>CAMTDV010000023.1:79791286-80391286 GCA_947069175.1 Scalesia atractyloides
GATTACGGAATAAGATCTACCAAAAAAGAGCGTTTTCTTCAGATTTCCGGCAAGAGTCGTCGGCTCTGATTTGTGACTTCCGGCTGAGTGAATTGTTTAACAGTTTGACAATTGTGTTGTGCAATTAAGTTACTAAGCAAGAGATATCAAGAGGGTTTAGATGATTATACCGATCGACAATGAGGCTCCGGTTTTTCAGTGATTTTCCGGTGAGTGCGGGGATTTCCGGCAACGTTATCTGAGACAGACTCTGGTTGAATGATTAAGGTTAATACATGCCGAATAATGGATTACAAACAAAAGAGTCGAGAATTATACCGATTAGAAGTAAAGCCTCGGTTTTCCGGTGAAAGTCCGGCGAATGCAAAAATCTCCGGCGACGTGTTTTGGAATGAATAAAGCTTTGGAAACGAACGTGGTTCTGAGTTAAAGGATTTTCAGAGTGCTCAAGTGGTTATTTATAGTGGAAACAGGCTGAATTGGATTTGAATTGAGTCTTGATTCGTGATTTAGGATTTCCGGCGGTTATGACCGAAATTGATTGCCGGCAACGGTTGTAACCGACGTCAAAATCAATTCATCCGTTTCGGTCAAAGGAGAAACAGCCAAATTCGCGGAGTTTGTGTTTTTCTCTGGTGATTGCGAGTCTTGGCGCGTTGTTTACCGGATTTGACTTTCGGGTTTTACTTTAAATGTTATTTGTTTTAGTATTAGTCACAAAGGAATTGTGTGGCGGAGTGGTGTGTTGTGTGTTTGTGTTTGTGGGTGACTCGGGTTCGGAACCCGACGTCTCCATTTTATTTCTTATTCATTATTTATTATTAATTATAAATTATGGTTTTTAAATTTTAATATATTTATTAATTATGTATGGTTTAAAATTAATATGAACCATAAATACGCAACGAAACTTATAACTGAATATTTGATGGATAAACGAAGCGGGTTTTGAAACCCGTTTTTCGACGAATGTTACATTCCCAAACCTATCTCTGAAGCCCAACCTACTGAAACCGCTCAAGTGGAACCATATTTTGATTCGTCAGACATTGGGTTCACTCCTTTCACTACTCGTTCCACTCCCTCCTCAGCTGAGCCAATACTTCCTGTGAACGAAATTAGTGTTGACACTTCGGCTAAGAATGCATATGCAAACGATGCATCATTCTTACATACAGATGTGGATAAACCAACGCAGGAAGACAGACCACCGATCATCTATGTCAACGAACACTTCACCAATCTACCTCAATAAATTGAAACCCACATCAATGCAGGCAACAAGACAAATCGGAATCACCCTCTTAAGAATGTAATTGGTTCCGTGGAAGACGGTGTTGAACTCGTGACAGATATATGCCATCAACAAAGGATTGTACGTCGCCTTTCTATCGCAATCCGTACCACACGACATCGAAGAAGCTATTCAAGACTCCAACTGGGTGCAAGCGATGCTGGAAGAACTATCTCAGATCTGGAAACTCAAAGTACGGGAATTGGTTGATCGACCAGAAGGAAAGTTTCCAATTGAAACAAAATGGGTGTTCCGTAACAAAATGGATGATCGTGGCATGGTTATACAGAACAAGGCAAGATTGGTTGTTCAGGGTTTTCGACAGGAGGAAGGGATTGACTATGAGGATTTTTTTTGCTCCGTAGCACTTTTAGAAGCTATTAGAATATTCTTGGCATATACGTCGTACAAAAACTTCAAAGTGTTTTAGATGGATGTAAAGAGTGCATTTCTGTACGGGAAAGTAAAAGAAGTCTATGTTTGTCAGCCTCCTAGTTTTGAAGATCCACACTTCCCTAAACATACTACAAGCTAAACAAAGCTCTCTATCGTCTTCACCAAGCTCCTCGAGCTTGGTATGAGACTTTGTCAACATATCTTCTGGAATGTAGATACACTAGAGGAAGAATCGACGTGACTCTCTTTACAAAAAGGATCAGAGACAATGTAATGCTGGTTCAGATTTATGTAGACGATATCATCTTTAGGTTAACCAATGAAGCGTTGTGCGAGGAATTCAAGAAGGTTATGAAAGCAAAGTTTGAAATGAATATGATGGGGGAGCTCACATTTTTCTTGGGATTGGAGGTGAAGCAAAGAGAAGACGGAATCCTCATTCATCAAGATAAATACATCAGGGATATTCTTGCAAATTTAATATGAATGATTGCAAAACTGCAAGCACCCCGTTCGCATCTCAAACCGAACTCGCTCTTGATCTTCAAGGAAAGCTCGTGAACAAATCCTACTATCACTCAATGATAGGCTTGTTGTGTATCTGACCGTAAGTAGGCCTGATATACGTGGGTTGTCTGCGTCTGCGCACATTTTCAGATGAATCCAAAAGAATCTCATGAAACTGCGATTAAACGAATCTTTTGCTATCTGAAGGGAACACCCAAGCTTGGTCTTTGGTATTCTAAAGATTGTAATTTTGATCTTATTGCTTATTCTGACAGTGATTATACAGGTTGTAAGGCTGATAGAAAATCAATTTCAGGAGGCTGTCAATTCTTGGGAAATCGTCTCATATCGTGGCAAAGCAAGAAGCAGACAACAGTTTCCACCTCTACTGCTCAAGCTGAATATACGGCAGCCTATAGTTGTTGTTCACAAGTTCTTTGGATACAAAATTAGTTGCTAGATTACGGAATCAACATCATGAAGACTCCTATATTCATTGACAACGAAGCATGTCTGGGAATTGTAAAGAATCCAACCCATCACTCAAGAACTCAATATATCGAGATTCGCATTCACGCGATTCGAGATGTGTACGAAAAAGGATACATTCAAGTGGTGCAAGTGGATACTACGTAACAGAAAGCCGACATCTTCACGAAAGCCTTTAATAAAACTCGTTTCAAGCAGTTGGTAACCTGGTTGGAAATAATCAATTTCCTTAAGTGGAAATGAACTTTGTTGTTATAAACCGGTTACATACTCTATCTTTAAAAAAATTAGAAACTTTCCCCATCAAAAAGATTTTCTGCAAAATTAAAATCTCATTTTCGAGCAAGGACATTCAAAAATAAAAATTTTAGGGGAGAAGATTTCTAGAAAATTAATTATAAAGTTTTGATCTCCCAGTTGACACTTGTTTAAGAAATGATAGAAAACTACTGACACTTTGTTTGTTTTTGAAATAGAAAAAGAAAAGAAAATCGAGATGCTAAGCAAGGAAAATCGGTGTACCAAGCAACAACGTATCAGTAGATTTAGCAATATTTTTGAGTAAACTTCGATTAAGAGACAAAAAGATAAAGCTTACACATGAATTCTGGATACCCACAATGTTGTGCATCTTGCGGGTAACGCGTTGCCGTATATGGCTTAATAATCTTAAATCTTGCGTTGATCAAATTGCCAAAATCCAACTTTTTGGGTCTTTATATTGTTCTTTATTCGGGGATATCATAGTTGCTCTTTTGTTGCATCCAGATATATGCAGACCTAGACACGATTATGATATCTTTACAAAAAGAGCCCAAGAGGCTAAAAACCCTACAATTGAAAAGGCTCAACTAAACGAGTCATTCAAAAGAAATCGTACCACATTGAGGTATCTGCCTAACCCTGTCAGGACAGCATTGGTCGCTTTTACTGTAAGTTTGTGCATATTTGTTCACCATCGCGCTGATCTTGTATCTCTCATACGAATGAAATCAATATACTCACCTGTTATGAGGAAGCTTTATGCATACCTTGATCACGGGGGTATGTCTTGACGTGGGACTCACAAGTACAATCTTCTTACCGTCTAGCTTGAGTGGAGGCCAATGCAATTTTTGTTAATATTACCATAACATGATAAAACGCTCACCGAAATCAAGTTGAAAGAAGGATGCATGGATTTACGAGGACAAACATACTGACAGTTTTTCTTGTGCCTCGGTTATTCAAAATTTAAAATGATAAACAGACAAGTGTTGCCATTATGATCTTTTGCAGGAATGTCATGGAGTTTCATAACAAAATAAAATAGTGAAAAAGGAAGTTCCTCGGTTCGAAAAACGAATTTCGGTGTCCAAATTGCAAAATTTTGATTTTCTCAAACTTATTTTCGATTTTTGCACTATTTTTAGTTAAAAAGGGCATGTTTTTTGAGAAAGTTTAAGATTTTCGAGCATATATGGATGGGATTTCTTTGAATTGAAGCATCAGTGTATTAATAAATACCGTGGAAGATATTTATGTGTATATATTCAAATTTTCAACATTGAACAGTTTTTATCTCACATTAACAATCATCTTCATCATCAAACAGTTTTAAAAAAACCCATACTTCAAATCCTTAGAACCAATTTGATTTTGTTCAATATACAATAAGGTATGTTAGTTGTGTTTACGAGATGTTTATCGGACGATTGTATCATAGAAATCAGGTTTAGAATGTAAAAAGACACTGATTGGATCGGGTTTTGGATGTTTGAAGGGTTTATCAAGAAATAGAGAATACAACGGATTTAAGTTGAATATAGCATATTTAGCAGGATCAATATGTCACGCACTTAAGTCTCGAACGTGAGTTCGAGCAACCGGCGTATTTGACTAATGCGCCAGTCATTCAGTGTTGATATATATCTACACTGATTTGTAGTCTCGAAAAAGACTTAAATATGCGACCTAAATTCCACGTATTTGTCTATTAATCAATCATGTCTCAGCGTAAATAACCAGAGTTCTTAAATTATCCCGTAAACATCTCAGCGGTTTTAACTGCCTTTAATAAGTGTAAATATTTATAACATTGGCGTATTTAACCCCAAATTCAGCGTTTTTGTCTTCGTATTTATACATTTTCCTTTATTTTCATATTATTTGTATTATATTTTATATTGTAAATATGTTAACTAACTAATAGTACGCTTCGGAACCTAGATCTCACTTGGCTCGTTTCCTTATTTTCAGAAATGGCAAAGTGAATAACGTGGGATAATACGAGAAAGCACAACCAACCCATTACTCTAGTTCCATCAGAGCCCGACGTTGAAGATGTAATGGAGTGGTTATCAAGAAGCAAGATCAGCTATGCAGTGCAGGCAAAGCCAACAATCTACAACAACCACATCGAAGAATTCTAGAGAACCGCCAAAGCCAAAACCATCGATCGAGTGAAGACAATCACAGCAACAGTACGAAACAAACAAGTGACGGTGACTGAAGAAAGAGTTCAAAAGGTTCTGTGTCTCAGAGATGATCCTAGAGATCCAATGAAGCTGTCAAAGGAAGATATTCTGGAAGGCTTCAGGAGAATGAACTACGTGGGAAATTTCAGAGGGAAAAATGAAATAAAGAAGAACGGGTCGACAAAGATTGGAGATTTATTCTACACACCTTTGCCATGAGTATCACACATCGAAAAGGCGGATATGATGGGTTAAACTTGGAGTGGTCGACAACTATGCTAAATTTGTGTATAAACCAGCCGTTCAATATTTCTAGTTTGATCTTCTAAAGCATGGTCGATAATGCAAACAAAGTGACATGGGCCTTTTGTCCAAGATTCGTGCAGTTGCTTATCAACGATCAACACAAAGACCTTCCCCATGATGGAAATCCGTATAAATTCCAGTTTCCCAAAGGAAGAAACTGACAGAATTGAAGACTGATCAGTGGGTGATGCTGCATAACTGGATGTACAGAGAAGTAACGACTTCCCATCGTTCTTGCAGCATACAACAAAAAACAAAGAATATGTGAGGAAGGCAAGAGAAAGACAGGAGAAGCAAGCTGCTGAAGTGCAAGAATAGGAATTCGAAGAAGAACCCTAACTAGTACGCAAACGAAAAGATAAGGGTCAAAAAGTGGCTAAGAGGGGGAGTCGAAGAAAAGTAAGAAAGACACACCCATTCCTGAAAGAATTATGGGTGACAATATTTGTGCTGGAACTACTAGAGAAGAAATCGAACGGATGCAAGCTATACATGTTTTGAGGGAAGTAAAGAAACGAGAAAGAAGGATGAAGATGAGAGAAATGACTGAGTCGGAGACACCCTTGTGGTTACATCAGAGCAGGAACAGTTGGATCAGTTTGTTGAAGGTTTACTCTCTGATCCTACATAGGCTACTCTGAGCAAGTCCCCTACACACAAGAAAAGAAAAACTGGAAGGGATCTTCTAAAGATGCTCCACCAAAGCTGACCTCAACTACTCAAGTACCGCCTCAACAAGCTCCAGTAAGACCTCGTCCATTCCAAGAACTGTACGATCGTTTGTCTAAAGAAATTGGGAAGTTTCCTGCAAAGGAGTTCTGTCTTTTGAAGAATCAGGGTAATGACACAAATTTGCTCAGAGAGAAGTTGAAAGAACATAGTAAGAAGAACAAGGAATTACACTCCTACATGTCTAAGCATCTGAGTTTATAAAGTGTCAACACGAAGGAATGATCAAGCTACACGAGATGCTACAAGACTTGTATACATCAGCCAATTGAGAACCAAAATACACCGGTGAAGATCTCTTCAACTTCGACAAATTCAGAGTAGAGGAAGAAAAACGCAAAGCTGCTTTAGCTGAGAAGAAAAGACAACGACTTGAATCAGCTGTTGATGTAAACATCAAGGGGGATAGTGAAGAAGAAGAGGTGGACAGGCTTGAGATGCCAGCAAAGTTCCTCGAGTGGGGTTTAGAAGATGATGTGATGTATGAAACAGACGGAGGAGAAGAAGTTTCCCCACAGCACCCTGAGTGGTTCAAGAAAGAACGAGCTAAAATGCCAGATTTCTATCAAGGCGTAATGTTGAGAAAACAGAGGCCACTAATCGAATCATAAGCTGGAAGTATTGCAACCTGACTGGGTTATTTATGGTGTATCGTAGAGGCAGCGTAATCCAACATTTCCGTACTGGAAATGATATGTAGAGCTTACCTACGTGGGACATTCGAGAACTGAGCAAACATGATATGATAAATCCCACAAAGAGCAGCATTGGTGGTGACTTTGAAAGACTTATTCTTAGAGAATGCGTGCATGGATTCACTGTTTTCAAGCCTCAACACCCGAGGAGACGAGTGTCAAAAACAACCAGAGACCCCAAAACAGGAAAAGGCAGAGTTACTTGGTAATCAATCCAACTAAAGTGGTCACCAAGGTGAAAATTCCTCCAGAACAACCTGTGATGCTCACCAACTTCAAAACGTGGTTCTATGATGGAAAAAACCGGTGGTGATCAGATCGATCGAAAACAAAGATATCAAGATTCTTGATCCAATGGACGGGTTTATGTTTTGCCTATCTGACCTGAATATGCTTTATGGGCACAAGATACACGTCGGCGCTGGAAACGAGTACATATGAAGTCCGGAGGACCCCTAAAGCAAGTGAAGCTGTGAAAACTCAAACTGAAGCACCACCTGAACAGACCGAAGATCAAGCTGCAACAAATCCAGAAACCGAAGCTCTAGATTGAAGAACAAACAAGTACGCAACGATCTAGGGGGATATTGTTAGAGCTTTTGAGATCGTTGGTACTTGGTTTTATTAGGTTTTGGTATTGTTTTGTAATAGTTTATAATGTTCTAAATAGTTTAGGGGTCAAAAGTGTAACGACAACGGATTGTCCCTGTAGCGGCGTAAATAAATATGTTGGGTTGTCCGTGTGTATATATATGTTATCAATGGAAAACCCTAGTCCAAGGTTCTTGGACAAGTTTTGGTGATTTCTCTTGTGTTGTGATTCTTGTTCTTGTGCTAAATCCAAATATCCATATGCTTTAAGTGTGATTATCAGTTGGGATTACATTAACAAAACTTGTTGTTTGATCCAAACTAGAATCTTCATCTTATCCTTTGGTTTTTCTTTACTTTTACTTATTCAAACACCTAATCTATAGGTGTTTGGGGTGATAACAATCAAACCACTGTGACCCGGATAGAATTTAGAACTCACAAAAATGTATTTTAAAAACTCTTAAAGAAAATTATATAAGAAAATATACAAAAATACTTCTAAGCATACTTACAAAAAAAATAGACTCCTAAATTATTGTAGATTTTTCTTTTGTCATGAAGGACACTATGCAAATAGATGTCATAAAAATAAACCAATGTTATTATCTAATTATGTTAACCCGACATTATTTTTCTCAAACAAAGAGGTAATTAGCCATCCTCTTATAAAAATGGCTATTCTAGTAGATTTGTGAAAAAGAAGATAACGTAAGAAATTACAAAAATCAAGGAGAATATTTTAATGTTAAGAAATTCTCTCCTATAAACATACTAATGGCTTGTAATAAAACATGTCAAGATCACAAGAGGAAGCCTTGAATGGTAATAAATTATAAAATGTTAAATGAGAATATTGTTTTTGATGGATATTCACATAAAAGAAAGTTTAATAAATTAGAAAAAAAATATTTTTTTAAATTTGATTGCAAAAGTGAATTTTAACAAATAAAAATGTATCCGGGTAGTATTGCATACATAGCATTTCTACTTCTCGAGGACAATACAAATGACTTGTTATTCCTTTTGGATCAAAAAAATGTGCCACTATATTCCAAAGGAAAATGGATATTATATTTAAAAATTATGATTTTATTTTTGTCTATATAGATGATATTTTAGTTTTATAATATATGATGTTAACTCACATCTAAAACATCTTTATATTTTTACCGACTTTGTATAGAACATGGATTAGCTTTATTAAAAGAAAAACTAATTATTACAAAACATGGACCTTTAGAATGAAATGATGGAAATGAATAAATTCAAGTCCTATTCTTCCAAAAATAATAGCCTTTCCTAATAAATAAATTGAAAAAAAAACAAGTACAAAGTTCATTGGAATATTGAGCTATGTTTCGGAATTTATAGAAAATCTTGCAACGGTAAGAAAACTTTTTCATACTCTGCATAAAAATATCAAATATTAAGCGTTGACAAAAAAAATTATAAGAACAAGTAAAAAGATAAAGGACTATTGAAAGAATTTACCAAAATTACAATTACTTAAAGAAAATTTTAAGAATGATTTGATTTTAGATATTGATGCTTTAGAATATAGAGTGTAATACTTAAAAGGATAGATTACAACTCTCAACAAGAAAAAAATGGAAAAAAAAAATATGAAAGCATTTGTATACATTGTGTAGGGAATTTTAGTGACACCGAAACAAAATATCATATTATTGTAAAAGAATTGTTAGCAGTAGGCAAGAGTTTTATTATTTCTTACTACCTAGCATTTTTTGTTAAGAACTAATAATACCCAGATACAAGCTTTTATAAAAAAGATAATTTTCTGTCTAAACTTGAATATAAAAGGCTTATAAGGTGGCAAACACTTTTACTTGAATATGATTTCGTTATTGAAATAATAAAATCTATTCAAATATCTTGCAGATGACGGCATCTATTTTAGGAAAAGTGTATTCATCCACTTCTTCAGAAGATCATATTATGGACTCTACACCAAACCAAGATGAAACGACTACCTTTTAAACGATAGCCCAACAATTTCCTCTCCAACAAGATCATTTCACAAGACAAAAACATAAATCATAGATTTATATAACCTTTCTCAAACTTATTTAAGGTATATTGATTTTACGAGAATATACCCTAGGCTTAGTTTATTTAAAAGGATCATTTGCAAGTGTGATAAGATATTAGTACAACTTTGGTGTCATTTATATGATTTATGTTACATCACCTGATTTTCCCGAATTAGCAAACTCTACCTAGATGGATTTTGACATCATTTGTTATCAAAATAACCCAACAATGATCCTTAGAGATACTTTGGCTTTAAATTTTTTATCAGCAGGCCAGAGTTTTTAACAATTATTTCTAGTACCCGATCTTTTAACAATTATTTCTATTACCCTGATTACCATTTTTTACATCTCAAAAAATGCTAGGCATTTTCATTCAAAGGTGATACAAAAAGAAAGAATTTTTAAATTTTAATGAAAATGATGTACATTACCGAAAGGCCATTTGTATAAGACTGATATTACAAGGGATGGAAGCTACTCTTAAAAACAATCTAGAACTTATGGAGGAGACAGTAAAAACTCTCTGGTTATGATTGCACCTTCCCGAAAGTCTTATGATTCCGCAATATATGATTTGTCAAGTTCAGAAGACATGAAATTAAAACGTCCCATCTTGTTCCCATCATAAAGATAAACTCATCAAAAGATAGCCAAAATTCTACTAGTATTAATAATGGATTAAAAGTTTAAATATGTGAACATCAAAAATATTTTCTTCTAAAATACAGAAATTGATTTTAAGGATGCTAACAAAATTAATAATCAAAAGCCATAAATGAACTTGGAAAATGTGAGAGATAGCTATGACATAAATAAAGTGGGGAGATCAAGCTTAAAGGCTGAGGTGTAAAAGACAAAACGTGTAAACAAATTTAAACATAAAGTATGTTTTTTGACATTTTAAAAACCAAAGGATATGAGTTGAAAAATGATGTAAACATAAATGAAAAAAATGTAATTTATTCTTATATAGATTATATTTGGAGGTTATCTTGAAAACACTAAATATTGCAAGAACCGTGAGAACAGTCAAAACTATTTTTTTATACAAACCACATTGTAACTAAGATAAAACATAAAAGAAAAAGTATTTACAACATCAAATAATTAATTTCTCCTCTAAAAATCACTCTTATTAGATTTTTTACACATATGTAAATATATTACACATGTGTAAATTTTCTTTATTTATGAATTCACATAAATTTAAACGTGTAAATTAAATTTCTAACATTATATTCGAATAACAATGATAAGTGTAAAAAAAATTTGGATTTGAATTGTTTTTTTACTAAGTTCTCGTGGTTTTTTCATTCGTTTTCACGGTTCTCATGATAATTAGCATTCTCATTTAAAATTTCCCCTATATATATTTGATACGGCGACCAAAGAACTAGGGTTTAACGACGGTCAATAGTTCGGGTGGGTCGTTCAAAGATTCAACCTAGGGCGGCCAACAATTAGGGTTTCACGGTGGTTTCACCACCACTGCCCCATCCCCAATTGTTGGCTTTTGATTTAACGATTGTGGTCGCGTATTAAGTTTAGTGTAAGTAAGGTTGGAGTTTATGTTTGTTTATTTGATTTGGGCTTTAAGTTCAATTGCGTGTTCTTGTGCTAATCTAGTGATTTTGAGGAGGATTTGATATGGATTTTAATGGAGGAATTAATATGGGGATGGTGGAGTGGTGGTGCTGGTGTGGTGGCATATGGTGGCGGCGGGGGGTTGTGAGGGTAAGAGAGAGACTAGAAAGAAAGAAAGTGTGGGTGTTTTAGAAAGTGTGGATATTATACGGTGATATTTACGGTTCATTTTGTGTTAATTATTATAATGATTTTCTAAATAAACAAGTAAAAAGGACTAAATAACCCTTCACTTAACAGTTAAAACTAACTAATCTAGGACTAAATGATATAATATGCAAGATTATGATACATTAAGTACAAAACTTTATCAATTTTAAAGATGAAACATAAAGGACATCACCTAAAATTAGGTATAAAGATACATGACAACAACAACAACTGTGCCCCGTAAATCCCACAAATAGTGGGGAACTGGGGAACACTATTAAAAATTCAACTTAACATATTAAAAATCAATATTTTTAAAAAAAAATCAAAAACTAAAAATATAAAAAAAAGTTTGAAAAACAATTAAAAAAGGCTAAAATATTTTTTTTTACAAAAATGAGTTTTATTGGAATAGTTTCAACCTATTTTTATCAGGTAAAACGCTAAAAAATGTTTTTAAAAATGATTTTTAACTTGTTAACTTAATTTTAGAAGATATTTTTATTTTAATTGTTTTTAAACCATTTTTTGAATTTTAGGTATTGATTTTTTCATTAAAAATCTTCTACATGTATCTATAAGAAAAGGCGCCTAAAAAAGATTTAACATGTTAAGTTGAATTTTTAAGATTGTTCTTTGATTCTGCACGTTTTTAGTGTTCCCCAGTGAATCTCACACTACATATATATATATAGGTAGAGGTTCATGTAAGAAAATATAAAAGTGTGAGAAGGATAAGAAAGATTTTAGAGATGACACGTGTCCCTTTTAATTTGGTAGTTTAAGGGTATAAACGTAATTTAACAAATAAAATCGAATAATGGAATGGATATATTCAACGGATTCTGGCAATTATTTTAGGGATTTTCGAAATTCAAATTGGCCTGAATTACGTGATCATATTCGAAATATCAGTCGAAATTTTATTTTTAGCTTCTTTCAGATTTTTTGATTTATGGTATATGAGATTTTGTTGATCATCTGCGACACCATATGCACGATATCTCATTGGATGGATAACTATAAACCAGGTATGAATTTTAGGGTGGTTTTTGTTTCTTGGTTCGATCTTTGTCTTTTTTGTTTTGTTGATCAGAATGCATAACTTTTTTCTTTGTTCGATCTTTGTCTTCTTTGTATAATTTTTTTGTTTCAAACAGTGTGGTGTTGTTATGTTATTTTGTGTTCATATTATCAATATGGTGTTTTTTTTATATATGGGAGTGTATGGTGTTTTTATGTATCGTATGGTGTCTTTTCAATTGTTATGAATTTTAGGGTGGTTTATGTATATTTGTTCGATCTTTGTCTTCCTTGTTTGGTTGATAATAACTTTTTTTTCTTAATTATCTATGTTTGTATAATTTTTTTGTTTCAAATAGTTTGAGGTTGTTATGTTATTTTGTGTTCATATTATCAATAGGGTGTTTTTTCTTATATATGAGAGTGCATGGTGTTTTTATATATCTATGGTGTCTTTTCAATTGGTTGCTACGGTGTCTTTTTTAAAGAGGGTTTAGTGAACTGTATAGGTGTCCTCAATGAGTTAGGGTATGTTATGGTGTATTTTTAATGGATTAAGGGTATAAGTTGTAATTTACACGGTTGTTTGGTGCTTTTTTAATAGGGGTTCTTTTTAGACCGTGACTTTTCAGTTGATTTCTGGGTGTTATTTTGTCGTTTTAATAGGGTTTTGTTATATATATATATATATATATATATATATATATATATATATATATATATATATATATATGAGGTTATTGTGAGAAAATTTAAAAGTGTGAGAAGGATAAGAAAGAATCTAAACCATTAGATAAATCTAATGGTTGAAATCATAGTGGCAATTCTATAAATAATTTTGACTATTAAACTAACTAATTTTCTAGATTAAGGGTATAAAGGTAAATTTAATATTTTTAAATTAAGAAACTAACATTAATACACATGCAAAGTTCCCCCCTTCTTTTTTAAACATCAATAACTTTTTTATACATAACTATTTTTTTTAAATAACACCATAATAACGAGTGTTTTTTTATCTTTAATATGAGTACCATATTGATATACTTATGTAGAGTTATTTTGTTTTTATATATTTAGGGTGTTATTTCTGTTTTGATTCTGATTAAAGTGTTGACTAATGTTATATTAGGGTGTTATTTCATGTATATTCAATGTTAGGGTGTTCTTTATAAGATGTGTGCCTTCAATATAACTGTTGTGGTGTTTTTATGAGTTATGGTGTTATTTTTGTTATATTTCTGTTCTTTATAAGATGTATGCCTTCAATATACATGTTGTGTTGTTTTTATGAGTTAGGGTGTTTTTATGAGTTAGGGTGTTTTTATTAGTTATATTTCTATTTTTTATAAGATGTATGCCTTCAATATACATGTTGTGATGTTTTTATGAGTTAGGGTGTTATTTCAAATTCGAAAATCCCTACAATAACTGCCAAAATCGGTTGCATATAATTATTCCATAATTAGATCTTATTAGTTAAATTACACTTATACCCTTAAACTATCAAAATAAAAAGGGACACATGCCACCTCCATAATCTTTCTTATCTTTCTCTACTTTTAAATTTTCTCACATGAACTCTACATACATTTAATATTACAATATTATAATATAATTAAATTATAATATATATATATATATATATATATATATATTGTTCAAATTCTTTGTTTCAAACTATCGTGTGGGGTATGTTGGGTTTGAGGGTTAAAGAAAGTATGGTCTTATATGGTGTTTAATTTATGCATGGTGTTTTTTATATACATGGTGTTTTATATACATGGTGTTTTTATAGGGTTTCTGGTGTGTTTTATCTAACTGATAATATTTTTATGTAAAAATAGAAATAAACACTAAATAAAGATATCAGAAATAACATCATACAAATTGAAACAAAGATATCAAAATAACACCATAAATATTGAATGCACCAGGAACCTATTGAATTGACCACATCAGTTATATTGAAGACACCTAACTTATAAAAACACCACAACAGTTATATTGAATGCATACAACTTATAAAGAATACACATGTGCAACAATGCAAGGACCTTTGTCCTTACATTAGGTATAACAGAAATAACACCATAGATATTAAAAAACACATAAAACACCCTAGCAGGTATATTGAAATCCCAAATTCAAAACATGTTGTAAAAGACCACAACAGTTCTATTGAATGCATACAACTTATAAAGAACACACATGTACAACAATGCAAGGACCTTTGTCGTAACATTAGATATAATAGATATAACACCATATATTGAAATCCCTAATTCAAAACATGTTGTAAAAGAACACATATGTGCAACATCATTCAAATTAAGAACCAACTAAAGATATCAAAATAACACCATAAGTATTGAAGGAACCAGAAACCTACTTAATTTACCACAACAGTTTTATTGAAGACACCCTAACTTATAAAAACACCACAACAGTTATATTTAATGCACCAGGAACCTACTGAATTGACCACATCAGTTATATTGAAGACACCCTAACTTATAAAAACACCACAACAGATATATTGAATGCATACAAGTTATAAAGAATACACATGTGCGACAATGCAAGGACCTTTGTCCTTACATTAGGTATAACAGAAATTGACACCCAAAATTCAAAACATGTTGTAAAATATCACAGCAGTTATATTGAAGGAACCAGAAACCTACTTAATTTACCACAACAATTTTATTGAAGATACCCTAACTTATAAAAACATCACAGCAGTTATATTGAATGCATACAACTTATGAAGACACCTAAAAAACACCCTAACTCTTTAAAAACCAAAAAACAGACCAACTCATAAAAAACACCACAGCAGTTTTTATTGAATGAATCAGAAACCTATTGAATGAAATCCCTAATTGATAACAACAATGCAAGGACGTTTGTCCTTACATTATATATAACATAAATAACACCATTCATATTTATGATATATATAAAACGCCATAGTAGAAACCTACTGAATGAATCAGAAAACCTATTGAAGTTCCTAATTGATAACACCATAAACTTATTAAAATAAACCTACTAAAACTATCCATTCAACGGAAATTTAATAACGACACCATAACACTCCTGTAACTATTATAAACACCATGAAACTCGCTATAGACACCATGAAACTATTAAAGTCACCATTCACCAGAAACCTAATAAAGACACAGCAACAACAATGCAAAGGAAGTGTGATTAATGGCGTTTAATCAATTTCAAAACACATTACGAACCTTTAAGGGTTTTTGATGTATCCGACCGCGGCGTTAAGGGCGATTTTGTAAGCTTCTTCCGGTCGGCGCTAGATCGTTGATTAATCTTCTTCATTGTGTTCAGAGAATCGCGATTGAAATTCCTAGGTTTTGCTCCTCTTCTTTAAAATCCGATTAAAAATAGTTTGCTGATTAAACTCCTGATTTCTCGAGCGGATTGATTTTGATCGTGGAGGGGGAGGGAGATGCGGTTTTGATTTGAAAATGGATGAAAGTCCAAAAATACCCCTAAATGGTCCAGTCAGTTACAATTTTTAATAACCCTATTTATAGAATTGTTACTATAATCTCAACCAATAGATTAAATATCTAATGGTTTAGATTCTTTCTTATCCTTCTCACACTTTTATATTTTCTTACAATAACCTCACTCTCTCTCTCTCTCTCTCTCTCTTTATAATTATATATATATTAATATATATATATTATGTATATATATATAATGTATGTATGTATAGAGGATGGATCATATAAAAAAACTTATCTTAATGAGAAAAACTAAAAAACTCCATAAAACACTAAAAGCAGGAGAAAGTGACTTTAATGGAGAGATAAAATAGGAATAATATATATATATATATATATATATATTTAAACATTTCTAAGTTCTCCATAAGTTATTATTTTTTTAAAATTGGACCATAAGATCACAATTTTTTTTATCTTTCATTCGTGTATATTCGAGCATATTTTTATATGAAACAAAAAAAAAAATTTAAGATATCATACTTTTTTCAATACTACTATTTATTATTACACATATGCAACATTACGAAAAAAACCTAAATCTTCAATCCCCAACCTCCAAAAACCTAACCCCCCAACCCCTACCCCTAAAAACATACGCCCTCTTCCCCCAAAAACCTAATCACCTTACTCTCCCCCTCCCAAAAAAAAAACTAAGTCTTAGAAACCCTCCCCCTACATCTAAAAACTAAACCCGAAACATAAAACCCCCCAAATACCTAACCCTAAAAGCTAAAATAAACCTAAAACCTAAACCTTAAGACTAAATTACATGTTATATTGCACATGTATACTAATATAATAGTAATATTAAAAAAAGACGACACATTAAATCATTTTTTTATGTTGCAAAAATATGCTCGAATATACTCGAACGAAATATAAAAAAATTGTGATCTTATAGCGCAATTTTCTGAAATAATAACATATGAAAAAGATTGAAAACTTTGAAAAGTTATATACATATACACACACACACACATATATATATATATATATTCAAATGAGAAATTTTTTTTTGTAAGAACAAAATTTAAACCAATAGAAAAATTCTCCATTTACTTTATTTAATATGTGTATTTAATATTATGAAAAAGAGCATGTAGGTAAATCTATAATTGTCATTAATTAGCTAATTAATTAAACTTGTAACTCATTTTCTTAATATATTTTTTCAAGATAAAATAATTTATGGTGAATGACAATTTTCGATATGTGTAGGATAATTTTAGTAATGTAGGATAAATTTTGAAATGTGTAGGGTATTTTAACATGTGTGTAGGTAATTCCTGATAAGTATAAGATATATGTGGGATAAATTTTAAAATATGTAGGATATAATGCTTTTATTTTATTAATAAGAGATAACATAATTAATGAGAGGAGTCATAAATTATTTAATTTTTACCATTATTTACTTTTTTATTTTTCTTCTCACATTCAATTTCTTTTCAAATTAACTTTCCCATATATATATATATATATATATATATATATATTCCAATTTGACCCTCCTTCGATTAAAGTCTCTTCCCCCTCCTTTTTAGTGATTATGAGTAAGTCTTTTTTTTTATTTCCCACTTATCACGATTAAGTTGAAACGGCTGCTCAATCAAAGGGTTGGGGTCAAACGATTCACTTCCATTGGCATTGAATTGAAGGATATCACCAGGCGAGGAGGTGAAGGAACGCCGATTCAATGCTCTCATCAATTGAATCATTAATCTTCAGTTACTCAGGGGTGAAACACTTGCAATCGATTGAAACATTAATATTTAGTGAATCATCAACCGTGTCACTAATCTTAAATTTGTTCTCAGCATTGAAACATCTTTGAAGAAGTCATTGAAACCTCATTGAAGGGGGCAGAATTGGGAGCAGTGGATGAAAAATGGGGAAATAAAGCATGGCCTCTGAGATAGGATCTTGAAAATTGAAAAAGGAAATTACATTTCTATCCATATGAATGCTTTATATAGTATTACAGATAATCACAAGACCACGTATAAGCACATACGAAAGACATAAACAATGCAACAACCACCTAGACTAATCTAGACATCTACCCTAATGCTTAGCCTAAGGAACCTCCTCCTCAAAGTCCTAAACCTTAATCCAATGTCTCCATAAACCTCTATCCTGGATCATGTCCTTGAAGAGGTGTAATTCTAGCAAATTCTGTCTAATCTGCTCATCCCAAGTCATCTTGGGCCTACCTCGACTCCTCCCTTCGACAATTTAGCCTTGCACTACTCTCTCCAGCGCAGCCGACGGCCTGCTCTTTAAATGTCCAAATCATCTCAATCTCCCTTCATTTATCTTATCTCATATAGTAGCTACTCCTAACCTATAAACCCTCATTTATTATCATGTCTAACCTTGTGTGCCCACACATCCACGTTAACATCCTTATTTTTGCTACCCCATCCTAAGTGCTTAGCCTTCTTGATCCACACCCTGTTCCATACAACAAGGCAGGTATATAGTACTTGATAACTTGCAATCACACTAAAAATTTAACTAATACATAATCCTTAAAATATTAATCCTTAGCAAATTTAAAATAAAAACCATAAAAGTCACATCATAACGTCCTTTACAAATATAAACAGGTCATTAACAGGTTGCTAACAGGTCTTTAACATGTTTAGACACAGAATTTATTATGTGCTAAACATATCGGCCTATTTATAACACAAACCCTGTTAAGAATTGTTTTGTGTCGTGTTAACACATCTATGTCTCTAATTTAGGAATCACGATTGCTTACGCATGATATAAAGAACAAAACTAAGCAACATAACCATAAAACACAGCGTTGATGATGTTTTTGTATGATGTTTATCAAGCAAATTTTTAAAGATCATAAAGACAGCGATAATGCGATGCTACAAGGACGAGCTTTCTAAGCATTCGCATCCATGACCATGTCAAGCCTTTGCGTTCGAGCAAACTACAACACCAGTATTGACAACAGACAACTCTTTCTATGTTACATAATCTTTAGCTACCTGGTTCCAAAATCGACCTTACAATTACAAACACCCGTTTCAGTTATCCGCCTGCACACCAAAATGCTCTTTCAATACATATTTGGATGTTTTTCCAAACCCTTTACCAACGCCTTGCATTGCCGTTATCTTTTCAAATTCGTTTTTGATTTGATCCATTATCTTGAAAACGTTATGGACTAGTGATGGGTCGGCCGATGGAGAGCAATTTGCAAGTTTTGTTTTTTCTGTTTTCAGCTGTTGATAAAGATCTAAAAGGTGGTTTTTTTGGGTTGTTAGGACATCTTCAGCAATTTTGTACTCGGTTTCCTGAGACTTTTTTAGGGAGGCGAGTGTCCTCTCGACCCTCTGCTCAAGTTCGCTAGATTCTATTTGGTCATCAAAATTTGTAAATGTTATCTGGGTTGGTGCTGTCACCGTCTCAACGTCCATTGTTTCATACTGACAAACTTCTCCTGATGCCAATAAAATAATTACTTAACTAAACAATAACTACGCATAAGATGCATGTACTAAACGAGTCATGTTCGTGGGTTGGCGGGTCAAATCCAAAAGATGAATCTGAATAATTGACACAAAACATGTTTAACCTTTCTTTTGCATAATAATACACTAAGAGTTATAAATTTAGAACAAAAAAATACAAACGTATTATAAAATAATTATGTTTAAATTATAAAATTTAACATCATTTCTCTTTTAATCTTTTAAATTCTGGCATTAGTTACCCAACCATTAAGTTATGACATTAAAACAAGTTAAAATAATAAATAAATAAGGTAATCAGATCAACCCGAGAGCCACCAGCTCAACCCAAACCCAACAAGTTAGCTAATCATGTTTGAGGTTTCAACCGAAAATTGAGCCGACCCGTTTAGACTAAACCCAAACTCGCAAATTTTGTGCCATATCATAAATTCATTCACATCCAGTAAACTAGCGGGGTTAACCTCGACCTCATCAATCGGGTCTTGTGTTACCTCAAATGGGTAGAAACTTGAAAGTAAACAAAAAATCTAATGAAGTGACCCATCTATATATATATATATTGAGTGCAGACCTGTAGTAACAGCTGATATGTCTTCCTGTTTCCATATATCTTCATGTGTGTTTTCTTCCGTTTTCCATATATCTTCATGAGTGTTTCCTTCCTTGAGCTGACGACAACAAACCAATTAGTCAACGTAAACATTTTCTAATCAAGTCAATGACTTTCTTGACCATCTTACTTGGTTTTAAATTGTGTGATGCACCCCGATGCGTTTGGTCCAAAAATCTGATGCGTGATATGAGCGCATCATGTATGCGATGCGCTCTTTATTAAAAATACTAAAAATATATTTATTACATAATAGCTTATAGAAACTTAAAGTAAAACAAATGAAGTAATAAGAAGATAAGAGTTGTGCTTTTTGGTTCAAATCAAGCATACTAAGATGTTTCTAGAACCATAAGGGTTCAAATCAAGCATCCTAAGATATTAATTATTGCAAAAACCCAACCCATTTCATCTGGAAAAAAAATCAAGAAACAATGTTGCACACATCAGAGTGCCTTATGCGAAATCAGCGCATTATTCTCGCATCATGTAAAAGCAACGCATCAGATGTGGTGATGCGTTCTCATCAGCGCATCACGCATTATGCGCGCATTTTAAACAACATGTACTTTTAATGCATAAAACCGATAAATGTCCTAAATCAAAAGTTTATACTATTACTGAATTATTAAATTTTATAAGCATATGACTCTGTATATTCATAAAAAAATTCAACCTGACAATTCGGGCCCATTTAAATTTTAATGTATAAATCACCCATTTGCGTAAAGTACATGGATGGTCCCTGTAGTTTGCACTTTGTAACGCAATTTGTCCCAGCCAATAAATCTAAAGGTTTTAATTGGTCCAAGTTAAAGCTAAATGTGTTACAAAGTGCAAACCACGAGACCATCCATGTACTTTTGGCAAAGTTGGGTACTAAATGTGTTACAAAGTGCAAACCATAGAGATCATCCATGTACTTTTGGAAAGCTAGGGACCAAATCCAAAATTTTAGTAAACCACAGGGACTATCCGTGTACTTTTGGAAAGCTTGGGATCAAATCCAAAATTTTCGTAAACAACAGGGACCATCCGTGTACTTTACTCTACCCATTTTGTTATCTCTAACTAGGAATATACCTTTGCTAAAGTAGATTGAACATGATGCAACAAATTCTTCGCACTAGTTTTCGTCGATCCTCGCAATATAATAATACAAAGATTAAGAATCTTCTGCATTTTATCACCATAACTAATCGACTCACAACTCTTAATAAGATTCACGACATGCGGAACCAAATCCATAGTCGCATCACACCGCCTGCAGTAATACTCCGCATCGAGACAAATGGCCCCACCGACCGTTCCAGCCATGTAAGACCGAAGCGCACATTCGATATGGCAAATGTGACCGCAGATGAACCCGTCTTTGACCACAGCTTCACATTTGATGAACGTCTGATCACCACCGTTTGCGGAATCGACTGTTTTAGAGCAAAGTATACAACAACAATCGTGACAGAAACGAGGCTCGATGCAGCATATATCACAAGCCATTATGTTTGATTGATCGGGATTGTTTGTTGAAAGTAAACTAGAGCAATTTATGTTTCCCGCCTTGCAGCCTGCGGGATCGAACTTTGGAGTGCAGTTCAAGACGATATCTGTGTCTCCTGCATGATTTGAGTCAGGAAATTTGTTAAACGTGAATACTTCTTGTCTTTGGTTATGCACACTTTCATATAACCGCTATGAATGATATCTTCGGTATATTGTAAAATACGAAACTTGTTCAAATCCATGTTGCACGTAATTAGTTTTGAGAAAGTTGATGCAATGCAAAAGGGTCGGTTAGGGTTAGGTTTATCTCTAACGGGTCAAACATGTGATAAAAAAAAGAAGTAGCTTAGCAAAAAAGGTCAAATGATTGGATGTCAAAAGTCGCACACGGTGTGTTTTTAATAATTTAGGCCTTTCCACAGTCGTTTTATTCAGAAAAGTTGAAAAACTAGATTACTATTAAAATAATTTTAGTTGTCTAATCATATTCAACAAACTCACTATTTATTAAGAGGAAAAAAACAGTGTTGGAAAAATCAGGATTAATCGGTGACTAATCACCAGTCGGCCGGCCACTGATTAATTTTTAGGTAATTTTAGGTAACCGGTGAATTAATCGCTAGTGGGCCCTAGTCAGCCAAAAATCAGCCCTAATTGACTGGAAATCAGCGATTTCGGACAAGAGTGTGAACATTCGACAAAAGGTTCCAATGTATCTAGCATGATATATTGATGAGTTGTTACAATTTATTTATTCACGTGTTCATAAAAGTACTAGCAAAGATTTGTGTTAAAAGATTCCTAGTAACAACTTGGGCACAATATATTATGACAAGTGAAGAGTCCACAAGATGCTTCAGTGTCAGTGTCACAAACTAAACATATAATAGTTACCAAAAAAAGCATACCCATAAAGAAAGATGATTAACACTTAATAATATGTCTTGCTGCTCAAGGTGATGACTTGACCTTGTGTTATACAAGATTAGGTCATTTTATATGAGATTATTGTAAAGATATCGATCAAAATGATTGCATAACTTATCAAAAAGGAGTATGAGAAACATTTTCCGTTGGTTCCATAAAATGGGCTAACAAGCTAATTATCATAATAACTACAAGATAATGTAGTTTACATTCACAATAATTGATTATGATTTATGAAACTTCTGTTATTTGAAAATAAAAGAACGGGTGTTATATTTACAGGCATGTTACACATTTAACTCCATTATATAACCTTTCTTCAAAACAGAGTTAGATGCATTTATAATAATTTACCAAAAATGAAAATCTTATCTGATACAAATTTGGTCCCATTTATAATTCAACAAAATTAACAGAATATATATTGAAAACCTAATCCAAAGGAGATACGCATATGCATCAAATAACAATAAACAACAAAGCATATTTCGACTAGTATCGCGACAGTTACTATTTTATATTTGTGCTCGATTTAGATTGGAAATATTTGAACTTCCTTTACAGTATTCCTTCAAATATTTTTCTAATTTGTTTACTTGATTAAGTTATAAAATAAACTAAACTAAACTTATTGGCAAAGATAAACATACCAACTCCTAGTTCATATGTAATAAACACTTCACACTTGTGTAAATAGAACTCAATATTTGTGGATATCAGGATCTTCATAGTTATTATCTATTTATAAGTTAAGGCAAAGCTATACATACACCACAGACACGCTATACATACACCAGGCCTCATGCAGGCTATATAACAAACTACAAATGAATTATACGACCTGTATGAGCTATGATGCACTGGGACGGGTACGGGAACAGGGTACGGGGACGGGTACGGGAAACGGCAAAACTAAAAAATTCAAGAAGCGGGACGGGACGGGTACGGGAATAAAAACATATAAAAAATAAATATATACTATGTAGCACGGGAACGGGTACGGGACTGGGATACGGGGACAATACGGGTGCGGGAAACGGCAAAACTCGAAAATCTAAGATACGGGTACGGCAATAGTATTGCAAAAAAATATAAAATATATTAAATAGAGCCCAAACTAGATATATATTAAATAAAATCCAAAATAGAGATCGGCCGACAACCTTCTTTATTTTTCCTTTTCACTTTCACCATCTTACAAATAAACTCATTTAAGAAATATAAGAGACATTGGGTTCATATTTTAAAAAAGTCCATTGTTAATTAGTGAAAAAGGCCACAATTAATTTATTAAAAGGCCCCAAATCACCACTTAAATTAGGTTATCTTTTAGTTTCCTCTTATTCTTGTCTGATTCTCTAAAGAGCCACTCAACTGCCTGAGCCGCCGTCACAAAAGAAGTCCGGCCATTTCATATTCACTGTTTTAATCTCAACTATTCTCCTCCTCCATGGAACTATGTGAGTATGTGACTATGGTTAAAACACTAAATAACGTCCCCGAAACGTCAAACGGCCGTCCCCACCTTCCCGGAATCATTTCAATGCCGTCCCCATTTTCCGGAAACGTTTGGGGGACGTCCCCATGGCGTTTCCGTCCCCAAACCGTCCCCGGGACGGGTACTCAATGATCCAACCGTCCCCGTGCTTCATAGTGTATGAGAGGGCTAAGATGATTATATTAACCCGTACGAGAGGGTGTTCGTCCACATCATACGCTCGTATGAAAGTAGACATGACAAAAAAAATGATGTGACCATACGGCCTATATGACCTTTTCATCCATCTATACATGACTTTCACGACGTATGATGTGTCAAACACGACGATGTGTCAGACACGATGATGTACACCATTGGGGCCGGTGTATGTATACTGTATAGCAGCACACATATTTTATTTCACTAAAATCAAATCAATAACTATTACTGTTCCATTAACCATCATCATATAGCTTCCAAATATTTAGAGCCAATTTATCACATGTAAACCACCAATATTATCTCTAACGTGTCTGAGATTTAAATAAAATACTAAAAGACTAAATAAAATATGTATCTATAATATACATGTGGCCCAATAAATAAAGGTAAAAATTGAAGAGTAATTAAGTAAGGCAAACCAATTTTGCAAATTAATATTGGGGATAATACCAGAAGACTAAGCAAACCCAAATATTAATGAGTAAAGTACACGGATGATCCCGTGTTTACCATTTGGTCCCTAGCTTTCTAAAAGTGCATGGATGGTCCCTGTGGTTTGCACTTTGTTACGCATGTTGTCCCCAACTTTTGCCAAGATACACGGATGATCCCTGTGGTTTGGACTTTGTAACGCATTTAGTCCCCTAACTTGGACCTGCTGAAACCTTTGAATATGTTAGTTGGGGATTAAATGCGTTACAAAGTGCAAACCATTTGCGTACTTTTGAAAAGCTAGCGGAAATCCAAAATTTTGGTTAACCACAGGGACCATTTGCGTACTTTTGAAAAGCTAGCGGAAATCCAAAATTTTGGTTAACCACAGGGACCATCATGAACTTTACTCAAAATAATATAACCATTTTATAGAAACTACACTTACGTCAAATGAATAATCAGGATTACCTTTAACTTTTCCAGCCGGAATCCTCCACGTAAAAGACGCAAAGAAGGCCTTCATATCTATATCCGGAAACACTTCCGACAAAAACCGCCTAACCGCAGCCTTACTGTTGAAACCCCCCTTAATGTTAGTCGAGCTAGCGGAACCCACCGACTTAAACTCGTTATAAAGACGATCAGGGAGATAAAGATATCGGTCCATAAAGTGTCCTGAAATCGCAACTCTTTTTCCCACCTTCCATTTCCATTTATCGCCAGGTGTCGGGAAATCCTCAGGAGCGTATGGCAAACCAACACCTGAATCGTGACCAGACACGAGATTCATCTCACTTTCCTTTGATCCGGTGGTGCTTCCATCACTTTCGTGTGGAGGGTCGATCTCCATTGGACCAATTATCGCAAAAAAGCTTTAACCTTTTTAGCTGCATCCAACAACATTTTCAAACTATTAATATTTTTTTAAACAGTAGAAGTCAAATGTAGTTCATCATAGAAGTCAAAACATCTTTATAAAAACACATTCATCTAGAAGTCAAATCGTTACAATCCATTATACTCATGACCTTTCACATTCATCCTAGAAGTCAAAACTTCTTTACAAGAACACAAAGATCAGAATAATAAAGTTACAAAAGCTTTATTTATCTGGTAACTCGGTTTATAAGTAAGACGTTTTACTGCAAGATTATAAAAACATAAAAAAGACTTGAGTTCGACTTTACTAGGCCTATCAAAATAACCAATATCCGAATAATCCAACTCCCGTTTATAATTCAGGTTTCGGGTATGAAACATCGGGTAATTGGTTTACCCGTTTGGTTCGGATACCAGGTAATGATCAATTAGATTCAGGTATACCCAACTTATGTCAAGGGTATGAAATTTGATAAAGTTCGAAATTTCTGATGGAAACGCCCGACATGTAATTCGGTTTGGGCATCAGTTACATTTTCAGACGAAAATCACCCGATTAACCCAAAACCCGAAAAAAAAAAAAACAACGAAACAACACCCCTAGTTTCCTAAAAGCCACTTCTTCAGTTCTTCCCACAAAGATGCTAAAAGTGCTAGTTTTACAACAAAAATGTACAGTGGATGACATCAGGAGCATAATCTAAAACATCTAATCAATAACCCATAATGAAAAAAACAATTCTATTTGTGTACAAATTTATTTAGCTTAAACAACAATTTTATCTCAAAATACTGAAAGACAAATCATTTACTCAACAATTCAATTAAAATAAATAAATAAATAAAACAATTCAAAATTTAAATAAAACCCATACCAGCTGTGATCTAATCGGACATAAAAATCGAAACTTGAACACAAAGAAAAATCTTTGAAGATAATTCACTGCGTTTAGGGTTTCAAGATTCCTGCAGAAAATTTGCAAAGATCAAGATAAATTGCGATGAGTTGGCTATGGGGAACTGTTTCGGGTACATGTGAGTAATCAATCATGGTGATTGTGAATAGTAATGGCAGTTTTCCGGCATATGGTGGCGGCGAACGGTGGTAGCGACGGTGGTTAGTGATAAGGGCACATGGGTTTAGTGTTTAAGACAAAGAAAAGTTAGAAAAGATAAGTTTTTTAAAGTTTTTATTAAGGATACAAATGAGAAAATTGTGTAACTTTTTGAAATGAATTTAATTTTGTATCTTGGATATTTAATGAGTCATTAAGGTTGATGATTCCTCATAGATAAAAAGATATCGGAGTCTTTCTAGCTCACCTTCTAGAAGGTAAGTTTAGCGTTTAGACTCGTCTTTTATGTTGATACTAAGAGAACGTTATATGTATTCATGTAGTTTTGTGGTTTTATGTATTATTGAAACAAGAGCTTTTTATTTATGGTTTTTTATATTTACGCAGTTTCGTGTTTTTTATATCCTTTACCCTTTATCGTCAAACTACACCACGCAACTAACATCGCTAACCGAATACGTGTTTTAAAAAGCCTACGTTATTTGTCATTTTAGGGGTTTGAAGGTGTGAGGAGACTAGGGTCGAATTGGTAAATTTTGTGGAAGAAAGGTTTTAGAAACCTTAGTTTCTTTTATTTGCTTATATATATGTTACAAAAAGGGAAATGGATCTGGGAAAAGAAAATTGGTTTGTTGAAAAGAGGGGAAAGGGGAGAGGAAGACACGTTGATGTGCCGTTTGTATTGTTGCGATGATGATGAAAGATTGTAGGTTTGATTGGTTGAAGATTTGGCCAGGTGTTGTGTACAACCACGTAGACAAAACTATTGACATGGCAAACAATGTGGGTTGCAACATTCAGAAACTTGTTAAATAGGCATAGTTGCTAAAATCGGATTAGTCGCTACACATTGGTTGAATAGGTAGGTGGTTTACCTTTAAGATCTTAAATTTAAATGTATTTTATGTTTCTTTATAACTTGTTTCTTAGGTTACCGTGTTGGGTTTCATACACGTATTTAAGAATTTAATGTAATGGAAATCGTGTGTATGAACCAATTCAAACCAGACTTTGGATCGTCCACTAGGAGTTCAGATGCAAACTAAATAGAAACGATTATAACCATAGGATATTTCAGAAAGAAATACCTTTTAACTGATTGTACCATACTGTGAAACATGAAACACCTTGATTCACCAGCTTCAGGTGCTAGATCTAGAAAGACGAAAAACACTACATCAAGAGCATTACCGACAACCGATAGCCTCCGGTTTCTACTCTTAAATGCACCACGTAATAAAACAAAACGAACCAAATTAACTAGACGGTTGAACCCGATTGGATAGTGGTAGGGCGATGATGGCTAACAGGTAGCTGAGCATGGTGAGCCGGTGTCGTAGTGGTAGCGCTCGGTGTCGGGGGTGGAATAGGCAGGGAAGCGATAAGTAGCGGGTGACAGGTGTTGGGTCTAGAGAGTTTAATATAAGAAAAAAGTAGGGTTTCAGATTTCTTTTGAACTTTTGTTCCATTGAAAACTGATCTCTTTGTCTTGTTATATATGATCCCCAAACCCTAACCTGGGTTTCTATAAATGCATGTCAAAAACCCGTGAAGTTAGGTTTTATCTGATTTACTTATTTACCAATTAAATAACTAATTCCATATATAACTATATAAAAGATAATTAAATAAATTAAATACTTAATTTATTTAACCTAATTAAATAAACAATTTATTTATTTTCTTTGATAATTTAATTAACTAACTTAGCAAAATAATCAAAATGCATTTAAATTAAAAGAAACAATTAAATAACTATTGTTTAGCATCCATCATTTAATATATTAATTATTATTTCATAAATAATAATAACTAATACTTAGATCCGATTATTCTCGAATAATCATCACCATACACATATTTTTTGTTAGATCATTTAATAGTTAAATAATTATTTACATAGTTGTTTTTCTCAATGTAACCCTTAGATTGTACATTGATAGCAATGTTGTCACACGTCGTTACTTGGACATACTGTCCTAACACCCCACACAATATTTGGGAATTTGTATTACATTTCTTGCACCCTTTTGAATAAGAGAGCAAACAACCTTTTTTCATCTTTGTTGTTATCTGCACTACTTTGAGGTGTTTTGTGACTTCTTTTTTATTTTGGAAGTTGTCATTGATAAAAACCTAAGACACCTAAAGAGGATGCCAAATATTGATACAAGTTGGGGTTTGAAACCCTAGAAACACCAAGCGGGAAAAAAACACCAAAGATGAAACCAGTATATATTAATATAAAAAATTGTGGCCTGTGTCCACATGACCTCTATGTATGTATGTATGTATGTATGTATGTATGTATGTATGTAATGTATTTTATATGCATGCATGCATGCACGCATGAATATACGCATGCATGGTGCACGCATGCACGTATGAATGTACGCATGCATGCATGCAGCATGCATGTATGTATAGCAAACGCCTAATGAAAGCGTATCTGACACTGGTCTAGCAACTAAGAAAAGAAGAAGAGGTGATCCAAGACCAGGTATCCTCATTGAATCAAGCCCATATGTAACTCAAAAAAACCCAATTAATAGTAATATTAAAACTAAAGAGATGCTCACAGTATCACCCATTCAACCAGAATTGGAACCTATAATTTCAAACATACATGTTCAAGACTTTGCATCCGATAGTTCAAGTGGCCTTCTTATAGATGCGCCAGAGGAGTTCTAGAAGAGTCCAAATGTTGGAGATGTGTTTGGAAGGGATAGTGAAACGATGTTGATTATCGACGATTTCATGGATAATTGTGATGTGGATGTAGTGAATCTGAAGAGAAAGGTTACTATTCTTGAACAAGATTCGATAATGAAAGATGCGAAGATAATTGTGATGGGATTTAAAGATAGAAGAATCGAGCAACTAGAAGGAGATGTCACTATGCTAATTTCACTGGTCTATGATTTAAAAGGGAAACTTGAAAAGAACTATGGTGAAGAGTTTGCTGATCAAGGTGACAAAGAACCTTACGAAACAAGAAAAAGTTTACTCCTGAAGAAAAGGCTCAACTTGATGCTGAGAGAAGCTACTCTATAAAAGTATTTGGATACACCACATTCAAGGAAGAAGGCACGTCCACTAAAGAAGATTGTAGGTCTGTACTAGCAACCAAATGCTCAGGTCTAACTTGATTAACCTAGTCCATTACACCCAGAATCCGTTTTAGATTTGGTGACAAATCACAAGATTTACTTTTTAATCACTGTTTCATTAATATTGAACTGTTACAAATCCTGGAAACAATTAGACAGAGCTTCGCTGTAGTGTCCGCAAAAACCTGATCTAACACTAAGCTCGCACACCTATTTATACACGTATATCTTTGTACGAAGCTAAGTAGTGTACCTTCATACGGGCTTAGGTTCGTTACTGATCGGAGTGTCGCACCGCGGTCAAAGATAATATTTATAGTCCCGAATTACCCTTAACAATGCGTTAGTGGTAATAAGGGGTCGAACCATGAAGAGTTTGTGGTTTACGAATGGATGCGATTGATTTTAAGTAGAAGTGTCACTTTCATGAAGCTTGCTATACGATTAATTAATTTGGTTTGGTTTGAAGAGATGTCGGGTTGATCCGACAAAAAAATTGGTTTGACTATTTAATCACTAACTTAAACAATTGCACGAAAACTAAATTACTTGATTAAAACAATGGTTTGAAAACAAGGTTCACACCCGGTTCGGTATTGAAAATCTTAAGGTTCCTACACGTTTTAGTTTCAGTTCAATTGCAACAATGATTAACAAATTTAGTGTTGCGTGGTTTAGGTGCCAAAAGCTATCGACGTTATAGACAACGGACTACAATGCACTTCATTACCAAGAAATGTAAATTCTAACCTAGACAAGGCATAATCGCACATAAACATTTCGCAAAGTCAAATTTGATAACTCATTCAACAATTCACGAATACAATACCAATGCGAGACAATTATCATAGGTTTTCAAATCAAATTACAATTTGGCATAAATCAAAACTCAAAACAATGTTAAACCCTAGAACTTACAATAACCTACACCGGGGTGAAACCCTTGAGAATTAGCCGCTCATGGCGAACGGAACTTGATCACCGGATGATTGGAGCTTGATCACAATCATCTTGAAGCTTCGAAAGCAATGATGATGATGGTTAGGGTTTGAGATGGAAGAGGAAGATGGATGGATGATAATTGAGATGATGATGATGATGATAGGTAGGGTTATGATCGAGGGTTGTGATTCGGATGATGGAATGGATTGGATGGATTGGAAAAGGTTGTGGATGAAGGGTATGGTGTTCTTGGCTCCAAGATGGGTTTCAAATGCTCACAAACTCGTAACTCGCTGAAAAACCCAAAAAGTGGGTTATAACTCGTTCAAAACACTCAACAAACGAAATTAAGCGATAGCAGTTTCTGGAGGGCGTCGGCGACGGCAAAAAAGGGCGTCGGCGACGCCCTCTAGATTTTCAGTTTTCTATCGACGCCTTAATAAGTTGTTTACGCGAGTTTCTGGCCGACGCGAATAACCAAGGGGCGTGGCCGACGGCCCATTTGGGCGTCAGCGACGCTAAGCCCAACTCTTGGTTTCCGTTTTCTTCATTTCCAATTCCCGGTTGATCCTGTTCGCTCCCTGATGCTTCGAAAAGCTCCCGAATAGCTCCTTAAACTCCGTTAGACATGTAAAACACAATTCTAATCAAAGTAGGTCATTCAAAACCAAAAGTCATGTAAAAACATAAACTTAAATACGATTCATCATCGGTTTTCGACCACGTATCACATCCCCACACTTGTCTTTTGCTTGCCCTCAAGCAAATTGTTTTTCACTTTCACGTGGGTCGAATGAGAAACACACTTCCCATTCCTGAGACGTAAGCTAAGGTCTAATGTCATACCCGGTTTATAATTCTCACCATTTTCAAAATATTAACGTAAAGTGATTAACACATAAAAATGATTATCCAAGATTAACCCGCCCTTGAAACTCACAAAACATACATATCTCTCACAATGTTCTCTTCATTTGGTTTAGAAATTGGCTAATAAATGATGTATTAGCACTTTGATCTAATCACTCAAACCATTAGAACACGTACCTGCATAGGCTTGCAATTCAATCATTCTCCACTATCGAACACAAATACTAAGCACAAGTCAAAAGGTCTTAAATGGGTTGTAACGGGGCTATGCTAAAGGTATGGAATAGGATATTTTGAAAGTGACTAAGGTGATGAAAACTCGATTTTTATTACAAAAACAACTACTCTAACACAACCAACTACAAATCAATAAGCTAAGAGGCAAAAGCTTTCGCCTTTTATTAAACAAACTATCAATACATATATTTTTCTTTTCTTTTCTCAACTATATTATGTTCTTTTTTTCATGATCTTTTCTACAAATATTTTTATTTTTTATTTTTTTTTCAACACAACTAATCCTAAAATCAAGTTTTCATCACACATGTTAAAAATAAAAGGTTTAACTGTTAAAGGCTAAATGGGTTGGTCAAACGAAAGGTTTTGGCTCAAGATTGGCGACTAAGGAATTGATTTCGAGTAAGGATGTATAAATGGTGTAAAATGAAAAGGTTTACCTAATGCCTTAATCATTCTTGTGCTCATATTCGGTCTATGGTCTCAAACGCATAAAAATTGCAAGTTCTACAATAATGGTCCACTCAACCAAAGAAATATATGCATACATGATATGTAAAAGTGGCTCAAAATCTCACGTATAAAGGGTATGGTATGCGATATGTATGAAATGCACGTTTCTTAGGCGAATTTTCCCGAATAACCACCTGCTAAATATCCGTCATGTTTTTAATTTGAACTTGACCATGACAAAAGACCACATGGGTTGTGCCATCCCTCATTAACTTAGCTACTTGTGCTTTTTAGATCGCTTCAAACAGAGACATTTTTGAAAATTTTTGAAATTTTCCCCATCCCCACACTTGAGGTCAACATTGTACTCAATGTGTAGTGTTTAAATGAACGGGTCAAAATTGAAAAACTTTTTCTCCCCATCCCCACACTTGAGGTCAGCATTGTCCTTAATGTGTAGGAATAGAGCTTTTTAAAATGCACAAGGGATGTGACACGGCTAACCTTCCCAAAATTTCACCCCGGAAAATAAAATATAAAATACAATATAGAGCTTTTTAAAATGCACAAGGGATGTGACACGGCTAACCTTCCCAAAATTTCACCCCGGAAAATAAAATACAAAATACAATCCATTTATTACTAACTAAAAATCAAAGCTAAAAAGAAACGTATGCACCTGGTTTTTGCTCATTCCTCGTGTGCTCTTAATTCTTCAACAAAAATGGTCGTCTCGCGAACATAATGTACCTACAGATCTCAACCCTCGTGTAGAAGCAAGCTTCTCACAACCATCAAAACTTGTTAGTTACCTAGTTCTACCATTTTTATAGAGAATTTACCAAGCCTTATTTTTATTCAACTTGACTTTGTGGAAAAATATTTTACAACAACAACAAACCTAACTCATTTGCGTAGGAATCATGGTTGCATTTAGCGCATGCAACAAGCCCTTTAAACCTCCCGATAGCTCGGAAGGATGAGAAAGGTCTCGTGAGGGTTATATAGGGAACACACCCACAAAGTTCATTTTTCTACTAACAATAAACGAAACATAAAATGAATAATTACACAAAAATATACAATAACAAATAACATACCACCTCATGGTGGTCGAACAGAGTGTTTGTCGCCCACGAACTCTTCCACATCACCGACCAGTGACTCGTACCATTTATTTCCAAACGGGCCAAACCTCCTTAATTCTTCATCTGCCTTCTTCTCTTGAGGTGACTTCTTCACCTTCTTCTTCTTGACCGGTTTCTTCTTCGATTCTCCAAACCTACCAACCATAGCACATATCTTTTTGTTCGGATTCATGTGCACCTTAGGACACTTATCCTCACCAAGCGGGTTTAGTAAATTTAGGAAAAAACATTCATATTTAGTTCTCGGTTCCCAAATTTCATGCTTACCGTTCCGTTGCACAATTTATTATAGCATTAGCAGTTGCCAGGAACGGTCTACCTAGTATGACTATCGGTTGTGTGTCCTCAACACACCCAACATAGTCAATTACCAAAAAGTCAACTGGGTAATAGGAATCTTCAACCTTCACTATCACATCTTCCACCATCCCCCTTGGATGTGTAGGAGTCTGGTCGGCCAACACCATCGGGGGTGTCAAACTTTTTCAAAGGACCGAAATCATATTGGTCATATAGACTCCCGAGCAAGATACTTACACAAAGCTCCAAGATCTAGGAGCGCCCTCTTAATTTTAAATTTACCAATTTGGATTGGAATCAAAGGGTCTCCCGGATCTTGAGCTTTTTGGGGGATGGCACTCGATAAAACGGCACTAACATGGGATATTAGATCAACCGATTCGGGTAGTTTGTTGTGTCGTTTTTCGGTGCTTAACTCCTTCAAGCATTGACATGAGCCAGGACCTTTTTGATGTCATCAAGTAACGGCAAACTAAATTTTTGTTTGTTTAAAATTTCCACTTTCGTCCTTTGGTGGGCACCGTTTATGAAACCTTGATGCACTAATTGGTTTTAATAGAGCCAACGGTATGGGATGGTATTAAACTCCACACCCATATCACCGGCCCTAGCATGCAATTCATTTAAACAAATTTCACAAAAGAATTTTTAGTTACTTTTTCGCTTATAATTTGTGAAATCGTTTCTTGCTCATTTTTACTTCCTGACTCATCGCCTACATCTTCCACTAAACCATCAGCAAATTGTGGTGGTGGAATGCTTTCGACACTCTAAACCTCATTATTTGAAAGAAGACTTACCACGCTAATGTGCACATTCCTCACATTATTCGTGCTTGAACTTTGATGCTTTGGGTTCATTGTGGTGTCACTTGGGAGTCGTCTTCCACTTCCTCTTATTTGGGCCATTTCTTCAGCAAGTTGACCCACTTATTTTTCCAATGCCTTGTGCGACTTGTCTCGCACCTCAAACTCCTTCTTCATCTCCATCTTGATCCCTTGTTTGGATCTCTAATAGCGCTCATGATCGCGTCAAGCTTGGAGTTCAATGGGTCATCACTACCCGATTGCGAATTCAAATTACCACCACCATGTCCACCTTGGTTATAACCCCTTTGATAGTTGTTGTTATCATAGTTGTGTATCCTTGGTACTTCCTTGGTTGTAGTTGGACCGTTGGTGACCCCCTTGGTTACCACTTTGGCGGTTTTGAAATGATGATCCACCTTGGTTACCCAGCTGAAAATTCGGGTTCATTTGATTCGAGGCATCACCATACCTAAAGTTAGGATGGTTCCTTAAACTCGGATGATAAGTGTTGGAGTTCATATCAAATTGCTTCCGCTCCCCAAACACTTGGCACTCCTCTGTCCGATGACCAATGTCCCCACAATCTTCACAAACTGCGAATTTCACTGCCCCCACATCTTTCTTCTTCATGCGTGCCAACTCCGGTTCTAATGTTTCAATCCGATCCTTAGAACTAGCATCGCGGTTGGGCCAAGACCTTGAAATCAGATGCTTTTTGGCTCGGTCCGCCATGGCAACCGCCTTGTAGTTTTTACTCATTCTCTCTAAGAAATCCCAATCATCTTCCTCGTGATTGTTCAACAACGTGCCGTTACTTGCCGATTGCAAGTACTTGTGATCTTCGACATTTAACCCCCTTACAAAACACTTCAATAGCTCCCACCTCGGAATTTGATGGTGAGGGCATTTCCGAACCAACTCCTTGAATCGAGCAAGTGCCTCATGTAACAACTCACCCAACAATTGTTGAAACGACCGAATCTCATCTCGTGCATCGTCGGTCTTTGCTATCGAATAGTATTCGTCAAGAAATACTTGTTGCATTTCAGCCCAAGTACGAATGCTATTTGCCGGAAGAGTGAGGAACCACTGCTTGGCCTTGCCTTTTAACGAAAACTGGAATAGCCTTAGCTTCACTTCCTCTATCTCAAAATTGTGGCCCCCGATCATACCACATATAGCGGAGAATTCCGCCAAGTGAGTGTATGGTTCATCATTCGTCCTACCATTAAAGTGTGGTAGGATGTTAATGTAATTGGGCTTGCACTCAAATGATCGCCTTCCTCGAGGTGTAGGCACAATAGGTGAGTCATTTACGGTGACCACCGGTCTAAATCGCCCGTTAACACCTCTTGGGCCTTGTGGATGTTGATGAGACAGACCATTAACTTCTTGATTCATCGGCCGATAATTACCTCTTCGATCACCACCCCAATCACCACCTTGATTACCGCCACCCATGAATTGCAGAATCCGGTTCTGGTTGACATTTTGATTGTAATTGTAATTCCAGTCATTCCGGTTCCTTTGGTTGTTTCGTGGTTGATGGTTGTTGTTGTAGTCGTAGCCATAGCCTTGGTTGTTCCCCACAAAATTGGCGTTTTGATAGCCAAAATCTTCATACTCAAACCCCCGAGCATTGTAAAAATTTCCCATGTTGATATCTCCCTTTCATTGTAATTCCCACCGTCATCCAAATATTCAGAGTGTACACTCACATGTTCCGGCGATTGATAACTGGGAACACTATACGGTGCATCATCGGGAATATTATTTCTCAACTTATCGAGGTCGAGAATTGGGCTTCATTTGTGGGATTGCCATGGCTATGGTTAACCCCACGGTTGGCGTTAACATTTCGGTTGTTGAGATTAGGTGGTAATGGGTTTTGTCGGTTTTGGTTTGGAGGTGGAGGTGTGGGTGTACGTTGGTGAGTGTTTTGGTTTCGGCTATGAGTTTGGAATGGTGGTGTTGGTGGTCTTGAGTTGTTACCACCCCCCGATTGATGGTTTAAGGTGTTTGGATTTTGAGGTGGGTAATCGTAGAATTAGTTTTGGTTGTCGGGCTGATTGGAGTTTTGTGGACGCATTGGAATGGGTCCAAAAGATGGTGTAGGTGGTGAGTTGGTGTTGGGTGGATTAGAGGCAAGAGTTGCCTCTAACCGGTTGGCTAGATTTCTTTAACGACCCGCTCAATCTCCGGTTCGAATACTAACTGCGAGGTCCTCCCGGAATTCCATGTATGCATACACTACTTGTATCCTACACAAGTAACACACCCGCGTAACACAAAAGCAAAGACGGTATAAAGAAACAAGCACTTTTAAACAGTTAATCACAAAATCAAACAAATCCAAACGCAAAGCGCACGAACTCCCCTGCAACGGCGCCAAAATTTAATCGGAGTGTCGCGCCCCGATCAAAGATAATATTTATAGTCTGAATTACCCTTAACAATGCGTTAGTGATAGTAAAGGGTCGAACCATGAAGAGTTTGTGGTTTGCAAATGGATGCGATTGATTTAAGTAGAAGTGTCACTTTTATGAAGCTTGCTATAAGATTGATTAATTTGGTTTGGTTTGAAGAGATGTCGGATTGATCCGACAAAAAAAATTGGTTTGACTATTTAATCACTAACTTAAACAATTGCACGAAAACTAAATTACTTGATTAAAACAATGGTTTGAAAACAAGGTTCACACCCGGTTCGATATTGCAAATCCTAGGGTTCCTACACGTTTTAGTTTCAATTCAATTGCAACAATGATTAACAAATTTAGTGTTGCGTGGTTTTGGTGCCAAAAGCTATCAACTTATAGACAACGGACTACAATGCACTTCATTACCAAGAACATGTAAATTCTAACCTAGACAAGGCATAATCGCACATAAACATTTCGCAAAGTCAAATTTCATAACTCATTCAACAATTCACGAATACAATACCAATGCGAGACAATTATCATAGGTTTTCAAATCAAATTACAATTTGGCACAAATCAAAACTCAAAACAATGTTAAACCCTAGAACTTACAATAACCTACACCGGGGTGAAACCCTTGAGAATTAGCCGCTCATGGCGAACGGAACTTGATCACCGGATGATTGGAGCTTGATCACAATCATCTTGAAGCTTCGAAAGCAATGATGATGATGGTTAGGGTTTGAGATGGAAGAGGAAGATGGATGGATGATGAATGAGATGATGATGATGATAGGCTAGGGTTATGATCGAGGGTTGTGATTCGGATGATGGAATGGATTGGATGGATTGGAAAAGGTTGTGGATGAAGGGTTTGGTGTTCTTGGCTCCAAGATGGGTTTCAAATGCTCCCAAACTCGTGACTCGCTTTGAAAACCCAAAAATGGGTTATAACTCGTTCAAAACTCTCTACAAACGAAATTCAGCGATAACAGTGCCCTCTAGATTTTTAGTTTTCTGTCGACACCTTAATAAGCTGTCTACGCGAGTTTCTGGCTGACGCGAATAACCAAGGGGCGTCGCCACGGCCCATTTGGGCGTCGGCGACGCTAAGCCCAACTCTTGGTTTCCGTTTTCTTCATTTCCAACTCCCGGTTGATCCCGTTCGCTCCCTGATGCTTCGAAAAGCTCCCGGATAGCTCCTTAAACTCAGTTAGACCTGCAAAACACAATTCTAATCAAAAGTAGGCCATTCAAAACCAAAAGTCATGTAAAAAAATAAACTTAAATACGATTCATCATCGGGTTTCGACCACGTATCAGTTACGTTTGTACGTACTGAGTTAATCACCTTTGTAAGAAGCGACTTGGTTTACCTTCGTACGAAGGTAGGTCCTAAAACATACATACAATATGAAATCTAACATGTACGTTCCTATTATAGACTCATTACGACTCAATGACGTAGGCGACAAACATAGGCATCAACAGTCTCCCCATTGGATGTTGGGCAATCTCCCAGTTGTAGTCTCGATCAATTTTCATGATTCGTCATTAATATCGGACGTTTTCAGCATAACAAATTCTATCATCAATCTCCCCGTTACTTTGATCTTGTATTATAGACGTTAATTATCAACATACTCCTCCTTTCCTTGAGCTTCTTTTATCTTTGATCAACGTTTAAATCTAGCTCCCCTATCTTTGAGCTTCTTGATCAAATTCAAATCATTCAACAAAACATTTCAGTTTCAAACTTTGAAATTTTTAACTCAAACACTTATCAACTTTTTTTAAAATTTCAAATTTTAAACATTTAATCAGTTTCAATACCCCTCTCAGTTAACCAAGTCCAATTTAATTACCTTGGTTATCTAATTTGTCTATCAAGTTCAAGTTAATGACCTTGATCAAACACTATATGAACAAACTAATATAATTTGTCATTTTCAAGTTTCAAATTAATGAACTTTTAATTATTTCGAACATTTTCTTATTTTATAAACATTTTCAATCCATTATTCTCAGTTTATGTTCAACAACTTTAGATTTTGAAAATCAGTATTCCGTCATTGGCAGTCGAAAACTAAGATGAAAATAAAATCTTTTTGATTTTTTAAAGTTTATGCTAAAACACACTGGAAATCTTTTTGGTTTTTTCTGAAATGAAATGAAATAGCTATGTATAAACATATTTATAAACATTTTTTGTGAGTTTGTGTTAGAGGATCATATTAGTTTTTGAAACTTATCGCTAGTACCGTTGATCTTGAAAACTTTATGTGCGAGACCTTGAGAGCTCAAGTTAGTACCACCATACAGATAGAGAGATGAGGGCTCCACTTAAAAGTGGTGTTCCATATCTGGAATCTTTTGATTGTAATTGTCAGATCTTTCGACACTTTCAATTTGATGCAGTTTTAAGGTTTAAAAGCAGAAGTTTTCTACAAGATCTAGGTTATTGCTTACGCAAAATCAGAAGAACTTGTATAATGCCCTAGATATCAATTATCTATAAAGACCTAGTAGCTCAAAATCCGGCAATCTCTCAAACGAAATTTCGGTGTACTAAGATATATATCAGAGAGATGTTAACCCACTAATTAAGAAGTTTTTCTTTATGTTTATATCTCAGAAATAATTTAATGAATGTGTGAATCTTACTATCACATCATCATTAATACATGTTTAAACATTTTGACACTACATTTCCTTAGCATACTATTATAGTCCACTAATGTACTATCATTTCCTCTTTTTACATGAAATCTCTTTTTGTCTTTTTCATTTTTTATACTTTCAAATTTTTATATGTTTTTGTATTTTTCACTACATATTTCTCCCCCTAAAATCAAAAACATATTTTTGAATTTTTGTTTTTTAAAGAAAGAAATTTGAAAACTAAAAGCTTGACAAACTGATGAGGATTACTTTAAATCACCATCCATTTCTACATCACATTTTAGTTTATCTTTTACCCCTCATGATCACAAGAACACTGATTCCATTTATTTTAAAACATTTTTTGAATTTGTTTGCCAATTGCTTTTGTCTGTTGGACAATGAGGAACGTCTAAAAAACCCATCTTCTAAAAATTCTTCATATTAATTCGGCCAAACTCCTTGCAAGTGCAAAGGGACTTCACTATTGATAATTCACGTTTAACTCAGAAACCCCTGCACAAACAAACAAATTGATTATTTGAATAGTGACATCCAAGTCTTTCAGTCTTGGGTGCATTATCAACAACTTTTAGATCCTTTTCTTTTTCTTTCTTCTGTTCAACCTTCTCTAACTTTTTGGTTGAAACAAAATTTTCAACTTTTTCTAAAACAATTTTATCTTTCACCACCCATGTTTGGTTTTAAACATTGCTTTCTTGAACGAAGAATCTTTTTGTTATTATTTTTTGAAAATTCACCAGTTTCAAAATTTAAAAACTTTATATTAATTGGTTTAACTTTTTTGTAGTTTTCCTTGATTTGTTTCCAAAATTGTGTTGGAAGAAACATCGGTGATTTTTGTTTGATATCTTCAGAATTTTTCTTAACATCGGAAACATGTTTAGATTTCTTTTGTGGACATCTTCTAGCAATGTGTCCAGTTTGATTACATCGAAAGCACAAAGGATTCTTCAACCTGTTTTCGTTGTTGTTGAGCGAAAAATTCTTCATTAGATTGGTTTGAAAATTGACTTTCTTTGTACTTTCTGAACTTGAAGGCACAAAAGTCGTTTTCTTTACAAATCTTGATTTTTCAAACTTATTATAGTTTTTCTGATAGAATCATTTCTTCCCCTGTAATAATTTTTCTATTGATAGTTAGGGTAGAAATTCTTTGATTTGGTATAATAAGACCTATCTTGTTTAAAGTTTGAAACACTTTGATTGCTTGTAAAATCTTCAATTTCAGACATTTCAATCTCAACAAGCTTGAAAACTTTCTCGACTCGGTCCAAATTCACATTCTGAATTGGAAATTCAGAATCATAATATAGTTCAGATCCACGTATTTTATACACTAAAATATTTGGATCATTATTTGAACTATTTCCTGATTTACGAAGATAGTTATCATGAAAACCCTCGTCACTTTCAGGCTGTGAACTTAAAGTTTATTTTTCAATTTTTGGTTTTGTATTTTTAGAATTAGTTTTACTATTTTCATTCCCCAAAAGCTTATCAACGACATTTTTAACCACTTCTGATGTAGCATCAATATCAGACTTTGAATAGGTCACACCAATTTTATAAGGAAACTGATCCTTTTGTACAATTTTCACTTCAAATTCAGTGCCTTTTCCACCCCTTTTGTATTTTTCTTTGAATAGATATTTCATATTGGGGGTGGACATCGATTATAACTAAGCCTTTGTTGTGATAACCGTAGACATCTTCCCCATTTTCATCTTTTCTAATAGGTTTAGGAAGAATGTGATCCACTACATAGATGCCATTGAATAACTAATCAACTTCTTATCAACTCATCTCATTTCTATTCTCATAGCTTCTAGCTCCTGCTTTAGTTTGGCAATCGTGTCAATATGAGTATTGATAGCCATCTTTTTATCCATGACCGTTGTCTTGAGCAGAGAAAGCGTAGCGTTATATTTTTTACTTGCATCACGGTATTCGTTGATAGTTTTGCTCAGTTTATCGTACGCTTCTTTCGTATCTTTGAAATCACTTGCCAGGTTATCAGTATGACATTTAAGTTCTCTATACCTTTCATCTTTCTCAACACACGACTTACATGGTTCTAAACATTTTGTGCATTGTTTCTCTTCTTCAGCTTTCTTAATTTTTCTCTCTTCTTTGATTTCTTTGACCACGAATTTTGATCAACTGTAGAAACTTCATCTTCCTCATCTAACCGATCTATCATAACTTTTTCAGCAATCATTTCTTCTTCACATTGTGTATTCTGACAATTTATTTGTTCACTAAAGAGACCTGCAAAACAATTATAAACATCAGGAGTCATAAATGCTTGACAAGCATTTTGTAAAATTTCTCCCCCAGTATAATAGCATTGATCAGAATTATAATGAAGCATCATCATAAACAATCTTATCACCATCATTGACTTTTTCAATTTCATTTTTCAATTTTATCACATTTTGCTTTCCATATTAAGCTTCAACTCTTTCTTCTTTTCAATTTCGGGTATGTGATCTTTAATTTTCTCAAAGAATTCATGTAAAGTAAATATTGAATATCTAGAATTCTTTTTCAAATCAATTAAAACTTCATCCCACTCTGAAGGTAAGGCATCTGCAAATTTCAATATCTTTTCATAATCCGAAAACCTTAACTTGGGCTCGAATTCTTTTTACTTGCTAACTACACCACAAAATCGTTCTATTAAATCATCCAATAATTCATCTTTTCTACACATAAAATTTTCAAATCTCTTAACCTAATCATTCACATACAAAGGCACATCATCCTAATCATTCATTTTCTTAATCTGTCAAATTAAGTCTCAGTTTGTACAAAGATAAAACAACCAATTTTTTTTTCAAATTTATCTTTGTGCGAAGATAAAATTAGATTTCTAAACACTTTACTTCGTACGATGGTAGTTTCTAACCTTGAAAGAATTTTACTTATCTTCGTGCAAAGAGAGATTCAGAATTTTAGAACTTTGACAAATTTTTTACTTCGTTTCTATCTTCGTGCAAAGTGGGTAGTTCATACGAGGATAATTCAAAATTTCACGTTTTTCGATGATTTTCTCATGATTTCGATTGATTTTACGTCTTATTTTTTCAAGAGTTTGTTAGAAGTAGATTTTAACTATTCCTTGAATAATTCAGTCCATTTCAACCCTTAAATCTTTGAAGATGATAAAAATGAGAAAATTGAGAAAATTGAGAAGAAGATAACTCTTCAATGGTTGAATGTTGTTGAAATGTCTTCAAATTAGGCCTTCTAGCTCTGATACCACTTGTGGGTCCGTGCTAGGATCCAAATGCTCAGGTCTTACTTGACTAACCTATTCCATTATGAGCGGAATCCATTTTATATTAGGTGACAAATCACAAGATTTACTTTTTAATCACTGTTTCATTAATATTCAACTGTTACAAATCCTGGAAACAATTGGACAGAGCTCCCTTGTCGTGTCCGCAAAAACCTAATCTAACACTAAGCTCGCACACCTATTTATACACGTTTATCTTTGTGCGAAGCTAAGTAGTCTACCTTCCTACGAACTTAGGTTAGTTACCTTCATACGAAGTGAGTTAATCACCTTCGTACGAAGTGATTAATCACCTTCGTATGAAGTGACTTGGTTTACCTTCGCATGAAGGTAAGTCCTAAAACATACATACAATATGAAATCTAACATATACATTCCTATTACATACTCAATATGACTCGATGACGTAGGCGATAAACATATGTATCAACAAGAAGAAAGAGATTATTGTGATGGAAAAATCAAAATGTGAATCCTTTGGATGCCAGCTTAAATCCCGTTGATCCAAGCGAAGTTCCAAACAAATTTGTAATGCAAGGGGTGCCCGAATGGTGCCCCTCCCTAAAGCAAAATTACTTTTTTTCTAATTCTATTAAAATAAAATAATTGACCAAAGTGTTGTTCAATGAGCGAGGCAAGTCGAGCTAGCATAGCATCAGCCCAAGCTCAACTTCATGACCAAGCAAGTCATGAGCTGGAAACTAAGCTCCACATAACTATCAATTTCAAAGATAACCAAAATTTACCAAAATCCTCAAAATATATGAACTTTTTACAATGTTGAAACACCCCATTAAATTCTCAATAAATTTAACAGACAAACTCCCTTGTTGATATTTCAAGTCTAAAACTGATCACATGGCCACACGATGAATGTTTTAAAAGTACGAATGCTCCTACAAGTGAAATACCTTAAAAAGTATAGAGGCCGCATGGTAACCAAAATAAACCTCCTATGACCAATACTGACTATGAGATGGATAACCCCTCGCCGAACAATGGCGCTGTCTAGCCGACCTGCCACTTGGCTAGTTAAATGGAACTGTCTCATATGGGAACGGGTATGTGAGCGAGTGTGGTGGTTCTCTTTCCACTACACGATGGAAAGGATTCAACATCGAGTTCTCTGCATCATGGAAGATTCTGGAAGATGGTGGGTAATAGACACCATGTGTGTGGTTAGAAGATGAACCCACTTGCACTTGAGTGTTTGATCTACGTGCCATATGGGCGTTTGGTTGCTGATAATAGGCCTCAAGAACATGTGAACGCTCCCATGCGTATGCACCAATATAGCTAATAGAGTTGTGACCTCTAGTCGAAGAACTACAACCACCATTAGTCGTTGACGGTGATAGTGGATGAAGGCTGAGGTATGTAGAGAGATGTGTTAGGGCTTTGATCTATTTAGGGTTTTGAAATCCGAGCATTTGAGACTGTGAATTAGGGCAGTGACGTGAAGAGATAGGGGTTAAGGTTCCGACCTGTTTAAGGTTTTGATCCGGGGCTGGGGCTGGGGCTGCAGAATATGAGTTGTGGTGACGATGTGTAGAGATAGGGGTGGCGATGATACTTGTGTTTCCAAACCTATTTAGGGTCATGGTGGTGGTGTATGACAAGTGGTAGTGGAAGGTTGTGTTGGTGTTTGTGAGTGTTGATGGCATCTGGTTGGTTAAAGATGACAACAATAAAGGCCGAGGTGGTGGTGGGGTTGGTTGTTGTGGTAGTGGGTTGGTGATGGATGAAGGCCGAGAGAGAGAGAGAAAGAGAGAGAAATGTGTTAAAATAAGTTTTTTTTCTTTTATATATATATATTTATATATATAGGGTAAGGTTCTAGAGTGAACACTAGGTTGAGAGTGAACTGTGTGAACTAATCCGAGCCATTGAATAATATCATCTAGAGATTTTTAAACAATGGCAAGATTGTAATTATAATGTTGTAATTTCCCTTTAAATTAATTAACAGAAGGGTATTTGCGTCTTTTGTAAATTGCATTTATTAAACAATATAATCAAAATTCCTAAAATCTTGTTAGTTTCCGTATATACAAGATACACAGTTGTTAGTGTATACACATGTGTACAGTCTCGATAGTATCAGTTTATACAAGATACACAGATGTTAGTTTATACACATGTGTACAGTCTCGCTAACTATCAATTTATACAAGATACACCGTTGTTAGTTTATACACATGTGTACAGTCTTGCTAACTATCGGTTTATACAAGATACATAGTTGTTAGTTTATACAGATGTGTACAGACTTTTGATACATCTATGTATTTTGTAGTCCATGACCTAGTTCCGTTAGGAGTTTCATATACGGTTTGAATCCAGGAGGGACCGTTGGTGTCCAGTACCTAGTTCCATTAGGAGTTTCATATACGTTATTAGCAACTGATTCTACACGAGTTTAAAATAATGGAGAAGTAATTAAAAATGTGTGAGAGTGTGTGGAGAGAGAGAGAGAGAGAGAGAAAGAGAATTAAAGAAAGATTGAAAATTAAGGGACTTTAATTAAGAGAGAGAGAGAGAGAGTGCTGATGTTAATCTTACCCTTTTAATCTAAAAAATAATCAATGGTCAAGATTAGTCCACTCAGTTCATTTTCAAGAAGTTGTTTCACAAATGATCCTAATCCTATATATATATATAGGTTTGGGATCCTGAAAAGAAGATGAAATTTGTGAGAAGGATAAGAAAGAGCATGATGATGACACATGTCATTATTTAATTTACTAGGATAAGGGAAATTAAGTAACTTAACAAAAAACCTAATTAAAGATAAAATTCAAAAACCCAAATGCAATACATATGCAACTTCCCCTCCGTCTTTTTTAAACGTAAATAACTTTTTATACTAACTTTTCGTGTTTTTTATCTTTAATATGAGTACCATATTGCTATATGCAAAAAAATTATGTTTCGATCGTATGTTTTAGTCATGGTGTTTTCTCTATATTGTTTTAATTGTATAGTGATTCAAGGCATTGTGTTTTATAGTAAAACACCATGAACGTGTATAAAACACCATAACATTGCAAATATCATTTACATTCAATCTTTCAATCTCATTTTCTATGATGTTTTATTTTAGGAATTCAAAACAGATCATGGTGTCTTGTAAAAGGAAAAAATTAGCTCGTTGAATTTAATGGTATTTTTATTGCTAATGGAATGGTTCTTTGTATACTTGTATGCTGTCTTGTTTTCTATGGTGTTTTATTTTAATTTCATGGTGTTTCTGTGTAAGAAAATGGTAGTTTGCTGAATTCAATGGTATTTGCAATGTTAAGGTGTCTTATATACATTCATGGTGTTTTACTGTAAAACACAACACCTTGAATCACTATATAACTAAAAGAAAATAGACAATACACCATGGAGTAAAACATTCGATCAAAACGTAATTATTTTCTCTATATAAGTGTAGCAATATGGTACTCAGATTAAAGATAAAAAAAACACTCGTTATTATGGTGTAATTTAAAAAAAAAGTGAAGTATAAAAAGTTGTTGACGTTTAAAAAAGACGGGGGGAAGTTGCATATGCATTGCATGTGGGTTTTTGAATTTAAAAATGTTAAATTTACTTTTATACCCTTAATCTAGAAAATAATTATTTTAAGGGTAAACATTATTTATAATTTTGCCATTACAATCTCAACCATTAGATTATAGATCAAAATGGTGTAGATTCTTTTTTACACTTCTCACAAAACACACCATTTTTACAATAACCCTACCCTATATATATATACATATATATGTGTATATATATATATATGTGTATATATATACATATATATACATATATATATACATATATATATAGGAGAAGGATCCGTTAGGAACCACCCTTTATTGCGAGAAACGCGAGAACCAATGTGAACACAACCAAAAACACCTTAAAACAACACACAATTTTTTTAATATGTTTAAAATTCGCTATATTTCGTCACTAAAAAAATTTTGAGTAACAATTATCCATGCATATGTGCATATGTATCATTTCTTAACAAATTCCGTAATACATTACCAATATTAGATAATTGCACTTTCATTCACATTACTATCCATAATACACTACTTTTTACATTAACAATATTAGAAATGCACATGTGCATCTATATGTATGAGCATGATATAACGTGTTTTGGTACACTACTTTGAATACAATTTCCCTTTCATTTAACATACCATCCATAATACACTACCATTACCTCCTACCATCCAGAATACAATACCATTACCAATATTTCACTTTATTACATGTACATCAACACCCTTTATACCATCCAAACAACATATTACATCATAAAGTGACAAATATAACCAACCCATCAACCACATATATAACTAACAAAAAACATGTACATGGGCCTATTTCATCATTCAAAATCATAAACTTTTTGTGCCAAAACACGTTATGTCATGGTTATACATAGTGATGCACATGTGCATTTTTAATATTGGCAATTTGAAAGTAGTTATTACGGATGGTAGTGTAAATAAAAGTGCATTTGTCTACTACTGGTAATGTATTACGAATTTTATCCCAAAAAATGATACAAATGCATATGTGCATCGATAATTGTTACTCTAATTTTTTTGGTAATGAAATATAGCGATTTTTGTTAAATATTAAAAAAATTGCGTGTTTTAGATTTTTTATGTATTTTTTGTGTTCACATTGGTTCTCGCGGTTCTCGCAATAAAGGTGGTTCTCGCATGAACCTTACCCATATATATTTTATATATATATATTGTACTTCCCATGCGAGTTGGGCCACCATTTTTTGCATAAACTAAATGAAAAATGTTATAAATACATCTGTGGAAAAAACATAAAAGGTTGTCGAGTCGATAATTATGCTTGATGTAAATTATTTTTACGGCGATGTAATTTTTTTACATTTGATGTAAATTTTTTAATGCGACATTTTTTTTATTTTTTACTTGTTTGCTGGAATAAGTGATTTTTTTAGAATTTTTTTTGCAAAAACCTTTGAAATGCCTAGTTCTCACAACTTAAGGCGGTTCTCATTGTATCCTTTCATATATATATATATATATATATATATAGGGACAAGATTTAGGAAAATGCAGAGAAGTGTGAAAACGATGAGAACACCCCTTGTCGTTGGATCAAAATAATCTATGGATTAGATTGACCCGATGACGTTTTCATAAATAACATCAATTTTATTACGTGCACGCGCTTCATTAAGGGTAAAAGGGTATTTTTACTGTTCTAATACAAAACACCATGGTCATAAGTAAAACGCCATTAAAAATTCCCGCCTTAAAACTACAAGCCACACAGTCCCCTTCCAGGTGAAACGCCATATTTATTACTAAGGCTTTATTAATAACATTATTATAAAAAAAATTTCCCTCTTAAACTACGCGCCAAAACATCATTCTATAAAAGACCTTACCATAACTTCCATTGATCATACTAAAAAACACCATAGTTTCCCAAAACGCCAAAATTCAAAAAAACTGTGAAAAAGGCACAAATGGCAAACATCGTTTCATGGAGATTCAACACTAGAATCAATAGATTCGTAATCCTCTTCGACAACAGAAGAAGAGTGCTTGTGAAAACAATCAAAGCCATAATGAATTTGGCCAAAGAACTAAGAGGGGGATCCTAGCACATGGTGTTTGTCTTGATAACCTCTGAGAAAACACAGACGGTTATACAAAGATAAACTAGAAAATTTGGATCGAACATTAAAAATAGAAATGTGGACCCAGTAATCAATCATGGCGTTATGATGAAGACATTGACATAGTGACTGTTGTATGTGACAACGGGGATAAGGAAGACTACACGGTTGATAACATCATGACCAAACAGAGTCTTGGGTTCCTAGAGGAGTTAAACAACACAACATGTTTGAACACAGACATGACCCTAAAATTGGCGCTGTTGAATGACAAATTCATATGGAGGTTTCAAAATCTTCATGGAGAAGAGACCGATGAAAGTGAAGGTTTGGATGAGAAATTGGATGAAGAATCCCAAGAAGAAAACGAGGGAAGCAATGAATAATTCTCAAACAAAATCCCTTCGGACAAGGAGTTTTATTTTTTTTTCTTTTTCGTGTCATCTTCTTGGGTTTGTTATGTACTTTTCCCCTAATAAAATACTTATTTCTATAACTACATATAAAACGCCAAAATTCCACAAACGCAAAACACCAAAAGTTAGTTAAATTGTATTTTGCCTTCTTTATCTAAAACGACATTCATACAAAACACCAATTTAAAGATAGGACGCCTTACATCTTTAACAGATAAAGTTGAGCAAACAGTAACTGAAATGATAAAAACTGTATTACTAACATTTATGATAATAAATTCCTGCCTAATTACGCGCCAAAAACATCCTATATAAACAACATCTCAGGACCTTCCATTGATCACACCAAAAACATCTATATAAACAACACCATATTTTACTGAATACCATCCAATTTATAAAGCCAAAAAGTTCAAAAACCATATGGCAAACGTTGTTTCTTGGAGACTCAGTTTGTTCTTAATGAAGTTTCACTAAATGGGTTTGACAACATTCTTAAAGTGAAGATTAACTCAATAACATTTTTGTTGGATCTATTGAACCCTATCAAAGAACAGATGATTAGAAAGCCAAAATGATCAATATCATCTGATCAGAATAAACGGTGCTTTAAATATTTAACTCCTCCCAAAAGCAAAGACATCAAACATCTGCTGCTCAAAGGTCTGTTGAAGCTAAAGTCTGCTATACAAGATCTGTTGAAGACAAGCTCTACCCAAGTTAAAGGTCTGCTAGACCAACAGAAGTTAAAGCTAATCAGAGTTTCTTCTCAATAGATGTTGGATCAACAGAGATTCTATTTATTAATGTAATAGTGTTTAAATGTTAGGGTTTGTTAGGTCGTTAGATGTCACTGTCAAGGTGAACTCAACCTAGACTCCATAGTGGTTTGATTTGCACTATAAATAGAATAGTGCATGTATTGTTCTGTTCGTCACTTTCATTCTAACATGTCTATACGAACAAATCAGAGTGATCTTAGGCTGAGGGGGAGTTGTAATATTCTTGCATACGTGAATTTACAAAAGCATGTTTATGAAAACAATCTCTCAATTGTTGTGATTTGAAAGTTTATTAATTCCGCTGCACTATTTCATTATTGTTTATCTTCTTTCATTTGGTTTCATCTTAAACATTCACAACAATATCAAACTCAGATCCTAATAGTTGGTATCAGAGCTTGGTCAATCAAATTTGATTTAACAATCATTTTGATAAACACAGATCAACTCTTATTACTGGTTTGTTTGTTCGTTGTATTGAAAACAGAGTAAAAGTTATTTACGTTCAAAGTATTCTAAACAAAAACTTGTTTGTAAACAATCAGAAATGTCTCGAAATCCACAAGATCCACACAAACACTAGCACCATGTACAAACATCTGATCCTTGCCAGATCGGAATATAATATCTGGCAAAGATAGATGGGTCACATACTTGCACAACAAAATACGGGGTTGCTGGAAATTGGTTATCTTCAGTCCTCATGTTCCAATGGTATCGAGTGCTGAAGACCCAAAAGTTCAAGTTCCAAAGAATTCTGAAAACGACTCCGAGCAAGATTTTCAGATAATCGCGTTAGATGCAAAGGCATTTAGCATCATTGCTACAACTTTGCCAAATGATATCTATGTTGGCCTGTTGCTTTTGCAACAGTGCAAAGGAGTTGTGGGATGCGTTGAAAGAATAATTCGGTGGGACAAGGAGGTTATTGAAAACACTCATGATGTTTTGAACCAATAGTATGGAGAGTCATTAATTTAGCAGTTTGAAAGGTTTAGTTGCCTAATTAGTGAATTACAATTGGTAAATGTTAACTATCCTAATTCAACCTTGAACAGGCGATTTCTAAGGTCATTACAAGAAAAATGGGACACTATTTCTTTTGTAACTAGAACCATTGTTGGGTTCAAAGAGATGAGTTTGACTTAGCTTCATGGTAGGCTTCTCACTTATGAGAGAGAGCTTAACCAGAAAAAGAAGCTACACGAGTCGGGGAAAGGTGCTGATGACTATGCCTTTAGTAGTCCAACACTTTTTGGTTAAGAAGAATCCTTTGGTGGTAGTAAGGATTAAGGTTTTGATCATTTTATTGATATAACATCTGGTGGACAAGTTTTGCAGCAAATGGGGAAAATAAAGTTTCTAACAACTTATCTTTGGAGTTAAATGATCTTCAACATTTTAATCCTGTTGATTTGGAAAAAAATGGACATTTTGCATCAATTGGCCTTGCTAAGTGTTAGGACTGGCAAGTTTTACTATAACACTGGTAGGAAGTTTCAAGGATTGCATGAGGGGTTTAAAAGTTGGGTTAGATAAGTCAAAAATCAAATGTTATAAGTGTAATAGGCTAGGTCATTTTGCTAGAGAATGCAGGAGCCAAACAAATGGCCCTATAATTACACATCTAAGTCCTAGACCTCAAAACACTTAAAACACAGTCCATTATTCCCAATATACCCCTGCTCCACACATGCAAAACACTGCTCATTTTGCACACCCTGTAAACACTGTTCCCGTCCAGTATGTCCAAACCACTATTCCTCAGATACAATATGTTCAAGCCCGAGCTCCACAGGTCCAAGTGCAACCTGCACCACAAGCTACACAAACCTCTGCTAAGGCAAAGACTAGTCAAAAGAGCTTCTTTACACAAGGCTTTGTTGAATGTAGTAGCTTAGCTGAGGAACTCACAGATGAAAATTTTGCTCTAGTTACTAATTCTGATAAGAAAACTGAAAATTTTTGGTTTATGGCACTAGACACTATTTTGGAGGGGAATGAATCTGAGGAAGTGGTGTCCAATATTGACGAGGTTTGTGAAAATGTTGAAACAGATGTTACAACAGCTGTTACTGAAGAAACTGTTGGTAGAGAAAAGATTGGTGAAGTAATGGTAAAACCTTTGTCTGCCCATGGGATTCCAGTGTTTGTGAAGAAGAATGTAATTGAGTCATAAAGGCTGCTACTTAGGTATCACCTCAAGAACTTAAAAACTTATGTTCAGACAAATGTATTATTGCTTTTGCTAACATTAAAGAGGTGAATGAAAATCTTAGAAACAAGATCTTAAATGATGAAATAAAATTTGAAAAACTTACAAAACAGTTAAAATCAAAACTGTTAGAAAAGGATAGTGAAATCACTAGTCTCAAACATGAATCAATCATAACCAAGGATCAACTCCAGATAATGATAGAAAAATATCAAAGTTGTAAAATGGAGCTTGAATCTACCTAGATCACTTGTGAGAAATGGGTAGAATCCTATAAAGGCTATGAGTTGATGTTAGAATCACAAATCAAAAGCAATGTAAAATTTGGTGTAGGTTTTAGAAAAAATGACCAAGTTTTTCAAAACACTACAGTAAGTGATTGTAGTTTGGTTGAAACTATTCCAACAAATTTGACTGGTCAAGAAATAAAAATCACTGAACCAAATGATTAGAAAATTATTTTTGAAAGACTAGAAGGATCCCCAACTTTTAAGAAGATTGAGAAATACCAATTCAAACCTACCTGATCAGATGAGTGTGACATTCTTGAAAATTATAAGCCTGTTGGTGCATATCTATGACAAAAGCTTACTAGTTTAATAGTTTAGTCTTTGGATATTTTGTATTGGGCTTAGCATTTGTGTTTAGCTTGTATAGAGTTGTTATGGGCTTGGATAATGGACTAGCCCAGCCTAAAGCCCAGTATGTAGACATGTAGTGTATATACATGCTGTGCATTAGGGTTTGAAAGTTGTTGGAAAAGAAAGAAGAGTGTGGTGTGGGAAATCTACAGAGTGGCTGAGATATTTTTTGTGAGTCTTGAATTGATTGTTAACATTCGTGTTGGATAATCAATATAAAATGGTTTGAAAGTGATCGTTCGTGTTCTTCGTATTACTCGTTTTTCTGTGTAAATTTGATCCGGAGGATTCCGCACTCTATATTGGATAGAAGATTCTGTCAAGATCCATATGGATTAGGGGACCTACAATTGGTATCAGAGCATTAGGCTCTTGTTTTTGCTTGGTTCGGAATCGTTACATCAGAAAAAGTTGGGTCTTTGGACGTTTTGGCGGCTGTTCTAGGGTTTCTGCTGCTGTTTCGGATAAACACCAGGGATTTCGGATAGAAGACTTGCATCTTGGATCATAGGAGAAGCATCTCGGATTAGAGAATAAGCATCTCGGATCAGAAAACTTGAATTTCGGATCAGAAAATTGCATCTCAGATCATAGGTGTCCATCTCGAATTGCATCTCAGATTGCATCTCGGATCATAACAGTGCATCTCGGATCATAGGTGTTCATCTCGGATTGCATCTCGGATCATAATAGTGCATCTCAGATTTTTGGTATTGATTTCGTATCATCTCGGATCATCTCTAATACCATCTCGGATCACTGTTTTGAATCACCATCTCGGATTGGTATCTCGGATCGCTGTTCCGAATTTCCATCTCAGATTGTTAATCCGAGTTACTGCTCCGAATTGGGTACCGTTCTAAGTTGAACTTGAAAAGGTGGAAACTTAACCAGCTGGCGTAACCAGGTTTTAATCGTTTTCGTACATAGAATTTGATCCATAAATAATCTGAACAAACCGACTGCACGGTTAGACTCGTGTGATCTTTAGGACAAAAAAAAGAGGCACGAAAATTCCTAAAATCGCTCTCGTACATTATACATCATGGGATTCATATCGTCGAGATGAGTCTAACGGTACAATTTGGTAATCACACTTTTTGGAAAAAATTTGAACGTTTTTAACGAAACGGTTACGGTAAAACACTAAGAAGGACCAGAAGAGAGGTTAGATTTAGATTTTGACATAGGTATACCAATATCCATTTAAAATGATACTCTGCATGTTAAAGATGGTCAAAATGAACAATCTGAGTGAGGGTGTTAATAACCGCTCAAAGTTGATACATGCTAAACAGTATGTAGACTGGAAAAAGAAGTTTGAGGCATTTGTTCAAAGTGAAGATTCTAATATGTGGAACTGTATGATTGATGGATACATTGCTCCCACACGTCAGTTAATGGGAGAATTCTGCTACTTTCATATGAGAAGACGGAATACTCTGAGAAACGTATGCATGATGCTGAGAAGAAAGCTTTAGCACCGATAAAGATGTCCTTACCATTTGATATGAAACACATTTGTAATAGGTATGGATCTTCTAGAGAGCTGTGGGAAGCTTTAGGAAAACGTTATCAGAGTTCTTCAAAACAAAGTACATGTGATCAAGCATGTTTAGCTGAGACTGGAGCTGTGAAGATTGAAGAAACAGCTGCTAAGAAAGAATAGAAGAAGGAAGCTGAGAAGGAGAAAATGGAAGTCAAGGGTACAAGAGCTACAATGTACATGGTTTATACAGATGAGCTTACAGCAAAAGTACAGGTACAATTACAATCTGTAAGTCATACTTGTCATAATTGCACTGAACTACAAGGTAAAGTTGACAAACTATCGGAGCAAAACAAAATCTGGTAGATGAATTAGAAAAACAGAAAGAGTCAAATGTTCTTATGAGTAAAAGTGAGTCAAATTGTTTAAATAAACTCAAATCAAATGGACAAGAAATCAACAGTTTGACCAGCAAAGTTAATGAATTGTTACAGATCATTGATTTGGCTCGTGAATCTGTGAAGGATAAGACCAACGAGCTTTTAGAAAAGTGCACAGAAATGGCTGGTGCACAAGCCAAAATTGTTGAACTTCATGGAAGGTAAACAAATTTGGAAAATCCTCGTTAGTCAGGACTCAGATTCATGACAAGTTTGAAAATGAGTAGTGATAAAACGGGAGTGGGGTTTAGTAAAGCTTCATCTTCTGAGGATAGGATTACTCCTTTTTACCTAATGAAAATGAGACTCACAGATTTTGTGCCTACTACACCAGATGTAGTGGATCCGATAACAGTTTACACACCTAATAGTCTAGTTTCTTTAAAAGAATCTGTTAGGTCTAACGATACACCTCATAAAGTGGATGAGGATACTAAAGACAAAACGGTCAAAACATTTAAAAATAGATCTAACAGAAAGAACGTTTCTAAGAAAAGATCTTGTTTTAAATGTCAAAACAAAGGACATGTGGTAAGAAAGTGGATGCTGAGGTTGAGGTTAAGGATGGGAACCAGGTTGGTTCAAATAAGAATGTTAAACCAAGTTGTCAGACAAAACAACCGAGATTTCAATCTAAACCTTCAACATTGGGATGGTTTGATAGTCCAAGAAATTTTTCTCCTAAATGAAGTCATCATAATGGTCAATCAAATTGTATTCAAAGTAAAAATTTTGGATATCATCGATACCAGACTTCTGGTAATCGAAATTTTCAACGAAGAAATGAATATAGGGGTCTTAATAACTCAAATGTTCAAAGCAAACAAAAATTTTTTAAAAGTTCAGATTATGATAATGGGAGAAGAAGGTTTCAAGATAATAATTTTCAAAGGTCGGAAATTCCGAGAGTTTATTGGAACTTTCACGATCAAAGATCTCGTAAAAATTATAATTCTTGTTCAACAACTTAGAAGACATCCAAGACACTAGTAGGGTGTGATGGATATTGGACAAACTTAAGATATATTGACATTCATGGTCAACCCAAAACTGGTAGGGTTTGGGTTCTCAAGTCTAACTAAGTTGTTGAGTGTGCGTAGGATGACCAAGAAGGACTGTTGATGTGTTCAACAATGGTTATTCTTGTAAAACATCTGAGGTGAATAGTAGGTTACACATGGTAATGAATTATTTACTTATGTGATAGATTAAGTTTACTATAAATGAAAAACTTTTTGTCAGGTTAAAGTGGGAGTCTGTTTATGTTTAGGGGGAGAAATTTCCCTAAGAGAAAATGAGTTAAGTTAATGCGTGTGTTTAGGGGGAGTAAGTTGAAAAGTTTAAAAATTTTCAAAAATAAAAAAATAGAAAATAAAAAATGAGTTTTCACTATGTGGAAAAGAAGAAATGATATACATCAGCAAGTTAGACTGTCACACTGAAATTAAAATTTACATTGCTTAAGTGTGATAGCAGCTTCATCATATGATGTACCAGTAGGCAAAAAGCATGAAATAATCAACTTACCTTGGTGATATAAACATAATGAACTGTGTATGAGTGGGTAACATATCAGTGGCATATCGTTTTATAACCTTAAATCTTGCGTTGGTAGATTGCCAAAATCTGAGGTTTTAGGTCTTTATATCGTTATTTCATCCGGGGTATCAAGGTTGTCCTTCTGCTGCATCCAGATATATGCTGATCTAGGCATAACTAGGATATCTTAAAAGAGCTAAAATGCCAAATCCCAGAAACTGAAGAAGCTCTCCTAGAGAGTCATTCAAATGTGCAAAATGTATAAAACGTACCAAAATTTGGTATTTGCCCTAACCCTCGTTGGATATTGGCCTCTTTGCTGTACGGAAGTACTGACCTGTTCACCAATTATCTAACATTGTACATCAAAAAGGATGAATTTCGGTATACTCACCTACTACGAGGAATCTTTGTGCATACCTTGATCGTGGGGGTATGTCCTGAAGTGGGACACACTAGTATATCAGTACAAAATTATTTTAACATATCACTAGGTAATGGTACTTGAAATGTTCATGTATTTTGTTTAAGTGGATAAACAATACTGGTAATCGTCTTAAACTGCTCTTCATGAATATTACATATAGAATTATCTATCGGTGTGAAAATAGTTTGATATTGTTGATATGATCTTCTTACCGGTGATTCTCACAAAAATAGAGTGTTTGTTTTCTTGTTAGGTGTTTGTTTTCTAGAAATATAAAAAGACAAAAAGATTTGTTTTTAAAGTCTCTCAGTTTGAACTGATAAGTTGTTTGTTATTGCATGATAAGATAAAATACTGGTTTATCTTTAATGTGGAAAAAGACTAATGGTTTTTCGAGTTACTTGCTTGTGTTTCTAAACAGATTGATGCAGTTATCAAAATGAAGTGCAGAATTCAAGTAAAGTACATATTAAGAGTGGAGTGCAGAATGTATCCAGATGCATGGTAGGATCCTTCTACTACATTGCAAAGGGAGATATAGAGGAATTTGGAGATATGTGCTTAACCAGAGAATGCTAGCTCACTAATCTACAACGAATGAAAGTTTTGGAGATTGGAAGCATCAGCTAAGGGGGAGTCTGTTGATGTCAGAATCTGTGTGTAGCTGAAGCTATCTGAAGACCAAAAGATCACAAGATGTTTGAAGACAAAATTACACTATGAAGCTATTGTCAAGGGGGAGTCTGTTGGTGTATATTTGTGACAACAGCTTAATAGTTTAATAGTTTAGTCTTTGGATATCTTGTATTAGGTAGCATTTGTGTTTAGCTTGTATAGAGTTGTTATGGGCTTGGAGAATGGCCTAGCCCAATCTAAAGCCCAGTATGCAGACATGTAGTATATATACATGTGGTGCATTAGGGTTTGAAAGTTGTTGGAAAAGAAAGAAGAGTGTGGTGTGAGAAATCTACAGAGAGTGGCTGAAAGATTTCTTGTGAGTGTTGAATTGATTGTAAACATTCTTGTTGGAAAATCAGTAGAAGACGGTTTGAAAGTGATTGTTCGTGTTCTTCGTATTACTTGTTTTTCTGTGTAAATCTGATCTGGAGGATTCCGCACTCTAGATTGGATAGACGATTCGGTGAAGATCCATACGGATTAAGGGACCTACAAAGCCAATGGATATTTCAACAATTGAAGGTGTAAAAGCACCTCAAGTCAAGATCATTCCCTTAAAAGACCTTCCAGCAAATGTTTCATCATCTGTTGACAAAAAGGTGAAAAAGGGAGGAAGAAAGAAAAGGTAACAAACTTGTTTTGTGATTTTTGTGAAAAGAAGAATCATGTTACTAGAAATTGTTTTCTTCTAAAAGCATATGATATTAACAAAACAAGTGTGATTATTGATGCACCTCACTGTACCATATGTGGTAAGAAAAACCACAAAACTCAAGATTGTGTTTATCTAAAAAATTTTGATGTCAAAAGAAATGAGTATAAATCTAAAACAATTCAGAGTTCAAGAAAAGAAAAGACCAAACATACCTGTGTCCCAGTCCAAACATCTATTATCAAACAATTGAATATAACCACTGTTTCCAGAGAGGTTCAGGTAACAGATGCACCATCAGCCAATAAATTTCTAAGAGGATATGGCCAACCAGCTTATAAGAGTGTACCCTTGGCTATGAGGTCTACAAAAGACCTTCAAAACCAAGAGTAAACAAGAATCCACATGCTTATAATCATCTTACAGGAAATGGTACATAACAGATGTTTCAAAAATCTGTTCAAAACTCTGACCATTCTCCTAGACTTGAGGCTGAAATGTATGTGACCCCATCCAAAGCCATTTTGGCTTTGGACACTCACCAAAACTAATATGTTACTGATGTGTAGGGAGGGAGCTTCTACTTACCTTGATAGTTTATGGTATGTAGATAGTGGAGGCTCCAGACATATGACATGATGTAGAGCCTTCTCAAAGATTTTCTAGCACATGTAGGGGTGATATATTCTTTGGTAACAATTCAAAAGGTAAGGTATTGGGGTCAAGGAAGTTCAAGCAGGGAAACTCAAGTTTGAAAATGTCAATATTAAAGACAATCTAAAGCTCAATCTTCATAGTGTATTTCAAATGAGTGATAATGGTCATGGGACATTCTTTACTGAGAAGCAATGTAAGATTGTTGGGCCAGAAGTGGTTAAAAAGATTGAAACAATCATTGTTGAGAGCAAAGAACAACTTGTTGCTCATAGGAGTGGCAATGTGTATGTGGTTGATATGTTGAAGGATAATCGAATGTCTAATGCATGTCTGTTCTCATGTCACACCCCAACCGATGGCGGAAACATCGGAGTGAGACGATAACAAGATTGCTCATTGCTCACAACGTTAATAATGACAATATTTAATTTAAAGTCGAATTTCATTTCAAGAATAATTGTCAAAATGCAACATTGAAACAGATACAACAAGTAAACAAGATATAACAAAATTGATACAACAACATTAACCTAAACGTCTAAATGTGTGTATCTAAATCCTTGCTATTTGACTTCACAGCATCCTCTTCATCAACCTGTAACATGTTTTAAAATAACAATTCAATGCAAAAGCAAAGGCGAGCACACGAGTTTAAGCATAGCATACGTATACAAATAAAGTTTAAACAAATCCTCATGGCAACTATGATTCTACAAGAGCATATATAAGGCATGCAATACTACTAGTCAAACCCTTAACGCAATCACGATGTTTTAACTTGGCCTCAAGTTTACACGATGGAGGGGGATACGTTACTTCCTAAAGCGCTTATACGTGTCAAACGAAGGCTTAAAACAAGTTAATGACTAAAGTATCACATAAAGAGTGTCCAAGATATAAGCATCAAGTAATCGTATCAAGTATTCATGTGTATAGGATTGTTTGTGCATTTCATAAAGTTTAAGTGTTGTGGTTTTGGTATAAGTAAACATGTTACACCCAAACGTGTTGTACACGAAAAGTGGGTCGAGTGTACTCATGGTTTTGTTAGCTTCCCCTAGTTATTTCCGTGAAGGGCTTGGAGAGTTGGAGGATCACCAAGTTATCCTACATGAAGAAAACATAGGCTGGTAAGTATTCGAATAATAACGGAGGATTTAGGAATTTAAATAAGTATGTATATGAGAAAATAATCATCTAGACTTAATACTCGTTTTAACACTATAAGACCCATTCGGGTTTATGTGTTTTCATGGGTTAGGTTACCCACTAGAATCATAACGAGAGGTTAAGTACTTAGGCGATGTAACCTAGTACCATGACAGATATCATTTGATTACCATCAAGAGTTCGGTTAGTGTGTGTGTATATATATTATATAGTATACATAATAAGTAGGCCATAAAAATCATGTAAATTCATAGAAGTCATGCATGGAGGTAGGAGGATAACCTTCCTTTTAAAACCTCTTTCGTATAGTTCACCAATGCACAAGTCGTCACAAGGACGACAAGGATGGTGATGAGTAAGTTTAAACATAAAAGCAAGACAAAAAAGTAATCGAAAATATCAAGTGAGGTGGTGGATCGAAGGTAGGATAGCCAAGGCTTCCAAGTGATCACATTCTACCAACTCAATTCTTGTTTCAAGAACAAGCTTGGAAGGATACAACACTTGTGGTAAAAACCCTATTAAAACAAAAGGTTCTTACACTTGGGACCTTAGACATGGTGATGTTCCAAGTTGGTCTTCCATGGAAGACTTAGGAGACATTCTAAAAGGTGATTTCAAGCGTTAAGAAAAAAAGGAAGATCAAAAGGAGAGAGGTGAGTTAGAACTCACTTTTGAAGCCTTGATCTTTTAGAGGAAGAGAGCTCTTAGAGCTTTTAGAGAGAAGAGAAAAGATGATTGAGGTGTGGTTTGAGAGGAGGAGTGGGGTATTTATAGATGAGATTAGGAGGTTGTTAGGTGAAAGTAATAAATGTAGAAAACACAAAATTGGCCAATCCATGAGCTTGAAACCAACTTCTCCGGATTATGCCCCTCTCGCGGGCCCGCGAGAGGGTAGGGATGGCTCGGTCGCGGGCCGCTAGAGGACTGGCGGGCGCGTGAGGTTAACAAGGGTTCGGTCGCGGGCTGCGAGGTGGGTTATTCCAGAAGTTTCTTTGATTTTTATCACTTTTAGTCCTTGAACTTAGTTTAAGTTGCCGTTTTGCATGATTTAAGCATATAACGTGTATAAGTGTCGAGTGTGAATGCATGAATCTTTGCACGTATAACAATTATAAGTTTGTATGTATTAAATGATTGAATGCATGCAAGACAAGTATGTTTCAAGTATAAATTTTATTATGATTCAAGTCTCAGATTACAAGATTGGGAAAAGGAATACGAACACAAGTTTCCAAAAATAGAAATACGATTATACTTTCTAATTACGGAAAGTAAGAAAAAGCAAGGTGTTAAAGTCTCCCCTTCTTTAGGAAATTTCGTCCCGAAATTTATTCAGAGGAAGGTGTAACGAACAGTGCGGATACGTAGTCTTCATATCACTTTCGAGTTCCCAAGTAAATTTGGCGCCACGTTTATCTTCCCATCAAACCTTGACTATGGAATTCGACTGTACCTCAATTGCCTGATTCCTCGGTCCATGATTTCGACAGGTTTCTCCACGAAGTGTAACGTTTCGTTGATTTAAAATCTTCGAAAGGGACTTGAAGTCCTTCTTCAGCTAGACATTTCTTAAAGTTTGAAACGTGAAATACATGTTGAACATTGCTGAGTGCTTGAGGTAGGTCCAGTCTATACGCTACCTTGCCAATCCTTTCGAGAATCTTGAAAGGACCCACGTAGCAAGGAACAAGTTTGTCTTTCTTACCAAAACAAACAACACCCTTCCAAGGGGACACCCTGAGAAGCACAAGATCACCTACGCCGAATTCCAATGGCTTGCGTCTTTTATCAGCATAACTCTTTTGTCGGCTTCGAGCTTTAAGGAGATTAGCACGTATTTGTAGAATCTTGTCCGTCGTCTTTTGTATCAGTTCGGGACCAGTGAGTTGTACGTCTCTGATCTCGTGCCAACAAATAGACGAACGACACTTACGACCATTCAATGCTTCAAATGCCATTTGAATACTTGCGTGATAGCTGTTGTTGTACGAGAATTCTACCAAGCGTAAGTGTGAATCCTAGTTGCCGCCAAAATTGATTACACATGATCGAAGCATATCCTCTAGAGTTTGGATAGTACGCTCGGTTTGACCAATAGATTAAGGATGAAAAGCAGTACTAAGGTTCAAACGAGTGCCAAGGGCGGATTGAAAAGTTTGCCAAAGGCGGGAAGTGAAACGAGCGTCACGATCAGAAATGATGTCAATGGGCGTACCATGACGACTGATGATCTCACTTGTGTAGATATGAGCCAATTTCCTGACTTTGTAATCTTCACGAATGGCAAGGAAGTGAGCAGATTTGGTCAGGCGATCGATGATAACCCAAATGCTGTCATGACTCGAAGGAGTACACGGCAATTTCGTAATGAAATCCATGGCAATACTCTCCCATTTCCAGACAGGGATTTCAGGTTGTTCGAGTAGGCCAAAGGGAAGTTGATTTTCTGCCTTGACTTTAGAACAGTCAGACACTTTGACACGTAAATAGCGGTATCACGTTTCATTCCAGGCCACCAATAAGATGTACAAAGATCATGGTACATCTTGTCAACGCCAGGGTGCACGGAATATCGGGATTTATGAGCTTCATCCATAAAAGTGGTTCAAAGAGTACCATGATCAGGAATCCACATACGGCTACGATAGTATAGGATAGCATTGCTCTTCTGCTCAAGTGGTGTTTCATCGACGGTATTCAACTCAGTTTCGAGGTTGCCTTCGTTAATGGCTGAATATTACGCATCTCGAATCAGATGGTGGAAACTTTCCACGGTTTTGTGACAACAAACACTGTTCACATGAGTCTTATGATTAAGTGCATCGGCCACAACATTCGCTTTGCCAAGATGGTAGGGAATGTCATAGTCGTAGTCGTTTAACAATTCCACCCAACGACGTTGCCGCATGTTGAGGTCTTTTTGGTCAAAGATATGTTGTAGGCTCTTATGATCGGTAAAGATCGTACACTTTGTACCATAAAGGTAGTGTCGCCAAGTCTTTAGCGCAAAAATGACTGCACCAAGTTCAAGTCGTGTGTAGTATAGTTTTTTTCATGTATCTTGAGTTGTCTTGACGCATAAGCGATAAATTTGCCCCGTTGCATGAGAACGCAACCAAGACCTTGGTTAGAAGCATCGCAATACACGACGAAGTCGTCATTTCCATCGGGAAGAGTAAGGACAGGAGCATTACAAAGCATGTCCTTGAGTGTTTGGAAGGACTCCTCTTGTTTGGGACCCCAAACAAAAGGTTTATCTTTTTGCGTTAAGGAGGTCAAAGGAACGGCAATCTTCGAGAAGTTCGAAATGAAACAGCGATAATAGCCAGCTAGGCTAAGAAATGAATGAATCTCAGAAGGTGATTTAGGTGCAATCCAATTCTTAGCAGCTTCTATCTTTGCGGGGTCAACATGAATACCGAGTTCATTGACGGTGTGACCCAAGAATTGAACCTCTTTTAGCCAAAATTCACACTTGGAGAATTTGGCATAAAGACGTTCGGTGTGCAAAAGTGTAAGAATGAGGCGCAAATGTGGCCCATGTTCTTCTTTCGTCTTGGAGTAGATGAGAATATCGTCGATGAAGACAATAACAAAACATCAAGAAACGGCTTACACACGCGGTTCATTAAATCCATGAACACGGCAGGCGCATTAGTCAAACCAAAAGGCATGACCACGAACTTCGAGTGTCCATAACGTGTGTGGAATGCGGTTTTGGGTATATCTTCTTCGAGAACTCAAAGTTGATGATAACCAGAGCGGAGATCAATCTTTGAAAAACATGTCACGCCTTGTAATTGATCGAAGAGATCGTCAATGCGAGGAAGTGGATAACAGTTCTTGACTATGAGCATGTTGAGCTCACGATAGTCAATACACATACGGAATAATCCATCCTTCTTCTTGACGAAGAATACGGGAGCGCCCCAAGGAGAAGTACTAGGGCGTATAAGCCTTTATCAAGAAGTTCTTGAAGCTGGCTTGATAGCTCTTGCATCTCCGAAGGTACTAATTGATACGGAGCCTTCGCAACAGGAGTTGCACCGGGAATGAGGTCAATGCGAAAGTTGACAGCACGAGGAGGAGGAAGACCAGGAAGGTCATCCGGAAAGACATCAGGAACTCACAGCTTAGACCTTTATCTTTCTTTTCCACAACGTGGGCTAAAAAGGCAAAGTATTCCTTGCGTAAGTATTTGTTCGCCTGAATACACGACACCAGCTTGAGACCTTTGGAAGGTTTCTCACCATAGACTGTAAGGAATCACTGCTAGGAAGAGGAAGGCGAAGGAATTTCTCCGAGCAAACAACTTTAGCATGAACTTGCCGGAGCCAGTCCATGCCTACTATGATGTTAAAACTACCCATTTTCATAGGTATGAGATCAATCTAAAACGTATGACCGTTAAGATCCAAGGAACAACGAGAGAGGACAGAGTTAACAGGAACGGTCTTACCGTGAGCGACTTCAATAGCGAAAGGATCGGGCAGCTTAGATCGTTCGCACTTAGCAATGGTTCAAATTCAACAGATACAAAACTTCTATCTGCGCCACTATCAAACAAACAAGAAGCATAGACGTGGTTCACAAGGAACGTACCAGTAATAACATCGTTGGAGCTTTGGGCTTGGCGAAGGTGAGCACGAAAGCTCAACCTTTAGCAGGCTTAGGTTGTTGCTGCTAGCGTTGCTGCTGGTTGTTGGCGCGCTTGGGGAAAACATTGGCGAAATGGCTAGGATCGCCACAGTTGTAACACACCCAAACAGGACCGGCTTGGGCTTGATGGTTAGGGTTAAGTGTATTGGCCTTGTTTTGGACAGAAGCCTTCCCCTTCTTGTTTTGGTTCTGGTTTTTCTTTGCTTGGGAGAGAGGAGTTTCGGTAGCGGTGGGGTCGGCGATGGCCTGGTGCGCATGCTTCGTAGAGACCTTTTCATAGGCCCCCTGAAGGATGCAGTTGTGGTTAAGCTGAGTGGTTATGCTAAAAGCTTCATCGAGGGTCTTGGGGTTGGCGGCGGCTACATGGTTCATGATCACAGGCGAGAGCGAACGAATTAGCTTGGCAATTGCCTTGGGAACAATATCCACCTGTCCAGGACAGATGATACTCAATTGTTTGAAGCGTGTGATCAAACCATCGGCGTCACTCCCCTATCAGGTAAGATTCTAGAGTTCATTTTTGAGCTTCTGGGTCTCATGGTGAGGACAAAATTGATCCTTCATGAGCTCCTTAAGCTCTTCCCAAGTTAATGCGTGAGCCACTTCATTGCCACGCTTGTTGCGCTCGGTAGTCCACCACTCGAGGGCTCTCTGACGAAAGACGCCGGTAGCGTTGAGGGTTCGAAGGTCATCAGGGTATCCGCCCTGAAGAAAGGTAAGCTCCATTGCGTCGAACCAGTTGATCATGGCTGTTACACCGTCCATGCTGGTGAACTCAACAGGTTTGCAAGCCATGAAGTGCTTGAACCGGTAAGACGTTTTGGGTGCATCGGTTTTCGAATCGGCGAAGGACTTAGGGTGGCATCGGTATGGATGGTTTGAGTTGGCTAACAATATCAGGGATAACACGGGCCATTGGTCAACCATTTGCTCAGCCACTAGACCGACGAGGTATTCCTTCGACATAGAGTCAACGTTGTTGGACCCCTTGTTGGACCTTTTTGACTTCTTAGAAGAGTTAGGAGAAGACATCTAGAGGTTCGAAATAAAGCAAGGGATGAGACTTGATCATAATGTAAAATAATAAGTTTTGCATGTATAAGTATGTATAAGGTTCACATAAGTTCACATAAGTTGCATGAGTTTAACCAGTATAGCATGTATGATCACGTGGAATGCGAATAAGAGTATAAATTTAGTTTGTTCATGAGGATTAACATCGTTTTGGATTGCGATAAGCGTGCGAATAGTGTAACGGTTCGAAATAAACTAGGTCATCAAGTATTAAAACACATAGAAATTGAATCACATAAAAGAATAGGCTCATAAAATGTGGGAATGTTTCGGTTAGAGAAACGTCGACAATTCCAAAGTGAATCGAAGTTCTTTTCAATCTAGAGAAACGTGCTTTGGCTTATAGGTAAAATGCTCTCATCGAGAAGTGACTAACGACATTTTACCCTTCAAGTTACTACACGTCTCTAACCGATTGGAAAAATCGAAACTTGGCGAGAGCGAAAATCAAGGAATGGGACTTAATCGACAAGGTACGGGTTTCACCCCTAACTTGACGATTTCTACCCTAAGTGTGCTTGGTATTTACCAAACGAAGAGCAAATTCCAATTCGTTGGTAAGGGTCCACTAGAGTTTGAATTGGAAATTTTCCATCAAGATGTGGATTTCACTCCTAACTTGATGGAGAAATTTCGTGCAAAAAGAATAAGTATAGCAGAATGAGAGTCGTTCACCAAATTATGGGTTTCACGCCTATTTTAGTGAACTCGTCTTGTTTGTGTCATGTGTGTCTTCAAGTCTTCAAAGTGCGTATTGTGTAAAAATGTCTTAGGAAAGACATCATGTATGTGTATTAAGACCAAAAGAAAAGAGGAGAAGCAAGGTAGTAAGCATAAAGTTTTAAGCATAAACAAGAATGGTCAAAACGGGTACTTAGAACTATAGACTAGGTCGAACATGGAAATTCTACCTAATTCCCTATAGTAATGGCTCTGATACCAATTTGTCACACCCCAACCGATAGCGGAAACATCGGAGTGAGACGATAACAAGATTGCTCATTGCTCACAACGTTAATAATGACAATATTTAATTTAAAGTCGAATTTCATTTCAAGAATAATCGTCAAAATGCAATATTGAAACAAATACAACAAGTAAGATACAACAAAACGATACAACAACCTAAACGTCTAAATGTGTGTATCTAAATCCTTCTATTTGACTTCACAACATCCTCTTCATCAACCTGTAACATGTTTTAAAATAACAATTCAATGCAAAAGCAAAGGCGAGCACACTAATTTAAGCATAGCATACGTATACGAATAAAGTTTAAACAAATCCTCATGGCAACTACGATTCTACAGGAGCATATATAAGGCATGAAATACTACTAGTCAAACCCTTAACGCAATCACGATGTTTTAACATGGCCTCAAGTTTACACGATGGAGGGGGATACGTTACTTCCTAAAGCGCTTATACATGTCAAACGAAGGCTTAAAACAAGTTAATGACTAAAGTATCACATAAAGAGTGTCCAAGATATAAGCATCAAGTAATCGTATCAAGTATTCATGTGTATAGGATTGTTTGTGCATTTCATAAAGTTTAAGTGTTGTGGTTTTGTATAAGTAAACATGTTACACCCAAACGTGTTGTACACAAAAAGTGGGTCAAGTATACTCACGGTTTTGCTAGCTTCCCCTTGTTACTTACGTGAAAGGCTTGGAGAGTTGGAGGATCACCAAGTTATCCTACATGGGAAAACATAGGCTGGTAAGTATTCAAATAATAACGGAGGATTTAGGAATTTAAATATACTAAAGTATGTATATGAGAAAATAATCATCTAGACTTAATACTCATTTTTAACACTTAAGACCCATTCAGGTTGATGTGTTTTCATGGGTTAGGTTACCCATTAGAATCATAACGAGAGATTAAGTACTTAGGCGATGTAACCTAGTACCATGACGGATAACATTTGATTACCATCAAGAATTCGGTTAGTGTGTGTGTGTGTGTGTGTGTGTATATATTATATAGTATACATAATAAGTAGGCCATAAAAATCATGTAAATTCATAGAAGTCATGCATGGAGGTAGGAGGATAACCTTCCTTTTAAAACCTCTTCGTATAGTTCACCAATGCACAAGTCGTCACAAGGACGATAAGGATGGTCATGAGTAAGTTTAAAAATAAAAGCAAGACACAAAAGTAATCGAAAACATCAAGTGAGGTGGTGGATCGAAGGTAGGATAGCCAAGGCTTCTAAGTGATCACACTCTAACAACTCAATTCTTGTTTCTAGAACAAGCTTGGAAGGATACAACACTTGTGGGTAAAAACCCTATTAAAACAAGGTTCTTACACTTGGGACCTTAGACATGGTGATGCTTCCAAGTTTGTCTTCCATGGAAGACTTATGGAGACATTCCAAAAGGTGATTTCAAGCGTTAAGAAAAAAAGGAAGATCAAAAGGAGAGAGGTGAGTTAGAACTCACTTTTGAAGCCTTGATCTTTTAGAGGAATAGAGCTCTTAGAATTTTTAGAGAGAAGAGAAAAGATAATTGAGGTGTGGTTTGAGAGGAGGAGTGGGGTATTTATAGATGAGATTCGGAGGTTGTTAGGTGAAAGTAATAAATATAGAAAACACAAAATTGTCCAATCCATGAGCTTGAAACCAACTTCTCCGGATTATGCCCCTTTCGCGGGCCGCGAGAGGGTGGAATGGCTCGGTCGCGGGCCGCTAGAGGTCTGGCGGGCCACGAGAGGGGGTTATTCCAGAAGTTTCTTTGATTTTTATCACTTTTAGTCCTTGAATTTAGTTTAAGTTTCCATTTTTTCATGATTTAAGCATATAACGTGTATAAGTGTCGAGTGTGAATGCATGAATCGTTGCAAGTATAACAATTATCAGTGTGTATGTATTAAACGATTGAATGCATGTAAGACAAGTATGTTTCAAGTATAAATTTTATTATGATTCAAGTCTCGGATTACAAGATTAGGAAAAGGAATACGAATATAGGTTTCCAAAAATAGAAAAACGATTATACTTTCTAATTAAGGAAATACGAAAAAGCAAGGTGTTCAAGTCTCCGCTTCTTTAGGAAATTTCGTCCCGAAATTTATTTAGAGGAAGGTGTAACGAACAGGTGCGGATACGTAGTCTTCAAATCACTTTTGAGTTCCCGAGTAAATTCGGCGCCATGTTTACCTTCTCATCAAACCTTGACTATGGAATTTGACTGCGCCTAAATTGCTTGATTCCTCGGTCCATGATTTTGACAGGTTTCTCCACGAAGTGCAACGTTTCCTTGATTTGAAGATCTTCGAGTGGGACTTGAAGTCCTTCTTTAGCTAGACATTTCTTCAAGTTTGAAATGTGAAATACATGATGAACATTGTTGAGTGCTTGAGGAAGGTCCAGTCTATACGCTACCTTGCCAATCCTTTCGAGAATCTTGAAAGGACCCACATAGCGAGGAGCAAGTTTTTCTTTCTTACCAAAACGAACAACACCCTTCCAAGGGGACACCTTGAGTAGCCAAGATCACCTACGCTGAATTCCAAAGGTTGCATCTTTTATCAGCATAACTCTTTTGTCGGCTTCAAGCTTTAAGGAGATTAACACGTATTGTAGAATCTTGTCCGTCGCCTTTTGTATCAGTTCGGGACCAGTGAGTTACCGGGTCAAAAGTTAACAAAAAGTGTTGTTTCTTGAGTCTATGATGTACTTCCAGGAAATACTTTTCAAACCCCACTGGAATTGCATTTTTCGACGAAAATTGAATGTTTTATGAATTTTTCGGTATCGAAGGTTCAGGCTGCGTTTTTGGCAGAATTTGCAGCCCATTACGAATGTCATAACTCAAGGTAGGGATTGAGTTATGATCTCAAATTTTTACTGTAGGTATTTCCAGGAGGTCACAAAAATCTCCAACTGGAATTACGTCAATCGGATAACCGACGATTTTTAAATGAACTTTCAGTAAGCTGCAGTCAGAAAGTGACGAATCTGATTGCTGCTTAGTAAATGATTTTTATTAATTTTTTTGTTAGGAGTTAGACTCTAAAATTTTAACACATGTCCAACCTTCCCAAAACAATATGTTTTTAATGATTTTACCTATGCATGGCTTTAAGTTGTTAAGTGATGAATTTGCTACTTTTTGTGTCCGCACGTGCATGATAATTGTATAATTGATGAATGGCATGTCTTAGTGAACATTATGAATCTATGCTTGAAAGCTACTCGGTATTATGTTGTGACAACTTGTTTGCATGATAATTGTTAGATGCGTGTAAGGCTTGCGTGAATTACATAAACGACCTCTAATGTCTTGGTAACCATCTTAGGACGTGGTTGATCATCTTCGCTACTATTTGCACTTATTTCTTACCGAGCAAAACAAATGTGAGTTCACACCTTTACTAAAAGCATGTATTCCCGGTGGTTGGGAACCTCACTTTCCCGTGTATGGGATTGCTTAGTATTCCTGGTATGGGATACGTTAACTTCACTTTCCCTGGTTAGGGGATTGCCTAGTATTCCTGGGGATGGAATACTGTTAAATGCTATTTATATTTCATGTCTTTAGCGGACTAGACAAACTCTATCTGAAAGTCCCCACACATTATACCGATTAATCGTCGGGGCCTGGCAAACGTGATATTAGTTGATAGCGCTATTACGTTTGACAAACCTCACACCGTACCTAGGAGAACGGGAGTGAACTTTTATGCCTTGGCAACTGGTCAATGAGGATAGACATTGACTTGGGGCACAACAACTTAAACAGTCAAAGTTTCGGTACCACACAGTTTAGTAGCTTAAAGAAGGGGTAGTTCCCGTTGACATGTTTTATAAATTAAGTAATTTAACAACCTAAGTTCTTTTTGAAAACAATAATGAAAAAAAAAACCGTGAACTCGCCAACTTTATGTTGACATACTATTACATGCTTTGCAGGTCGTTAGGTACAGCTATGGGCGGGCATTGTAATCGGCTGGAGTGTGTGGTTTGTTAATGCTTTTTGTTTCGATTATCTACTAAACTTGTGGTTTTAAGTTTCGATGGGTTTTGCTTTTTTTTTCGTGCAACATAAACTGTGTTTTGGACATTTAAACTTTATCGCTAATCATGATGATAGTGATGCTTTTATAATTTGAATGGTTGGTTCAACATGATTAGTGGCTAGATCCTGGTCAGTCGCACGACTCGCGGTAAAACTCTGCATGTGGATTTTGAGGGTGTGACAGATTGGTATCAGAGCCATTGGTTATAGTGAACTAGGTTTAAAATGTAAAATATTTTTTTTAATAAAACCACACTATAACCGTACTTCATTGGAAACCACAACGAAACCGCACTCCGGATTGCAAGGTCCGTCATACTTAGATGCATACATGGTAATTGTATTATTTGGCATTTACTCGTGCATTGTTTACAACATTGTGGCTCATGTGTGAACTAAAATACGTAAACATGATATACCTTATGTGAGAATGAATTTCTCAAACTCTAATTCGAAACCACAACATGCTAGTTGCAAAGAACTGGTCATTTCCGAACCACAAATTCAATCACAATACCCAACCCATTTACTCCGAATCATAAGGTTGCAAGCTCGGGCTTAAAGCCGTCCCAAAACATACAACCAACGCGTCCATTCGCGTACAATACCCAAGATTTATTGTTACCAAAAAACTTTCCCAAAAGTCGTCCTCGACATTTTTCTCACATCCCAAAACAACCCTAACAAGGAATATAAATTTTTACGGAGTCATATCTTTGTGAATGTGACGCCTTTGGCGCGTCTGCAATACTCTGAACTTCTAACACAAAATGCGAGTAGAATCTTGTTTCACCCATAACTTGATCATACAACATCCGTTTCATGCGTTCTACTTATCCATGCGATGTCTCGACATGCCCAACATCTAAAACTTATTGGCGTCATTCGCTGACGCTGCTGCTATTGCCAGAACATAGATCTGACTTTCCGTTCGTTCGGTTTTACGCGTCAATATTCGAGCCGACCAGAACCGACCCAAATGAACTCGGATTTAGGCGAATAATATATCCACGTGTTCGTGTCGACAAACCCCATCATCTCCACATGTCCTTGTCACCAGAAACCACCACTACAGTCGTCGGAAAACGAAATAGTGGCTGGAAGTCACAAGTTTTGCGCGTTTGTCATCGCGCAGCTCGAACCCTATCATCCGAACTCCATTTTGGACAAACGATATATCCACGTGTCGTGACGCAACAAACTTTCATCTTGTGCCATTTCCGTTGCGGGTCGCTGCTGGAGCTGCCGCCGGTGACCGGAATAGTTGTCGGAATTCTTCGGTTATATGTCGGATTCTTTGTTTTTCGCTTAATTCCTCGCCTGAGCATAACCAACCTTTCGTTCCTTCGATCCAAAACCGAAATGGCTAAACGCTAACAACCATATGACAAACTCCATAATTACAAGGCTATCTTCTGTTCCCTATTATGTGGTTAGTTCTTAGCCTAACTTGAATTGCACCTTAGCATACCCAACACAGCAAATGGATGTCTCATAATGATCTGCTGGTCTTAGGGACATTGGAAGATGGAGATATAGATTAGTCAACCCACAAATCAATGCAATGATTTAAAAAAATTCCTTACCCCCTTATATTGCAATAGTCATTAGTTTATGAGATATTCTCTTTTATACAAATCTTTTTACTAGCCTTTGCGCTGGCCGATGTTTACCGTTTAATGCAATATCTAGTTACTCCAATCGACTTGGACAAATCTATCGTTACATTAGCACGGTGACACTACAACTTTGCTTCTCGAAGAAGAAACTCCAACAAGATTGCGCTCTAGCTTAATGAATTTGTTAAACTCGATTTTCGATCCTTGGTGATCACTTCTTGAACCCTGAAGATGGTGATGTGTTGTAATACCAACATACCATTTTGAACATGTTTTCGCGTCCTCGCATTGAAACCTCTTGATGACATATGTGCTATTTCTAATTCATCCGCACGACTTAGTTCAACCCTTTCGAATTTGGTTGCTTACTGGCTTGACAAAACGCAAACTCATTTAAGTTCATGGATCAAGGTGAATTATTCCTCTTCGCACACGGGTGAGCTCAAAAACTTTGACAGACGTTTCAATGAACCTCGACACTACAAACTAGTACAACAACCATTTTTCTCTGGATAATTCTTGTTGTGCCTAACGTAACACTACCATCGACCGATAACATCATTTTATTTCTATTTCTACCACTTGTGTACGACCAACTACATCCTCATCATCGGATAAATCTTTACTGATGATTCTAAAACAATTATGTATTACACTGAGTAGAACACAATGATTGCGACCACACTTTGGCATGTTTTTCACGTCTTATCCTGTTGTGCTATAACGAATACCATAGTTCTTGTCTAATCCTATTAGGCACAAATCCTCGCTTGGTTAAATCACTCTCTATATACTTAAGTGCATCAAGTGGAGAAGCACAAAATAAATTTTCTACTCCCATGAGGTTCACCGAGGCCAAAACCCTCTCCGCAAGAAAGCAATTTACTTATGTATAACTTCGTCTTCATCGATCTCCTTATTTCTGTACTTACTTTCTCTAAGACTAGGAGCTGGTCATCTAAAGTAGTTAACTGCAACCGATAAAACATTACGAGTTCCTGGGTATGCCATTTGGGTTAACTAATGCAACTGTGGTTTTCATGGATCTCCTGAACCGAGTGTGCAAACCCTATCTTGACAAATCCCTTATTGTTTTCATTGACGATATTCTAGTCTATTGAAAGAGCCAGGAGGAACACGAGCAACACCTGCGTCTCATTTTGGAACTCATATGGAATTAACAACTTTATACGAAATTCTCGAAATGTGACTTTTGGATTCGTGAAGTCCATCTCTTTGGACATGTGTCAACGAAGCCAGGATACATGTCAATCTAGTCAAGATTGACTCCATTAAGAATTAACTTCATTGAGGGATTTTCGAAAATCGCTCAACCTCTCACTATTGTAATTCAGAAGGGTATCACTTACAAGTGGGGTGATGCCCAAGAGTCTTCATTTCAACTCCTGAATGAGAAACTTTGTAGCGCACCCATCTTATCCCTGCCTGAAGGTACCGACGATTTTGTCGTGTATTGTGACGCATCAATTCAAGGTCTCGGCTGCCTTCTTATGCAACATGAGAAAGTAATTGCCTATGCATCTCGTCAGCTCAAGGTTCACGAAAAGAACTACACTGTCCAAGATTTGGAATTGGGAGCAAATTTCTATGATTTTATAACCGGATTACCCATAACTCAAAGTGGGAATGATACGGACAAGTATGATAAACTTTCCAGCATTTACATGAAGGAAGTAATCTCTCGACACGGAGTGCCAATAGCCTATCATCTCTGATCGTGACCCTCGTTTTGCGTCTCATCTATGGCAATCCATGCATAAATCCTTTGGCTCAGCTTGGATATAACCACTGCCTATCATCCTCAGGCCGATGACCAGACAGATGGCACCATCCGTACCCTGAAGACATGCTGCGAGCATGTGTTATCGATTTTGGTAACTGTTGGGAAAGACACCTACCACTGGTATTCTTATACAATAATAGTTACCACACTAGTATCCAGGCCACACCATTTTAAGCATTATACGGACGGAAACACCGTCACCTCTCTGTTGGGTTGAAGTTGTACATATCCAAATCACAGGTCCTAAACTGTACTTTAAACATCGGAGAAAATCGTTCATATAAGAAACCGAATGGTGGCCACGCGTGACTGCCAGAAAAGTTATGCTGACAACCACAGAAAACCGTTGAAATGTCAAGTGGGTGACAGGGTTTTGCTAAAAGTTTCACCCTGGAAAAGTGTGGTTCGTTTCGAGAAGCAAAGCAAATTAAAAAATTCACGGTACGTTGGACCGTTCATAATCATAAAAGGAAAAAGCCTGGTGGCCTATAGACTGGATCTACCTGAGGAACTTAGTGGAGTTCATAACATCTTTCACATCACGAACATAAAGAAGTTTTTACCCGATGAAACACTTTAAAGAGCGGGAAATCGATGACAAATTGCGTTTTGTCAAGGAACCGGTTGATTTATGAAGTTAAGACCCTTAAACACAACATTCACGTAGTAGTAATTCGAGGAATTAAGGGACGTGGCGGTAATTTAGGGATCTACTAGACGTGGCGTAATCCAAGGAATTACTAGACCACACACAAGTTTGTCCATTACTACTGAATTTCGTGACGAAATTCCTATTCAACTTGGGGATAATGTGATACCCGAGAAAATTCCCAAAAGCTTTGAAATCTTCACTGACTGCTTACTAAATTTCAGTACGAAATTTCGTTCAACTTGGGGATGATGTGACAACTCGCATTCCAAGTTAACACTGTTAACTTTTCTCGGTTAAATATTTAGGATTTATTGAATGTCATACATGCATTTATTATACGTAAAGTTAGTAACACACGAACACACGAAATTGATATAAACTAGTGGGACTAGTCTTATATCTTACACCAAAGTTAATTTGTTTAACTTTGTGCACAAATGTCAAGTAATTGAAACTTGAGGGACTTGTTGTGTAGCAAGTTAACTTGAATTTTATAACTTTTGCAAGTTTCAAGAGTTTGAAACTTAAGGGACTAAAAGTGCCCTTGTTGGAATTCAAGGGTTTAGTGTGACAATTATTAAACTTGTGTTATTATAATAACTTAATCCCTACAACAAAACCCTAATCTACAAAACAAACGTCTGCCTCCTCTCTTCTCTCTTGGTGGATGAACTACAAGCAAGAAGCCTCAACTTTTCGGTTTTCAAGTCCCTAACAACTCACATTACTCCTAACTCGGTAATTCCTTAAAATATAGTTTTTGACTATTTGTATAATTCTTCGTATATTGGCTGCGTTCTCTGGGTTTGTTCATCATTCTTGATGATCGTTGATGATAACTTGTAGTTTTGGTGCTAGAAATCATGTTAGTCGATGATTAGATTGCTTATGTGTTCGGTTAAGCCGCTAGGGTTTTGATTATGGGTTGGAGCTTGTGGTTGTGATGAACTAATTGTTATATGATTTAATTTAGGAAGATAATCTGCTGTGATTAAAGATTTTAGGTCGTTGGGTGCATTAGATAATCGTTTGTGAGGTTTGGGTGATAAAACAGAATCTGTCCAGAACGTTATAGCCGACTTTAATCGGCTGTAACCGGCTCAAAAGTTATAAAAAATTATTTTTTCTTGAGTCCATGATGTGCTTCCTGCAAATACTTTTCAAACCCCACTGGAATTGTATTTTTTCGACTAAAATTGAATGTTTTATTAATTTTTCCGTGTCGAAGGTTCTGGCTGCGTTTCGGGCAGAATTTACAGCCCATTACAAATGTCATAACTCAATGTAGGGATTGAGTTATGATCTCAAATTTTTACGGTAGGTATTTCCAGGAGGTCACAAAAATCTCCAATTGGAATTACATTAATCGATAAACGATGATTTTTAAATAAATTTTTCAGTAAGCTGCAGTCAGAAGTGACGAATCTGATTGCTGCTTAGTAAATGATTTTTATTAATTTTTGGTTAGGCGTTAGAATCTAAAATTTTAAGACATGTCCAAACCTTCCGAGGGGTACGCCATATAAAAATATCATAAATTTTGCAGCATCGTAAGTATGTAAAATGAGCTTCCCAAAACAGTATGTTTTCAGTGATTTTACCTATGCATGGCTTTAAGTTGTTAAGTGATGAATTTGCTACTTTTCGTGTCCGCACGTGCATGATAATTGTATAATTGATGAATGGCATGTCGTAGTGTACATTATGAATCTATGCTTGAAAGCTACTCGGTATTATGTTGTGACAACGTGTTTGCATGATAAATGTTAGATGCGTGTAAGGCTTGCGTGAATTACATAAACGACCTCTAATGTCTTGGTAACCATCTTAGGACGTGGTTGATCATCTTCGCTAAGATTTGCACTTATTTCTAACCGAGCAAAAAAATGTGAGTTCACACCTTTACTAAAAGCACGTATTCCCGATGGTTGGAAACCACACTTTCCCGATGGAAGGGGATGTTTTAACATGGCCTCAAGTTTACACGATGGAGGGGGATGCTTACTTCCTAAAGCGCTTATACATGTCAAACGAAGGCTTAAAACAAGTTAATGACTAAAATGTCACAAAAAGAGTGTCCAAGATATAAGCATCAAGTAATCGTATCAAGTATTCATGTGTATATGATTGTTTGTGCATTTCATAAAGTTTAAGTGTTGTGGTTTTGGTATAAGTAAACATGTTACACCCAAACGTGTTGTACACGAAAAGTGGGTCAAGTGTACTCACGGTTTTGCTAGCTTCCCCTTGTTACTTCCGTGAAGGGCTTGGAGAGTTGGAGGATCACCAAGTTATCCTACATGAGGAAAACATAGGCTGGTAAGTATTGAATTAAAATTTAGAATAATATACTAAAGTATGTATACGAGAAAATAATCATCTAGACTTAATACTCGTTTTTAACACTATATGACCCATTCGGGTTGATGTATTTTCATGGGTTAGGTTACCCATTAGAATCGTAACGAGAGATTAAGTATTTAGGTCGATGTAACCTAGTACCATGACGGATAACATTTGATTACCATCAAGAGTTCGGTTAGTGCGTGTATTATATATATATATATTATAGTAGACATAATAAGTAGGCCATAAAATCATGTAAATTCATAGAAGTCATGCATGGAGGTAGGTGGATAACCTTCCTTTTAAAACCTCTTTCGTATAGTTCACCAATGCACAAGTCGTCACAAGGACGAAAGGATGGTCATGAGTAAGTTTAAACAGAAAAGCAAGACACAAAAGTAATCGAAAACATCAAGTGAGGTGGTGATCGAATGTAGGATAGGCAAGGCTTTCTACGTGATCACACTCTACCAACTCAATTCTTGTTTCGAGAACAAGGTTGGAAGGATACAACACTTGTGGGTAAAAACCCTATTAAAACAAAAGGTTTTACACTTGGGACCTTAGACATGGTGATGCTCCAAGTTGGTCTTCCATGGAAGACTTATGGAGACATTACAAAAGGTGATTTCAAGCGTTGAGAAAAAAAAGGAAGATCAAAAGGAGAGAGGTGAGTTAGAACTCACTTTTGAAGCCTTGATCTTTTAGAGGAAGAGAGCTCTTAGAGCTTTTATAGAGAAGAGAACAGATAATTGAGTTGTGGTTTGAGAGGAGGAGTGGGTTATTTATAGATGAGATTCGGAGGTTGTTAGGTGAAAGTAATAAATGTAGAAAACACAAAATTGGCCAATCCATGAGCTTGAAACCAACTTCTCTGGATTATCCCCTCTCACGGGCCGCGAGAGGGTGGAGATGGCTCGGTCGCGGGCCACTAGAGGTCTGGCGGGCCGCGAGAGGTTAACAAGGGTTTGGTCGCGGGCCGCGAGGTGGGTTATTCCAGAAGTTTCTTTGATCTATATCACTTTTAGTCCTTGAACTTAGTTTAAGTTGTCATTTTTGCATGATTTAAGCATATAACGTGTATAAGTGTCGAGGGTGAATGCATGAATCTTTGCACGTATAACAATTATCAGTTTGTATGTATTAAACGATTGAATGCATGTAAGACAAGTATGTTTCAAGTATAAATTTTATTATGATTCAAGTCTCGGATTACAAGATTGGGAAAAGGAATACGAACACAAGTTTCCAAAAATAGAAATACGATTATACTTTCTAATTAAGGAAAGTATGAATAAGCAAGGTGTTAAAGTCACTCCTTTAGGAAATTTCGTCCCGAAATTTATTTAGAGGAAGGTGTAACGAATAGGTGCGGATACGTAGTCTTCATATCACTTTCAAGTTCCCAAGTAAATTCGGCGCCACGTTTACCTTCCCATCGAACCTTGACTATGAAATTTGACTGCGCCTCAATTGCTTGATTCCTCGGTCCATGAATTCGACAGGTTTCTCCACGAAGTGCAACGTTTCGTTGATTTGAAGATCTTCGAGTGGGACTTGAAGTCCTTCTTTAGCTAGACATTTCTTCAAGTTTGGAACATGAAATACATGATGAACATTGTTGAGTGCTTGAAGTAGGTCCAGTCTATACGCTACCTTGCCAATCCTTTCGAGAATCTTGAAAGGACCCACGTAGCAAGGAGCAAGTTTGTCTTTCTTACCAAAACGAACAACACCCTTCCAAGGGGACACCTTGAGAAGCCAAGATCACCTACGCTGAAATCCAAAGGTTGCATCTTTTATCAGCATAACTCTTTTGTCGGCTTCAAGCTTTAAGGAGATTAACACGTATTGTAGAATCTTGTCCGTCGTCTTTTGTATCAGTTCGGGACCAGTGAATTGTACGTCTCTGATCTCATGCCAACAAATAGGTGAACAACACTTATGACCATACAATGCTTCAAATTCCATTTGAATACTTGCGTGTGATACCCGAGAAAATTCCTCAAACGCTTTGAAATCTTCACTGACTGCTTACTAAATTTCGGGACGAAATTTCTTTCAACTTGGGGATGATGTGACAACTCGCATTTCCAAGTTAACACTGTTAACTTTTCTCCCAGTTAAATATTTAAGATTTATTTAATGTCATACATGCATTTATTATACGTACAAGTTAGTAACACACGAACACACGAAATTGATATAAACTAGTGGGACTAGTCTTATATCTTACACCAAAGTTAATTTGTTTAACTTTGTGCACAAATTTCAAGTAATTGAAATTTGAGGGACTTGTTGTGTAGCAAGTTAACTTGAATTTTATAACTTTCTTTTCAAGTTTCAAGAGTTTGAAACTTAAGGGACTAAAAGTGCCCTTGTTGGAATTCAAGGGTTTAGTGTGACAATTATTAAACTTGTGTTATTATAATAACTTAATCCCTACAACAAAACCCTAATCTACAAAACAAACGTCTGTCTCCTCTCTTCTCTCTTGGTGGGCGAACTACAAGCAAGAAGCCTCAAACTTTTCGCGTTTCAAGTCCCTAACAACTCACATCACTCCTAACTCGGTAATCCTTAAAATATAGGTTTTGATTATTGTATAATTCTTCGTATATTGGCTGCATTTTCTGGATTTGTTCATGATTCTTGATGATCTTTGATGATAACTTGTAGTTTTGGTCTTAGAAGTCATGTTAGTCGATGATTAGATTGCTTATGTGTTCCGTTAAGCCGCTAGGGTTTTGATTATGGGTTGGAGCTAGTGGTTGTGATGAACTAATTGTTATATGATTTAATTTAGGATGATGATCTGCTGTGATTAAAGATTCTAGGTCGTTGGGTGCATTAGATAATCGTTTGTGAGGTTTGGGTGATAAAACAGAATCTGTCCAGAACGTTACAGCCGACTTTAATCGGCTGTTACCGGGTCAAAAGTTAACAAAAAGTGTTGTTTCTTGAGTCTATGATGTACTTCCAGGAAATACTTTTCAAACCCCATTGGAATTGCATTTTTCGACGAAAATTGAATGTTTTATGAATTTTTCCGTATCGAAGGTTCAGGCTGCGTTTTTGGCAGAATTTGCAGCCCATTACGAATGTCATAACTCAATGTAGGGATTTAGTTATGATCTCAAATTTCTACTGTAGGTAGTTCCAGGAGGTCACAAAAATCTCCAACTAGAATTATGTCAATCGGATAAACGAAAATTTTTAAATGAATTTTTCAGTAAGTTGCAGTCAGAAAGTGATGAATCTGATTGCTGCTTAGTAAATGATTTTTGTTAAATTTTTGGTTAGGAGTTAGACTCTAAAAATTTAACACAAGTCCAAACCTTCCAAATCATAATTTTTGCAGCATCGTAAGTATGTAAAATGAGCTTCCCAAAACAGTATGTTTTCAGTGATTTTACCTATTCATGGCTTTAAGTTGTTAAGTGATGAATTTGCTACTTTTCGTGTCTGCACGTGCATGATAATTGTATAATTGATGAATGGCATGTCGTAGTGTACATTATGAATCTATGCTTGAAAGCTACTCGGTATTATGTTGTGACAACTTGTTTGCATGATAATTGTTAGATGCGTGTAAGGCTTGCGTGAATTACATAAACGACCTCTAATGTCTTGGTAACCATCTTAGGACGTGGTTGATCATCTTCGCTACTATTTGCACTTATTTCTTATCGAGCAAAACAAATGTGAGTTCACACCTTTACTAAAAGCATGTATTCCCGGTGGTTGGTAACCTCACTTTCCCGTGTATGAGATTGCCTTAGTATTCCTGGTATGGGATACTGTTAACTTCACTTTCCTTTGTTAGGGGATTGCCTAGTATTCCTGGGGATGGAATATTGTTAAATGCTATTTATATTTCATGTCTTTAGCGGACTAAACGAACTCTATCTGAAAGTCCCCACACACTATACCGATTAATCGCCAGGGCCTGGCAAACGGGATATTAGTTGATAGCGTTATTAGGTTCGACAAACCTCACACCGTACCTGGGAGGACGGGCGTGAATTTTTATGCCTTGACAACTGGTCAATGATGATAGACATTGACATGGGGCACAAACAACTTAAACAGTCAAAGTTTCGATACCACACAGTTTAGTAGCTTAAAGAATGGGTAGCTCCCCGTGACATGTTTTATAAATTAAGTAATTTAACAACCTAAGTTCTTTTTGAAACAATAATGAAAATAAAAGTGAACTCGCCAACTTTATGTTGACATACTATTACATGCTTTGCAGGTCGTTAGGTACAGCTATGGGCGGGCGTTGCAATCGGCTGGAGTGTGGTTTGTTAACGCTTTTGTTTCGATCATCTATTAAACTTGTGTTTTAAGTTTCGATGGATTTTGCTTTGTTTTTTTTTCCGCTACAACATAAACTGTGTTTTGGACATTTAAACTTTATCGCTAATCATGATGAAAGTGATGCTTTTATAATTTGAATGGTTGGTTCAACATGATTAGTGGCTAGATCCTGGTCAGTCGCACGGCTCGCGGTAAAACTCCGCATGTGGATTTTGAGGGTGTGACAAATTGGTATAAGAGCCATTGGTTATAGTGAACTAGGTTTAAAATGTAAAATATTTTTTATAAAACCAGACTATAACCGTACTCCATTAGAAACCACAACGAAACCGCACTCCGGATTGCAAGGTTCGTCATACTTAGATGCATACATGGTAATTGTATTATTTGGCATTTACTCGTGCATTTTTTTACAACATTGTGGCTCATGTGTGAACTGAAATACGTAAACATGATATACCTTAGGTGAGAATGAATTTCTCTAACTCTAATTCGAAACCACAACATGCTAGTTGCAAGGAACTGGTCATTTCCGAACCACAAACTCAATCACAATACCCAACCCATTTACTCCGAATCATAAGGTTGCAAGCTCAGGTTTAAAACCGTCACAAAACATACAAACAACGCGCTATTCGCGTAAAATACCCAAGATTTATTGTTACCAAAAACTTTCCCAAAAGTCGTCCTCGACATTTTTCTCAGATCCCAAAACAATACTAACAAGGAACATAAGTTTTTACGGAGTCATACCTTTGCGAATGTGACCCTTTGGCGCATCTGCTATACTCTGAACTTCTGACACAAAATGCGAGTAGAATCTTGTTTCACCCATAACTTGATCATACAACATCCGTTTCATGCGTTCTAACTATCCATGCGATCGTCTCGACATGCCCAACATCTAAAACTTATTGGTGTCATCCGCTGACACCGCCGCTATTTCCAGAACATAGATCTGACTTTCCGTTCGTTCGGTTTTACGCGTCAATATTCGAGTAGACCAGAACCGACCAAATGAACTCGGATTTAGACGAATAATATATCCACGCGTTCATGTCGACAAACCCCATCATCTCCACATGTCCTTGTCGCCAGAAACCACCACTAAAGACGTCGGAAATTGAAATAGTGGCAGGAAGTCACAAGTTTTGCGTGTTTGTCATCGCGCAGCTCGAAACCCTATCATCCGAACTCCATTTTGGACAAACGATATATCCACGTGACCGTGACGCAACAAACTTTCATCATGTGCCATTTCCGTTGCGGGTCGCTGCTAGAGCTGCCGCCGGTGACCGGAATAGTTGTCGGAATTCTTCGGTTATATGTCGGATTCTTTGTTTTTCGCTTAATTCCTCGCCTGAGCATAACCAACTTTTCGTTCCTTCGATCCAAAACCGAAATAGCTAAACGCTAACAACCATATGACAAACTCCATAATTACAAGGCTATCTCCTATTCCATATTATGTGGTTAGTTCTTAGCCTAACTTGAATTGCACCTTAGCAGACCCAACACAGCAAATGGATATCTCATAATGATTCGATGGTCTTAGAGACATTGGAAGATGGAGATATAGATTAGTCAACCCACAGATCAATGCAATGATGATAGACATTGACCTGGGGCACAAACAACTTAAACAGTCAAAGTTTCGGTACCACACAGTTTAGTAGCTTAAAAATAGGGTAGCTCCCCGTGACATGTTGTATAAATTAAGTAATTTAACAACCTAAGTTCTTTTTGAAAACAATAATAAAAAAACCGTGAACTCACCAACTTTATGTTGACATACTATTACATGCTTTGCAGGTCGTTAGGTACAGCAATGGGCGGGCGTTGCAATTGGCTGGAGTGTGTGGTTTGTTGACGCTTTATGTTTCGATCATCTATTAAACTTGTGGTTTTAAGTTTCCATGGGTTTTGCTTTATTTTTTTCCGCTGCAACATAAACTGTGTTTTGGACATTTAAACCTTATCGCTAATCATGAAGATAGTGATGCTTTTATAATTTGAATGGTTGGTTCAACATTATTAGTGGCTAGATCCTTGTCAGTCGCACGACTTGCGGTAAAACTCCGCGTGTGGATTTTGAGGGTCTGACATGCGTGATAGCTGTTGTTGTACGAGAATTCTACCAAGGGTTAACGTGAATCCTAGTTGCTACCAAAATCGATTATGCATGATCGAGGCATATCCTCTAGAGTTTGGATAGTACGCTCGGTTTGACCAACAAATTGAGGATGAAAGCGGTACTAAGGTTCAAACGAGTGCCAAGGGCGGATTGAAAAGTTTGCCAAAGGCGTGAAGTGAAACGAGCATCACGATCGGAAATAATGTCAATGGGCGTACCTTGACGACTGATGATCTCACTTGTGTAGATATGAGCCAATTTCCTGACTTTGTAATCTTCACGAATGGCAAGGAAGTGAGCGGATTTGGTCAGAAGATCAACGATAACCTAAATGCTGTCATGACCCGAAGGAGTACGAGGCAATTTCATAATGAAATCCATGGTAATACTCTCCTATTTCCAGACAGGGATTTCAGGTTGTTCGAGTAGGCCAGAGGGACGTTGATTTTCTTCCTTGACTTTAGAACAGGTCAGACACTTTGACACGTAAAGAGCGATATCTCGTTTCATTCCAGGCCACCAATAAGATGTACAAAGATCATGGTACATCTTGTCAATGCCAGGGTGCACGGAATATCGGGATTTATGAGCTTCATCCATCAAAGTGGTTCAAAGAGTACCACGATCAGGAATCCACATACGACTACGATAGTATAGGATAGCATTGCTCTTCTGCTCAAGTGGTGTTTTGTCGCCGGTATTCAACTCAGTTTCGAGGTTGCCTTCGTTAATGGCTGAATATTACGCATCTCGAATCAGATGGTGGAAACTTTCCATGGTTTTGCGACAACAAACACTCTTCACATGAGTCTTATGACTAAGTGCATCGGCCACAACATTCGCTTTGCCAGGATGGTAGGGAATGTCATAGTCGTAGTCGTTTAACAATTCCACCCAACCACGTTGCCGCATGTTGAGGTCTTTTTGGTCAAAGATATGTTGAAGGCTCTTATGATCGGTGAAGATCGTACACTTTGTACCATAAAGGTAGTGTCGCCAAGTCTTTAAAGCAAAAATGACCGCACCAAGTTCAAGGTCGTGCGTAGTATAGTTTTTTTCATGTATCTTGAGTTGTCTTGACGCATAAGCGATAACCTTGCCCCGTTGCATGAGAACGCAACCAAGACCTTGGTTAGAAGCATCGCAATGCACGACGAAGTCGTCATTTCCATCAGAAAGAGTAAGGACAGGAGCATTACAAAGCATGTCCTTGAGTGTTTGGAAGGACTCCTCTTGTTTGGGACCCCAAGAAAAAGGTTTATCTTTTTGCGTTAAGGAGGTCAAAGGAACGGCAATCTTCGAGAAGTTCGAAATGAAACAGCGATAATAGCCAGCTAGGCCAAGAAACGAATGAATCTCAGAAGGTGATTTAGGTGCAACCCAATTCTTAACAGCTTCTATCTTTGCGGGGTCAACATAAATACCGAGTTCATTGAGGTGTGACCCAAGAATTGAACCTCTTTTAGCCAAAATTCACACTTGGAGAATTTGGCATAAAGACGTTTGGTGTGCAAAAGTGTAAGAATGAGGCGCAAATATGGCCCATGTTCTTCTTTCGTCTTGGAGTAGATGAGAATATCGTCGATGAAGATAATAACAAAACGATCAAGAAACGGCTTACACACGCGGTTCATTAAATCCATGAACACGGCAGGCACGTTAGTCAAACCAAAAGGCATGACCACAAACTCGTAGTGTCCATAACGTGAACGGAATGCGGTTTTGGGTATATCTTCTTCGAGAACTCGAAGTTGATGATAACCAGTGCGGAGATCAATCTTTGAAAAACACCTCGCGCCTTGTAATTGATCGAAGAGATCGTCAATGCGAGGAAGTGGATAGTAGTTCTTGACTATGAACTTGTTGAGCTCATGATAGTCAATACACATACGGAATGATCCATCCTTCTTCTTGACGAAGAGTACGGGAGCGCCCCAAGGAGAAGTACTAGGGCGTATAAAGCCTTTATCAAGAAGTTCTTGAAGTTGGCTTGATAGCTCTTGCATCTCCGAAGGTGCTAATTGATACGGCGCTTTCGCAACAGGAGTTTCACCGGTAATGAGGTCAATGCGAAAGTCGACAGCACGAGGAGGAAGACCAGGAAGGTCATCCGGGAAGACATTAGGGAACTCACAAACGACGGGAACATCACTTAGGCTTGGACCTTTATCTTTCTTTTCCACAACGTGGGCCAAAAAGGCAAAGTATTCCTTGCGTAAGTATTTGTTCGCCTGAATACACGACACCAGCTTGAGACCTTTGGAAGGTTTCTCACCATAGACGTGTAAGGAATCACTGCTAGGAAGAGGAAGGCGAAGGAATTTCTCCGAGCAAACAACTTCAGCATGAACTTGTCGGAGCCAGTCCATGCCTACTATGATGTTAAAACTACCCATTTTCATAGGTATGAGATCAATCGAAAACATATGACTGTTAAGATCCAAGGAACAACGAGAGAGGACAGAGTTAACAAGAACGGTCTTACCGTGAGCGACTTCAACAGTGAAAGGATCAGGCAGCTTAGATCGTTCGCACTTAAGCAAGGGTTCAAATTCAACAGATACAAAACTTCTATCTGCACCACTATCAAACAAACAAGAATCATAGACGTGGTTCACAAGGAACGCACCAGTAATAACATCGTCGGAGCTTTGGGCTTGAGCGAGGTGAGCACGAAAGATCGACCTTTAGCAGGCTCAGGTTGTTGCTGTTGGCTGTGCTCCTGGTTGTTGGCGCGCTTGGGGAAAACATTGGTGAAATGGCTAGGATCACCACAGTTGTAACACGCCCAAACGGGAGTTGCTTGGGCTTGATGGTTAGGGTTAGGTGTATTGGCCTTTTTTGGACAGAAGCCTTCCGCTTCTTGTTTCGGTTCTGGTTTTTCTTGGCTTGGGAGAGAGGAGTTTTGGTAGCGGTGGGGTCAGAGATGGCCTGGTGCGCATGCTTCATAGAGACCTTTTCATAGGCCCCCTGAAGGATGCAGTTGTGGTTAAGCTGAATGGTTATGCTAAAAGCTTCATCGAGGGTTTGGGGTTGGCGGCGGCTACATGGTTCATGATCACAGGTGAGAGCGAACGAATTAGCTTGGCAATTGCCTTGGGAACAAGGACATCTAAATTTTTGGAAATGCTTGACCAAAGGTTTGCGACCTTCAACCACTTCGTATGGAGTCTTCATGTGGCGTTTGTTGATCATGGCATGATTCTGAATATAGCATGCAGTCTTAATTGCTTCTGCCCAGAAGATGAGAGGTAGCTCGGATTCAACTAGCATAGTACGTGCAGCCTCAATAAGTGTGCGATTTTTGCGTTCTGCAACCCCATTTTTTCGTGGGGTCCTGGCTGCACTAAACTGTCGGTCAATCCCCTTGGAGGAGCAGAAAGAGTTTAAGGTAAGATTCTTAAACTTTGTCCCATTATCACATCGAATAGCCTTCACCATAGAATCTGTCTGGTTTTCCATAAGCGTGATAAATTGTTTGACTAGCTCTGTTGTTTCACTTTTATGTGTCAGAAAGAAAACCCTGGTGAATCAGGAGTAGTCATCAATAATAACCAGACAGTAAGCCTTCCCTCCAATGCTTGCGAATGTCTGTTAGACCGAAGAGATCCATATGGAGCAGTTCGAAGACCTGAGAAGTGAAGGGTATGGCTTTGGTTTTGTGTGGCTGACGATGTTGTTTCCCATGTGCACATGATTCACATTTTTCGATTGGCATGAAGTCACGAACTGCTAGATCTCTGACTAAACCACCTTTTGCAAGACGATTTAAATTTTTCATGTTGATGTGACCCAGTCTGTAATGCCATAACATGGCATCATGTTCAGCTATCGAAGAGAAGAGCATGTGAGCTTGTCAGAAGGAGCCTGGTTCATATCAATGGCGTACATGTTTCCTTTTCTTGCAGCTTTCAGAACAATCTAATCATTTGGAATGATTAAACCTGGTTTTTGCACATAACATCCTTTCTTTGTGAAGAGAACATCCAGATGATTGTCGCAGAGTTGAGACACACTTAACAGACTGTGCTTCAATTTTGGTACATAATTGACATTCTTAAAGCTCATCGCTCCATTGCAAACAGTTCCTCTCATTGTGATTTTCCCGGTTTCTCCACCTACGAAGGAAACAAACCCGCCATCAAAAAATTAATATAATTCAACTACAGACGTCTCCTATCATGTGCCTGGAATAGCCGCTATCAATATACCATAATCGAACAAGAGTGCGCCAGAGCTGTTCCTGCACATTTCAACAGGTTTTAGTTAGAAAAGGGAACCCAGGCCATGGAAGATCTGGGTTTGCCTTTTGCATAACATTATTAACCTCACGAAAGATCAAATTAGTTGAGGATGAGGTAGATGATGCTTTTGATTCATTAGACAAGGGGTTAGCAGACTCATTCTTGGCCACTAACTTAGGCCTCCAGGTTACCGAATCAGACCTCTGCAGATTCCTAGGATTGCTAGAGGGGTTCTGGGAAACTGAAGGTCTCAGAGGTTTAACAGTTTGTTTCTTGGCCAAGTTCCATTCTTGATCAGAAGACTTAGCCACAAATCGAGCCTCAGTTGGGCGATTAGGCATGGCTTCTGATGTCTGGAGTACAAAGTTTTGGAAGAGGTAAAGGTCTTTTGACAATTTCGAGCAATGTGCCCGGGAGATCCAAATTGAAACACGTCTGCCTCTTCTGGAAGAAAACAGTCCATTCAGCTTGGGAAATTATGGGCAATTTGTCGGTCAGTTTCTTGCTGGCGTTACTGACGGCTGATGCACGGTCTTGGTCTTGTCGGTGTCCTGCGCACAACCAGCAGCACACTTGTTAGAGTTGTCATTTGAATTGCAAGATTTTGAACATGGAGATTTTTGCAAAACAGATTTAGCGGGCGGCTGCTGAGTTAATTCCTCAGTTTGATGAGAGGAATCAGCAGTTGCCTTTGCAGTGTTTGTAGACGCTTGTTTTTTTTTCTTCTTTTTAGATCGGCATGTTCTCCTCTTTTTAGTCTTATTCTTCGAATCACACTTCGTGACAAATTCTATATAGGACACGAGTGGCTCTAGAGGGACATCATGTTCAGAAATTTTAGCAGATGATGGTGGAACCTCGCAATTTAGAGAAGTTTGAGGTTCTGATTCACGATCAGGTTTAAAAGTTTCGTTTGAATCAATTTGAGATTTGTGTTCATCTGCTGTCATTTCAGAATCAGTCCCTTGTGTTGAGTCGCCCAAGTCTTCTAGAATTATGTCACCATTAACATTGACAGAAACAGTTGGTTGGTCGTCGTTAACACCGTCATCCCAAGTAGATGCATCAAAGGACGCGGCCCTGAAGGTGAACATTCGATATCCTCAGCTGAAGATGAACATTAGGTATCCTCAGCTGAAGATGAACATTCGGTATCCTTAGCTGAAGATGAACATTCGGTACTGAGGCCGAGTCATCTGTTGATGTAGAACCTGCAGCTAAATTCATTTTCTCATCACACAAGTTATCACAGTTATTATTATCGTTCAAACCATCAGTATCAGAATTCAAACTGTCTAAATTTTCAACACAACCAACACTGTTTGAGCATGTAAACTGTTCAGCAAGAAATTGATTTAAAATGTAAAGGCAGGTTTATAAAAAGCATAATCATCAGCTGAATTGTCTGAATGTATATTCAGACATGCTTCTTCATCACCCTGTGTGATATCCTCAACTAAAATTTCTTCTACACATGAATTAGACACATTAGTATTGTTCACAAATTTGGTGTGAGTATTAGAAGATTCTATTTCGTTAGATTTTGTGGAGGATGTTTCTCCCTTAGACACTTCTGTCTCCAATCCATCTGTACTTTCAGAGGGACGATTAACGGTCTCAAGAGGAAGTGGTGTAGAAGCCACAAAGACATCTTCCCTTTTGAGTTCAGTGGGTTTGGAGAACTTAGGGTAATAGGGCGTCCACGGTTTGCATAAGTAATCTGACGGTTTACCATACATCATTTTTTCAGCATTTTCTATTTCTTCCACAGATTCAGGCATTCTAGTGTAGTTATGATTATATGGTGGAGGCGCCCTATTGTACCCAAGGCCTTTAGTAAAGTTAATTGATAATTAAGCTGGAGGTCACATAAGTCCTTGACTAATTTGCTGGAAGTTTCAAATTTCTTAATATTTATTTCATTTTTGTGAAGCTTCCCTATCAAGGAATTCAGCTTGGCTAACGCTGCTTGAAGTTCTACGTCCTTTTCAGCTAATTTTAGCTTGTATTCGTAGACCCAACATTGTCGTTGGTTCAAGTCTAGCTTTAGCTGAGCCACATCCTGTTCGTGCGCATCGACATTCTCCATAAGAAGCTTGTTCTTATGTTTAAGGGCGATGTTCTGTGACGCAGCTTGTCGATATTTAGCCACAAGAGTTGAATTGTGGGCGCGCATTTGTGATAATTTAAGACGACAACTATCAGAACAGAGTATTCGATTTACCGTTTCCGAAAGATCGGGTGTCTTAGTTGTTGCGCCATAATGCAGTGGTTGCTGTGCTTGGATAGATTCAGGGTTTCCATTTGAGCTGCAGCATCTGCCCAGTTGAAGCCCTCATGCTGTTGGGCCACCAGTGTTGTGGACTTCCCGCCTGAGATGCCTGATGGACTCGTAGTTGATTTGGAAGGAGAGACGGGAACCAGCTGTCTGTCACTGCTCTGTATATCAGCGACCCTGGATGATACATATCCTGACGGTGGCTTCTTGCATTCCCTAGCGAAGTGGCCTGGTTCGTGACATCGGTGGCATCTAAGTTTGTCCTTTGTGAGACCAGTCTTCAAGTTTGACAAAGGTTGCCTTCAATACGTTTTCTGAAACTTGTTAACCCAAAAAGCAGCCATTGCTGAGTTCCAAGAGACAGAGATCTCGTCCAGGTCCACCTCCATGATTTGATCATCTTCTGTTGGAAGAATAGATGGAGGGGTCAGATCACTTGCTAGGAAAGCGTTTAAGCTCTTGATCATTGATGCAGCAATAGCCAATTTCTCTTCGTTTTCCTTAGTGAGAAACGCAGAGTTGGGCGCGGGTTGAGCAGGTCCAGGGACTGGTGCAGCAGTTTGGGGAATGACACCTTGTTGCACTGTTTGAGGAGTTCCCATGACTGAAAACCACATTAGGATACTGAGCATGGTACTGTTGTGAACTTGAGCAGCTGAAACCGTTGTAGGATTTGGAGATTGAAAACCATACACATATTGAGTTATCTAAGGCGTGGTAACAGGACTGTACACCACATTCGATCCACCCGGTGCTTGTGTAGTTCCTTGCAGAGGCTTATAGACGAGATTCTGTGACATTAAAGGTGCATTCTGCCATGTCATCCCTGCTGCCATCAAACTGCTTTGATGGTTGATCTCCCTCTGCTTGTTGTCAATTTCACATGATTTGATAGTAGCTATCATCTCAGTGAGAGTGACATCATTTAAGTTCTTTGTCCCATGCCTGCATCCCAACTTTTCGGGCAGCGAATTCAACAATTGTCGATTCATGGCGCTGTTGGTGAGGGTGATCTCGGCTGAAATCATTTGGAAAACCAGTTTGACATAGCGACGTATCTAGTATTCGATGGTTTCCCCATATATGTGATTGAACGAGCTGAATTGCTGATTCAGCTGATTCACCCTACTTGCTTTCATGTCGCCATTTCCTTCGTAGAGATTTTGCAACTCACTCCAAACCTCCTTTGCTTTTTTACAATTTCTGACCGCAATAGAATATCAGGTCCTAGAGCCATGTTAGAGTTACAGAAGCCTTCTCATCTTCCTCTATGATCTTGATGTCCTACTGGAGTCTATAGGTGTATGGGCTTAGGAATTTTCGTTTCAGGATCTTGCTCTGTGCTGTAACTATGGTTCTTGGACCATTCATCATTCATCTCCACACGCCGGATTCTTTTGCCTTGCAGTATTGTTCGAAGCGGAACTCATCTAATCATCCATCAATAAACGTGGCACTTTGGTGGAAGTGCCAATCACCTGATCCAGCTCTTGTGGAGCACAAAAGTTTGTGATTGCAGGGCTGCCAGTGTGGCATTAGTCAGGTCCTATGCGGTCGAGTCCAGCCATTGAAATTAAATTAATTAAAATTTACCAAAATTGATTTAAAGTTCAATTAATTTAATGGATTCTTATGAACAGTGCTGAGTCCGAAAAGGTCAATTCTGTAGTCAGATGGTCAACCCGGAAGTTTTTCCGAAATGGGAATCCGGAAGTCAAAGTTGGTCAACCTGGATGGATTATCCGAAATAAGCAATCCGGACTAAATAATCCGAAATGAACAATCTGGATTGCTGAGTCCGATTTGAAGATCCGAAATAGAAAACCCAAGAAGAAATCTGAAATGCAAATCCGAAATGGAGAATCCGAGATGAAGATCTGGAATAATCAACTCTGAATGTAAATCCGGAATCAAGAATCCGGAATGAAGAATCCGAGATGCCTGTCTTATCTTCTAAAAATCCGGAATAGTGGCCCCGCCTTTTCTGCAACCGAATTCCGGAATCAAGGAAATCAAATGCCGCAACAGTTACTCGGATCACAATCCGGAACAAGCAACAGTCAGGGATCAATCCGAAATGAACAATCTCCTTCGTGTTCTTCGGAATCCAGAACAGTAGTGAATCCGAATTATGAGAACCTTCTTCGTGTTCTTCGGAATCTGGAACAGTGTCAGATCCGAAATCTTCACAAATTCTTCGAGTTCTTCGGAACACTATCCTCCGACGATGAACAGCGATCTGGAATGCCAAAAACGATCCAAACAGCAGCAATACACTTCAAAAACTTCTTCAATCAGCAATACCCGAAGCCTATATTAGAATAGCAGGCTCTAATACCAATTGTTAGTCCCGTAAACGGTTCAAACAGGTATCACCAACCTAATCAATAGCGGAAACTATGATTAGGAAGAAGAACAACTTGAATAACTTGAATAATATAACTTGCATACACCAAAACATGTCATACAAGTTTTTGTTGTCAACTCTCTAACTCCTACTAAATGACCTAACCCCTCTATTTATAAACATCACAAAGCCCAAAAGTACAACCCTAGGCCTACTAGGCACTAGGAAGCCCAAACTAATCCCAAAAGCCCAAATACACTATAAATGAATAAACCTTTAAAGCTCCAAGCACAACACGTAAGTTGTTGGATCACTGAAGGTATCTGTCAGCTGTAGCACCTCCCTCACACAAGCTTCGTTCACCACAATCTCCCTTCCATGAATCTGCGAACGTATAAAAGGTCTACCATCTTCACCCCTCGGCTGAATACGTGCTCTTTTCCAGAATGAGTGGACTAGATCTCTGTATATCACAGAGTTAGCACGGAGGGCGTAAGCAATTCGACAAGTGTTGAGCCCCTCTATCATCGCCTGAAATTCCTGAAAGAACTCAGCTGGCGGGTCTGAGAGATACCTGGCCTGGTTGTGAAACTGTTCCTCAACCAGCATTACTGCGTCAAAAGCTTCTTCCACCATATCTATTGAAAATCAGCAAACTTAAAACCAACTAACGGAAGTTAACTGAGTTTAACAATAAAGCAGTTAAAACTAACTAGATAGGTCAAACAGAAGTCAAGGTTCAAATTAATACTAATTTAAATTAATTAAGGGGTTCAACAGTTGACAAGATCCAAAACTTCACTTCCGGATTATTGACAGTTCAAAATGAATCCGGAATGAACCCTTTCATCCATCCGGATTGAAGGAGGTCAAATAACATGGTCAAAGATACAACCCGTATTATGTATCTCGGATAAATATGCATTCTGGATGAAGATCCAATCCGAAATGATATCCGAGTTCATCATTTCGGATGAATACCAATCCGGAATGTAATCCGAAATGGTTAGAATTTGAAGATCAATCCGGAATGTAATCTGAAATGCATTAAATATTGATTAATTTCATCCAGAATAGATATGTACCTAATCCGGAATGAGCTTTCCGAAATGCTTAATTCGAGAGAGAGAGAGAGAGTCAGAGAAGACAATCGTAATTCAGATTTCGGATAATCCAAATGAAATCATAGATGCCAATATATATTTCCGAAATGGGCTTGGGCCTGGGATTTGAATCTGGATTGGGCTTGTGACAAGCCTAATCCGGAACAGTAACACAGTGGGACTGTCCGGAAAGATCCAAATGGGCCTTCCGGAAAAGCCGAATCCAGAACATTAACCCTTTTGGCCCAAGTGAGCCCAATACGGAACAGTAACATAATTTTCAGTTTTCAGACTTTAAACCAATTTCATTAGGCTGGCCCAAATCCCAAAGCACATTGGGCCAGTCCAAAATCTCTCTTGACAGAAAAACATCCCACCAAAATTCATCAAGTAAACTAACCAAGCATCCAACCATCTTTTAACATTTCACAAGGAGAACTTATTAAAACAGACATAAACAATTAACACAGCCTTGCTAAGGGATTAAATCGTTTCAAACACTAACTAAGGAACATTTTTCAGTATGAGCAGGTTCAGATGGTCTAAGCGATTGTCAATATACTTGTCCACTTGAATCTAAAACTCAACCCTTGTAGTTCAGGCATTATTATACGCGTAAGGTAATGTTTTACTAAGATACTCGTGTGTCCCAAACCATGACATACCCCCGCGATCAAGGTAAGCACAACAGTTCATCGTAGCAGGTGAGTATATCGTGGTCATCCTTTATTGTACAACATCAGGCTATTGGTGAACAAGTCAGTACTTCCGTACAACAGAGAGACCAATAGTGACTGACGAGGGTTAGGCAAATACCTTATGAGGTATGTAAGAACTTAGAAATAAACTTTTGTTCTCTTAGGTTTTGGCGTTTCCATTTTGGCTCTTTTATAAAGATATCCTGAATGTGCCTAGGTTTGCATATAATTTGGATGCAACAGAAGGGCAGTCAAGATAACCCCGGATGACTCAACAGCATAAAGACCCGAAACCTCAGATGTTGGCTATCTATCAACGCAAGATTTAAGACCATAAAATCATACACCTACAGTAAGTGACCCACTGAGTACATAGTTCGTTATGTTTATATCATTTGACTTTCCCCATCCGGTTGAGTTTTAGACCTACCGACACATCACTTTCGATCCAAATCCTTACCGCTTGAATACCTTACATGTGTTAGTCAAACATTTTATCATGAATATTCATTTCATTTCCCTATCCTAGCAAAACCATTTTTTTAAGATTTCTCCCCCTAAATTTGTGCATAGATATATAAACAAATTTATGAAGCAATGAAAAGAAAAGAAGAACAGTAAACAAACACGAGGACAGCCGATGCCTAGGTAGAAAACCGAATCATTTTGAGAAGATCCACAAGCACTTGAAAACGCTCGTTGCTAACGGGTTTCGTGAACAAATCCGCCACATTTACATCAGTGTGGATTTGCTCAAGCTTTATGAGACCCTTTTAATAGCAATCGCGGATAAAATGAACTTTAATGTTTATGTGCTTGGTTTTGGAGTGGAAAACAAGGTTTTAACTATCTGGATCGTAGCATCATTATCATAATAAATTGTTGTGTTTAGATAAGTCAAACCATAATCCGCAAGCTGATGTTGCATCCATAAAACCTGGGAGCAGCAAGCAAAGGCTGCAACATATTCTGCTTCTGCAGTGGAAAGCGAAACCGTCTGTTGCTTCTTGCATTGCCACAAAATTAAGCGATCTCCCAGAAATTGGCAACCAGCCGAAGTTGAGCGCATGTCCTTATCTGTACCTCCAAGATTACTGTCAGAGAAAGCAAACAGTTCAAATTCAGAATTTTTAGGATACCAGAGGCCTAGTGATGGAGCCCCGTTAAGGTACCTAAAAAATCTTTTAACAACATGTAAATGAGAAAGTTTAGGAGTAGCCTGATAACGAGCACACTGGCAGACGGCAAACATGATATCTGGCCGACTAGTAGTGAGATACATAAGTGATCCAATCATTGAGCGATACATGGTAGGATTAACAGGCGTTCCTTCAGCATCTTCATTTAGCAGAGGCCGTTCTGCAATAGGGGAAGCCATGGGCTTGGAATCCGTAAGCTTGAATTTGGCAAGAACATCGTGTACATATTTTCCTTGATGAATGAGTATACCATGTGGGCTCTGACGAACTTGAAGTCCTAAAAACATGGTCATCTCCCCCAATGAGCTCATCTCAAATTTCTTCTTCATGATTTCTTCAAATTCGCGGCACAAACCATCATTGGTGGAACCAAAAATAATATCATCAACTTAGATTTGGATGAGGATAATGTCCTTATCAACGGATTGATAAACAGAGTTTGGTCAATGGTTCCCCGTGTCTAGTCATGAGCAAGAAGATGCTCTGTAAGAGTACCGTACCATGCGCGAGGCGCTTGATGCAACCCGTACAAAGCCTTGTCTAGTTTGTAGGCGTAATCTGGCTTGTCAAGATCAGTAAAGCCCGGTGGTTGTGCCACGTATATTTCCTCTTTCACCTTGTCGTATAGAAACGCAGTCTTGACATCCATTTGATAGACAGTAAAATCCATGTAAGATGCTTATGCCAAGAAAATACGTATAGCTTCCAAACGTGCGACAGGTGCATAGACCTCATCATAATCTAAACCTTCAATCTGTCGAAAACCCCTGAATCACCAGTCTAGCTTTATTCCGAACGATAACTCCAGTGTCATCCTGCTTGTTGCGGAAAACCCAGCGAGTTTCCAAGAGCACGCTTTCCCTGAGGCAGCTTCACCAATTCCAAACACCAAGTTTTTCAAATTGATTGAGTTCCTCGTACATGGCATCAACCCAGCCTGGTTCCTGCAAGGCAACATCAATACTTTTAGGTTCAATTTGGGAAATACAGCAAGAATAGAGACATGTATTGATATCCCCAAATTGGCTGCGGTGCGAACAACAGCGTTGATAGGTCCAATGATATTCTCAACGGGGTGATCAGGCTGTAAATGCTACGGTATTGGTGTAGCCGGAACCAAAACTTCTGTTTGCAAGTTGGTGATACTAGCTGAAGCAACTCCAAATGTCTCCCCCTCAAAGAGGCACCAGTACAAGTATGTGGTGAGGAATCTACGCACAATCGAGGGGAGTAGGCTCTGGAAATAAAGAGGAACCCAAAACATCATGAGGAAGGCCTTCATTTGCCGTAGGAGGTTCGGGATCAGAAAACACATCTGCAGGAGGATTCGGCTGAGCAGACGAAGAGATAGGTGGGTCATGAGAATGCCAAACTGTGGAGGAAGGCGAGACAGTGTCATTGAAGCCAGGAGGATCCACACTTAGATGCTTTAAAGTCTCATTTAGCGCGGCGGCGTCAGCATCATCGTCTGAAGTAATGGAGACCGTTGGAAGGAGAGAATTCAAACTATTTCCTGTAGGCACATTAGAAGACACATCAAAATGATTAAATAACATGGAGTAGTCATATAACCAGTCAGGACCAATACGTTTGTTCTTGGGATTTTCCTCCAGCCAACCCACATTGTAGGTTTCAACTACCATATTCTTGATCTTGTTATAAACGCGATATGTCGTATTTTTAGAATAACCAACGAAAACGCAAGGATCCCCGCGTGCTTCAAACTTTCCTTTAGCATCCATGAGCAGGAGTACACAAGGACATCCAAATTTGCGAAAATGCTTGACGAAGGTTTGCGACCTTCAACCACTTCGTATGGAGTCTTCATGTGGCTTTGTTGATTAGGGCATGATTCTGAATATAGCATGCAATGTTAATTGCTTGTGCCCAGAAGATGAGATGTAGCTCGGATTCAACCAGCATAGTGCGTGCAGCCTCAATAAGTGTGCGATTTTTGCGTTCTACAACCCCATTTTGTTGTGGGGTTCTGGCTGCACTGAACTATCGGTCAATCCCCTTAGAGGAGCAGAAAGAGTTTAAGGTAAGATTCTTAAACTTTGTCCCATTATCATACCGAATAGCCTTCACCGTAGAATCTGTCTGGTTTTCCATAAGCCTGACAAATTGTTTGACTATCTCAGCGGTTTCACTTTTATGTGTGAGAAAGAAAACCCAGGTGAAACGAGAGTATCATCAATGATAACCAGACAATAAGCCTTCCCTCCAATGATGCGGATGTCTGTTGGACCGAAGAGATCCATATGGAGCAGTTCTAAGACCTGAGAAGTGGAGGGTATGGCTTCGGTTTTGTGCGGCTGTCGATGTTGTTTCCCATGCGCACATGATTCACATTTTTCGATCTGCATGAGGTCACGAACTGGTAGATCTCTGACTAAACTACCTTTTGCAAGACGATTTAAACATGGGGGTAGCAGACAAATTCTTGGCCACTGACTTGGGCCTCCAGGTTACCGAATCAGACCTCCGCACATTCCTAGGAGTGCTAGAGTGATTCTGGTAAAATGAAGGTCGCAAGGGTTTAACAGTTTGTTTCTTGGCCAAGTTCCAGTCTTGATCAGAAAACTTATCCACAAATCGAGCCTCAGGTGGGCGCTTAGGCATGGCCTTCTGATGTCTAGAATACAAAGTTTTGAAAGGGGTAAAGGTCTTTTGACAATTTCGAGCAATGTGCCCGGGAGATCCACAATTGAAACAGGTCTGCCTCTTCTGGAAGAAAACAGTCCGTTCAGCTTGGGAAATTCTGGGCAATTTGTCCGTCAGTTTCTTGCTAGCGTTTGTTGACGGCTGATGCACGGTCTTGGTCTTGACGGTCTCCTGAGCACAACCATCAGCACACTTGTTAGTTTTGTGATTTGAATTGAAAGATTTTAGACATGGAGATTTTGGCAAAGTTTTAACTGATATCTGTTCAGCTGGTTGCTTGACAGATTTAGCGTGCGACTGCTGAGTTAGTTTCTCAGTTTGATGAGAAAACTCAGGAGTTGCCGTTTCAGCTTTTGTAAACGCTTGTTTAGTTTTCTTCTTTTTAGATTGGCGTGTTCTCCTCTTTTTTGTCTTACTCTTCAAATTACACTTCGTGATAGATTCTGTAGAGGACACGAGTGGCTCTACAGGGACATCCTGTTCTGAAATTTCAGCAGATGACTATGGAACCTCGCAATTTTGAGAAGTTTGAGGTTCCGATTCAAGATCAGGTTTAAAATTTTCGTTTGAATCAATTGGAATAGTGTGTTCATCTTCTGTCATTTCAGAATCAGTCCCTTGTGTTGAGTCGCCCAAGTTTTCTAGAATTATGTCACCATCAACGTTGACAGAAACAGTTGGTTGGTTGTCGTTCACACTGTCAACCCTAGGAGAGGCATCAACAGATGCAACCTCTGAAGATGAACATTCGGTATCCTCAGTTGAAGATGAACATTCGGTATCCTCAGCTGAAACTGATGAAGCTGAATCATCTGTTGATGCAGACCCTGTAGCTAAATTCATTTTCTCATCACACAAGTTATCTCAGTTATTGGCATTGTTCAAAACATCAGAATTTGATGAAAAACCAGAATTAAAACTGTCTAAATTATCAACACAACCAACACTGTTTGAGCATGTAAATTGTTCAGCAAGAAAGTGATTTAAAATTTCAAAAACAGGTTTATAAAATGCATAATCATCAGCTGAATTGTCTGAATGGGTATTCAGACATTCTTCTTCATCACCCTGTGTGATATCCTCAACTAAAATTTCTTCTGCACATGAATTAGACACATTAGTATCGTTCACAAATTTAGTTTGAGCATCAGAAGATTCTTTTTCATTAGGTTTTGTGGAGGATGTGGATGTTTCTGCCTCTGGCACTTCTTTCTCCAATCCAACTGTACTTTAGATGGACGATTACCAGTCTCACGAGGAAGTGATGTAGAAGCAACAAAAACATCATCCCTCTTGAGTTCAGTGGGTTTGGAGAACTTTCGGTAATAGGGCGTCCATGGTTTGGATAAGTAATCTGACGGTTTACCATACATAATTTTTTCAGCATTTTCTACTTCTTCTTCAGATTCAGGCATTCTAGTATAGTTATGATTATATGGTGGAGGCGCCCTATTGTACCCAAGGCCTTTAGTAAAGTTCTTTTGATAATTAAGCTGGAGGTCACATAAATCCTTGACTAGTTTACTGGAAATTTCAAATTTCTTAATGTTTATTTAATTTCGTGAAGCTTCCCTGTCAAGGAATTCAGCTTGGCTAAGGCTGTTTGAAGTTCTACGTCCTTTTCAGCTAGTTTTAGCTTGTAGTCGTAGACCCAACATTGCTGTTGGTTCAAGTCTAGCTTTAGCTGAGCCACATCCTGTTTCTGAGCTTCGACCTTCTCCGTAAGAAGCTTGTTCTTATATTTAAGGGCGATGTTCTATGAAGCAACTTGTTGATATTCAGCCACAAGAGTTGAATTGTGGGCGCACATTTGTGACAATTTAAAACGACAAATATCATAACAAAGTATTCGATTTACCGTTTCCGAAAGATTGGGTGTCTCAGTTGTCTGTGTCATCATGCAGTGGTTGCTGTTCTTGGATAGATTCAAGGTTTCCATTTGAGCTGCAGCATCCTCCCAGTTGAAACCCTCATGTTGTTGGGCCACCAGTGATGTAGACTTCCCGCATGAGCTACTGATGGACTCGTAGTTGACTTGGAAGGAGAGACGGGAACCAGCTGTATGTCACTGCTCTGTATATCAGTGACCCTAGATGATACATACCCTGACGGTGGCTTCTTGCATTCCCTAGCAAAGTGTCCTGGTTCGTGACATCGATAGCATCTAAGTTTGTCCTTTGTGAGACCAGTCTTCAAGTTTGACAAAGGTTGCCTTCAATACTTTTTTTGAAACTTGTTGACCCGAAAAGCAGCCATTGCTAAATTCCAAGAGACATCGATCTCGTCCAGGTCCTCCTCCATGATCTGATCAACTTTTGTTGGAAGAATTGATGGAGGGGTCAGATCACCTGCCAGGAAGGCATTTAAGCTCTTGATCATTGATGCAGCAATAGCCAGTTTCTCTTCGGTTTCCTTAGTGAGAAACGCAGAGTTGGGCGCGGGTTGAGCAGATCCAGGGACTGATGCAGCAGTTTGAGGAATGACACTTTGTTGCACTGTTTGAGGAGTTGCAGGACTGAAAACCACGTTAGGATACTGAGCATGGTACCGTGTGTGAACTTGAGCAGCTGAAACCGTTGTAGGATGTGGAGATTGAAAACCATAAACATACTGAGTGTTTGAGGCGTGGCAATAGGACTATAAACCACATTTGATCCATCTGGTGCTTGTGAATTTCCTTGCAGAGGACTATAGACGAGATTCTATGACATTAAAGCCGCGTTCTGCCATGTCATCCCTACGGCCATCAAACTGCTTTGATGGTTGATCTCCCTCTGCTTGTTTTCGATTTCAAATGATTTGATAGTAGCTATCATCTCAGTGAGAGTGACATCATTTAAGTGCTTTGTCTTTTTTATCATGCCCACGTCTGCATCCCAACTTTTGGGCAGTGAATTCAATAACTGTCGGTACATGGCGTTGTTGGTGAGGGTGATCTCAGCTGAAATCATCTGGGAAACCAGCTTGACATAGCGACGTATCTGGTTTTCGATGGTTTCCCCATATATGTGATTGAACGAGCTGAATTGCTGATTCAGCTGATTCACCCTACTTGCTTTCATGTCGCCATTTCCTTCGTAGAGATTTTGCAACTCACTCCAAACCTCCTTTGCGTTTTTTACAATTTCTGACCGCGATAGAAATATCAGGTCCTAGAGCCATGGTTAGAGTTACAGAAGCCTTCTCATCTTCCTCTATGATCTTGATGTCCTATGGAGTCCATCGGTGCATGGGGTTGGGAATTTTCATTTAAGGATCTTGCTCTGTGCTGTACACTATGGTTCTTGGACCATTCATGATGCATCTCCACACGTCGGGTTCTTTTGCCTTGCAATACTGTTCGAAGCGGAACTTCCACTCATAGTATTCATCTCCGTACGATAAACGTGGCACTTTGGTGGAAGTGCCAATCACCTGTTCCAACTCTTGGTGGAGGGCTAATGTTTGCGATTGTAGGGCAGCCAGTGTGGCATTTGTCAGGTCTTGTGCGGTCATGAATCCAGCCATAGAAATTAAATTTATTATAAAATTTAGCAACTTGATTTAAAGTTTAATTAATTTTAAGTGATTCTGATGAACAGTACTGAATCCGGAAAGGTCAATTGTGTGGTCAAAGATGGTCAACCCGGAAAGATTTTCCGAAATGGCAATCCTGAAGTCAAAGTTGGTCAACCCAGATAAATTATCCGAAATGAGTAATCTGGACTAAAGAATCCGAAATGAATAATCCGGATTGCTGAATCCGACTTGAAGATCCGAAATAGAAAACCCAAGAAGAAATCTGAAATAAGAAGACCGAAATGAAGATCCGAAATCTAAATCCGAAATGGAGAATCCGAGATGTAGATCCGAAATATTCAGCTCTGAATTTAAATCCGGAATCAAGAATCCGGAATGGAGAATCCGAAACGCCTGTCTTATCTACTTAAAATCCAGAACAGTGATCCAATCCGTTACAGTGGCCTCGCCTTTTGTGCAACTGAATTCCGAGATTCAAGGAATTCAAACACCGCAACAGTAACTCGGACTCCAATCCGGAACAAGCAACAGTCCGGGATTAATCCGAAATGGACGATCTCCTTCGTGTTCTTCGGAATCCGGAAAATCCGAATTATGAGAACCTTCTTCGTGTTCTTCGGAATCTGGAACAGTGCCAGATCCGAAATCTTCACAAATTCTCGGGAGTTCTTCGGAACAGTATCCTCCGAAGATAAACAGTGATCCGGAATACCAAAAACCGATCCAAACAGCAGCAACACACTTCAAAAACTTCTTTAATCAGCGATACCCAGAGCCTGTATTAGAACAACAGGCTCTGATACCAATTGTAAGTCCCGCGAACGGATCAAACAGGTATCACTAACCTAATCCATAGCGGAAATTATGATTAGGAAGAAGAATAACTTGAATAACTTCAATGATTATAACTTGCATACACCAAAGATGTCATATACAAGTTTTTGCTATCAACTCTCTAACCCCTACTAAATGACCTAGCCCCTCTATTTATAAACATCATAAAGCCCATAATTACAACCCTAGGCCCATTATGCACTAGGAAGCCTACACTAACCTCAAAAGCCCAAATACACCATAAATAAATAAACCTTTAAAGCTCCAAGCCCAATAGTTGGAAAATTAGTGAATGGATATTTAGTTAATTAATAATTGAGTGAAATTATTATTACTAATTAAACTTTTCATATGGTGAAACTCTTGAGTAGAGTTTTATTTATGACATTTAATAGTGTTTATTAAAGTTTAAGTATATAATTATGATACTCTTAACTCTTCATATGGTGAAACTCTTGAGTAGAGCTTTATTGATGACAATTGATGAGTTTTATTTGAGTTTTATTAGAGTTTAAGCATTGAGACTCTTAAAAAAAACTCTTTGATACTTAGAAGACTATATGTCTTTTATGCAAAGGACACTAGAGAAATACATAAGATATGATACAAGGAAAATATATGTATACATGAAGAGTTCTTGGAAAAGTAAAAAATATTTGAGAATCCATGGGTATTTAGAGAGATAAGTTTTTTCTACTCGATTTCATCACCTTCTTTTTCATATTTTCCACAACTTTTAACACTATAATTTTATCTGATGTAACCTCGGGCGTGTGGCCATCTTCGGCAGTACAGACTGCTTCGGCTGTTGTACCCTGGGAGACATACGCGTCGTCTTTGATAGAGGTGCGAAAAATGTTTTAAGGGAAGCGTGTTGAACACGTGCCTCAGCCACAACCGTCGACACTTATTTGTTCATTTCGTAGAAAATTATTGTATAAGAAGACGTGGTTCAAGGCTCGTTGAAGCCCACATAAAGGATCATAAAGGAGACGCGATTCAAGAGTTCGTTGAAGATTACACAACGGACCATACAAGAAGACGCGGTTAAGGCTCTTGTAGAAGACTTTGGTTTGAATCAATTTAATTACATATGTTGTATCATACATAGTATTTCGTTTCAATTTGTTAATGGTATTATATTATAATTTCCCAAATATGTAAAGAAAGTATCTTTACTATTTTTATTTATATAATTTTTTTTTTAAATTGTGACCTACAATCCTACAGACATATAAAATCATTGCTAAAATACTCTCTATTCGGCTAAAAGTGATTTGGGCTCTTTAGTGTCTTCATCTCAATCTGCTTTTGTAGGTGGGAGAAATATTCTTGATGACCCGTTTAGTGTTAGCGAGTTAGTGACTTGGGCGTGGATGACCAAACATAAGCTTTTGACTTTTATGAAACATGTGGTTAATTTAGGTCTCTGGTGCTTCCTAATGGCACGACACTCACCATTGACGGATTCAGTAATTTTTTCATGGGGTGCGGAATATTTTTAAAGGTCTTAGACTCCTAGGTATACAAAAAAGATCGGTTTATATCAGGTCAGATCAGGCCTATTCATTTAAAACCAAAGAACATCAAGCTCCATAAGTTCATTGCTCCGTAATTTTCAATTTGACTTTTCAAGCCCAAGTGATTGTTGATAACTTGTGTCTTGTAAGTTGTAACAACCAAAAATCATTTAAACAACAAAATCATTCTACTAAAGTCTAGAACAACCAAAAAAATATCAAAAGACATAAAATTTCAAACTTTTTTATCATCTCTATAACTGTATTTCTTTTAAAAAAACAACATAACACAACAATATAACATTAAAAAACGAAGATACCTTGTATAGTTTGGAATCCGGTGAGTTTGGTGGCCAATATTTGCGATTTCCGGCGAGAAATTGGAGCTTGGCTGGCTGTTGTTGGCTATTGCCGTCGTTTGGGGATGATATCGCAGACTAGACAGAGCGGGAGAAACAGAATAAGAAGGGGCGGTTTGGGTTGGGTTTTTTATTATACTCCAAATTTTGTTGAGTTAGGTTAAGTGGACTTGGTCTAAATTGTTTAATAAAATTGAGCCGGTTACAAACTTATAAATGAGATTATATTTTTGTAAAAATCAGTGTTATTTTTTACAAAAAACAGTGTTTATAATTGTTTTTTTTTTATAAATTAAAAATCTGTATTTTTTTCTAAGGAATGTGGATGAAAATTCCAAGGGATGCGATCGGGATTTTACTGAAAATTTAACATGAATTCTTTTATCAAGGGATGCGGTCATCCACCCACGGGTGTGGGTAGGTCCGCCCCTGACGGTGATATCTCATATGAGTTATGTTGATGTATAATCATAGGCGAGTGGTTGGATAGGAATCTTGTGATTTGAATCGGCTGCTTAGATGCTTTTAGTATGTGATAAGGCTAAAGATGAACCTTCAGAAAAGTAACCTTTTCAGGATTGGGGTTGAAGAGAGGGAGGTTGTCCATTTAGCTGACGCTCTTTAATGCGGAGTCAACGAGTTTCATTTCGTGTACCTGGGTCTCCCAATTGGGCTAACATGAAAAGAACTAAATGTTAAAAAATCAGTTATTAAAAAGATGATGATTCCGATATGACTTTTCAAGAACTGGGTTTTATGGTTATGTTATAATTATCTGTGTATAGTCAATTGACTTAATAGAATTGATCCCACATTTAACCAACTTTATATATCTTTATAATTACTATGCCCGTATGAGCTGTGGTGAATAAAGAGAAATGACTCATACGAACTCCGATTGAACTCATTTAGCGGCGTTGGAACCGGCTCGTCCAATCCTAACCAGGATCTCTTAACCCTAAACCCAATTTTATTTCTCGTCTTTTCCTGCCTATCAAACACCACAAAGTAATTATTCATTCCATTGTCACATGATAACAAAACAAGACAATGAATATGTAATAATTCATTTCATTTCTTTGTCCATTCTATTATCTCTTTGATTTATTCTCATTGCCATTCTATCTGCACATGTTGTATGTACATGTATTCACCGACAATTACACTATTTTCTACAAGTATATTAACCGGTGAATACACTATTGCTTTTCTAATGCTTGATGTTCATTAGCGAATACAAAAGTTAGTAATAAAATTAAAATTAAGAAAAAAATGTAATTTCAATAAGTTATTACTTGTTTGTACAAAATGTCACATATGGTGCACGCAAGCATGTCAACGCTTTTAGTACATATGTTCATAAAAACAAACAGTTCATCCAATATTAAGATTTCATTGTATGTGAATATTTATCAGTACCTTCTTTGGCTAAAAAAATAAATATTCTAGGTTAAATAGACGGTTTCGAATAAACAACCTCCTACCAACAAACGGTTTTTGAAAAAAAAATTCGTAAGCCTTAAAACAAAATTACTTTTGTTTACCTAATTCCATAAAATTATAATAGTTGACCAAAGCGTTGGTCACGAGCAAGGCAAGCCGAGCCAGCATCAACTCAAGCTCAACTTCATAACAATACGAGTCAGAAATCTATCCAAGCTGGAAACCAAGCTCGCATACAGCTATCAATTTCAAAAATAACCGAAATTTACCAAAATCCTCAAAATATATGAACCTTTTATATTGTCGAAACACCCCATTAATTCTCAATAAACTTAACAGACAAATACCCGACTGATATTTCAAGTCCAAAGTTGATCACATCATACTTAGCCACAAGATGAACGTTTTAAAAAGTACCAACACTCCTACAAACGAAATATCTTAAAAAGTTCTCTAGGAGTCCGACGGTTGGTAACCAAAATAAACCTCTTATGACCAATACTGACCATGAGATGGATGAACCCTCGCCGAACCATGGCGTTGTCTAGCCGACCCACCACCTGGCTGGTGAAAGGGAACCGTCTCATGCGGGTACGGGTATGGGTGCGGGCAAGGTGTTTCTCTTTCCACTACATGGTGGAACTGATTCAACATTGAGTTGTCTGCATCATGGAAGCTTCTAGAAGATGGTGGATAATAGACACCATGAGTCTGGTCGGAAGATGAACCCACTTGCACTTGAGTGTTTGATCTACGTGCCATACGCGCGCTTGGTTGCTGATAATACGCCTCGAGAGCTTGTGAACGCTCCCATGCGCGTGCACCACTATCAGGGTGAGGATGGTTCATTACTGAGCTAATTGAGCCGGGACCTCTAGTTGAAGAACTGCAACCGCCATGCAAAAAAATAAATAAATAGCTTAAGATTAAATGGGTTGAAGATCACCGAAAATGTATTTTTAATGAATAAGTTTCAAATCAAATAGTAGATCATTATTAAAATAACAAGAAGTTGGTATCACTTTGGCCCACAAAATTATTATTAAACAGGTAGACTAAAATGCCATTTTCATCCCTGAGGTTTGGCCAGTTTTGCCACTTTCGTCCAAAGGTTTGTGTTTCACATCTAGATCCAAAAGGTTTAAAATCTTGCCATTTTCATTCGGCTCGTTAACTTCATCTATTTTTCTCCGTTAAGTCAGGGGTATTTTTATCTTTTTTGTTAACTTAAAGGGCAATTCGGGTTCGGTCTTTTTACATAAAGTGAAAAATACCGAATTGTCCTTTGAGTTAACAAAAAAGAAGAAAAAATGAACCCCGACTTGACGGAAAAAATGGATGGAGTAAATGAGCCGGATGAAAATGGCAAGATTTCAAACCTTTTGGATCCAGATGCTGAAAAACAAACCTTTGGACGCAAGTTGCAAAACTGGCAAAACCTCAGATAAAAATCGCATTTTACTCGAACAAATATAAAGTCTATAAACTCACGAAACAAATTGTTTGTAATTTTAAACAGTAATGTAAAAGTTTTAACAAGTGATTTACCTTTGGCCAGGAAGAAACGGATGCACATAAGATCCTGATGTTGGCATATCAATATTAGTCCTTGTTGGCAAACGGGGATGGTCAACATGGGCATTATAATGGACATCCATGGTGGGGAAGCTATATGAGTTTGGTATTTCTGACTGGCTGTTGTTCCATCGGTTATTACTAATTATTATTATTATTATTATTATTATTATTATTATTATTATTATTATACCTTCCTCCATCGCCTATGTTTGCACTTGGGGTTGAGGGGTGAACATAGGTGATAAATGGGCATATACGAGTAGCAGATGAAACCGTGGCTGATTGGTCACCAAAAACAGCATGTTGTCCAACAATCTCGTTGTCTGCAAAAGACAGAAATTTACCAAATTGTAGTTACAAAGTTACCGGTGAAGTTAAGGTTTGAAATATGTATGGAGAGCGAAAATCTTACATCCAGTTGTCGGATATTCCACTTCACTGTACAAAAGTAAAAAAAAATTGTTAATCCACCTCTACACACCATTCTAGGAAAGTAGTAAAGAGCAAAGTCAAAATAAACTAACAGAACTAGCTATCAAAGAACAGATGGATGAAAAACGAACATTCACTTGGGTAAAAAAACAAATGTAGCTTTAATGGAAACAAGTCAAAAGTCGACCAGACTGTACCTTGCCTTCAATGCACAAAACATCTTAAAGCATTTAATATACATAAGGAACAACATCCAAACCCAGGAAATCCCACACACAGCAAAGTTATTGTTAGGGCTTGGGGAGGGTGAGATGTAGGCAAACCTAGAGATGAGCTCAAAACCGGTACCAAAAATCTTCAAATATGGGTGGCGTTACTGAAAATGTTAGGTACGGTACGGTACCAGTTCCAGGACGGTCACGGTACCGGTATTTTAAGGTAAAATTCGGTAACGTACCAAACGCTCATATGTAGGCAAACCTTACCTCGATCCCTGAAGATAAAACAAAATCTGTGTAAAAAAATAACAATCTGGGTAAAACAATTTTTAGAAAAAACGACTTCTTTTTAAGTTTAAGTCAAGGAATATGTTTCTAGTAAATAGAGTTTATTGGTAGGATCATATATAAAAAGTGACTAACTCAATATTAGTTTGGGCATCATGTAGAGACACTTACCTCTCGAAAGAAAGCTAGTTACTATCCATTTGTTATTGTGTTTGTTCAATTTTAACATCCTCAGAATTGCATTATAACTCTGTTTGCATTGTACTCATACAGATAGATACAATGTCAACATATCAACTTAGAAACATTGATTAATAGTCATTTATTTGTGATGGAAAACACATATGACTCCCAGCAAAGGAATCTATGAAAAATATCAACATAGAAACAAAATCACAGGTAAATAGCCAGACATCATGCAGGGAAGTAATATCATATAATCTTCATACTTTATGCAACTGGAAAAGAAAAGCTACATAAACAAACATAAGAAAACAGAAAATAAAATCGTGCTTACTCAATAGCAACAGCGGCAGCAAGCCGAGAAAATTCACTATATGGGCACCACACCGACTGCAAAAGATTAAAACACTACACTAATTACAAAGATGTACATGATAGCTTTCAAACAAAGGGTTACACCAAGATGCAGAGGTTTTGCAAGAACTCTAATGTGGATAATTCATAACTAGTAAATACACAATAGATTTAATGTAACGAAGATGATGTATAATACTTACTGATTCATCATAAGTCGGATCATAAACATTTCAGGATTAACCAAGTCATCAATGTTTATTTCGGTATATAATCGGCTACCATCTGCATAAAGCCATTGCCCTTTCTCAATTTTTCTACAGTTGGGACATTGCATAATTCCCTTCACATTAAATGCGGAACCAATGCAATCTGTACCAAAAACGATAGACATAACAAGTCACAACTTTTGCAAGCAGATACAGTTTTATACCGAATAAAAAATGCACAAACTTCAAATCATTATTCAACAGTGCACAAAGTTTTAATCACAAGTCACGACCTAAGTATTAATAATGAAACACTATTTATCCGCCTACTCGAGTCTATTAATACTAATATTTTCAACTATATATTGAATAACCCAAATCAGAAAAAAAAAATACTAATATTTTCCATGAAGTGTGTCTAGGTCAACTGAACAAGCCACATATAATAAAAGCTACCATAGGACTAGTAGCATCTGTGCAAGCTTCTATCAGAAACTAACTAGACACTTTCACGTGCACCTCCTATTTGTTAGCAAACTAATAACCATATGCTTCAACTTCACCTTCACAACCCCAATCAAAAACATTCTCCAGTCTTAAGCATTCCCAATTCAATTAACTTTTATCCTGAAATGTATATATAGATTTACGCCACATATACACGCAAAGTTATCTCTTTTTAACAAAAATGAACGCTGTGGAATGCTTGCACACTCAATGAAATAGCTAATTTTGTTGAGGTGTGGCTTCGGTCCACATTTGCCAAAGCCGGATTAGAAATAGAGGCGCAAAAAAGGGTTCGGCCAGCCCTAGCGTTTCTCTAGCCCAGTTGTTTAACTCGTTGATTAAGTTAGCAAGAGATTAACCCTTATTATGTTAGCCTATATATTGATGATCTCTTGATACTAGTAAATAATTATCACTCAATAGAATAAAAACCCTAGTTGCCCTGTGGACGTAAGTCACCTTGACCAAACCACGTAAATTCTCGTGTTCAGAACAATGTAAACCATCAACCACTAGATATAACTTAACTAAAAACATGTATATGGGCCTACTTCATCATTCAAAATCATAAACTTTTTTGTACCACAAAAACTATGATATTATAATGTACTAGTGTATTAAGTGTATGTAAATGAAAGTGCAACTGTATAATACTGGTAATGTATTACAAAATTTGTCAAAGAAATGATACATATGCACATGTGTATCGATAATTGTTACTTGAAAAAAATTAGTGACGAAATATAGCGACTTTTTAAAAAATATTAAAAAAATTGTGTGTTTTTTAGGTATTTTTTTTGTTCATATTGGTTCTCGTGCTTCTCGCAATAAGATTGGTTCTCAAATGAACCCTACCTATATATATAATGTTAATTTTATACCTTTTAATATATAAATTTAGAAGTTTAAGGACCAAATGTAAGCTAGTGAAAATAGGGGGGTTAAATGCTAAAAATACACAAACTAATTTTACACTTTCATGTAATTTTTACAAGTTTTAGGGACTAAATGTAAACTAATGAAAGATAGAGGGGTTAAATGTTAAAATCCGTAAAGTTATTTAACCCTAAAAAGATTAAAACGCAAGAAAACGCAGCCGCTCTTTTTTCTCCTATTTTCCAGCAAGTTTCCGGCAGAAATTGCAGGTTTCCAGCCAGAATTCGTCTTTGGAATCCGCTACAATCACGCTATTCAGTCGCTACATAACAAATTGCAAGACTTGGCGCTTCGCTTACGAAGCGCGCGAAAGTGAACGCTATCTGCATTATCGATAACTATGCGTGTTCTTATCTCACTTATTGCTTCGATATGGTGTTTGTGTGTGATTAAACTTTAACAATATTACTAGCTTACTTAACGCTTAATAACAAAGATTAAGAATCACTAACTATGCATGTGTCTACTTAATTCAGATCATATCCTAAGAATTAACCAAACATTGGAAAACAAAGTGGTGACTTTCGTCATAGTTGTCAATGGTGCCCCTGGCGCGCGCCTAGGCATAGGCAAAACGCCTTGCGTCCATCTAGGTGTTCTGGCAAGATTCCTGCCAAAACGTGTATATTCCAGCAAAGTTCTGCAAATTCCAGTCAAGGTGATCTTAAACATCCAAAAATGGCTTATAACCAGCCTAAACTAGCCCTTAAAATTGGTACATTATGCTATGCACCTTGCTTATCTCAGACTCTCACTTTTAAAAGCGCCTTGTGCCTGGCCCAATACTCACCCTTTGCGCCTTCGTCAACTAAGACGTTCGTCTTAAGCAACTTTAGCTTTATAACATCAAACATGATATGATCTAATATCTTCATTCTTAAATACAAAAACAACAGATACTTTTACTTTGATACGCATACACTCTAATCCGTCAACAAATCCACTAAAATTAACTCCTAACAGCTAAAAATCACCAGAACGCCAATCAAATCAAGTCAACTTTCATCCAGAGCATCAATCTACATCTTATCACTCACATAAACTCAAATCGGACCAATTTAATCAACTTAAATTAACAAACAAACATAACATATCACAATCAAATCAACAATCTCAAATACAAAAACCACAATTAACCAACCTAGATGAAACTGATGTCCGCAATGAAGCTTCGCAAAAGCACGATCTCCACAATCGTAACATCCTCCAGACAAATCGAACAAGAAATTAAGAAACCGGATTTAGTTCCTTCATCTAGACGATCTGCGTCCTCTAACCCCATACGTAATCAATCAACAACCAAACGAAACCCTAAATTCGAACGGTGTATACAATTCAGTTGATTTCAACCAAACAGATGAAGAATCTCTTTCAATTGAGGTCTGTTGATTGTAAATTAATAACTTGTTAGTCAGAATTGGAATGGAGTCGAAAATTAGGGTCTCGGAAGAGAAATTGGGATTGGAGTAAAAAAGGGGTGATGGAGAGAATGATGTTTTTGGTGTGGGCGGTAGTTTTAGAAAAGCAATATTACGATATCATTATTATTATTTATTGGAGCTTTAAATGAAAAGTATTTCAACTCGACCATTCTCTTTTCTATTCTTAGTTGTTTTAAAGCTGAATTTATCAACATCAAGAAGCGTTAACGTTCACAGAGCAGGCATTACCCTTTTAACATCCCACAAGAAAGAAATTATAGACGGATCCATCCATAACCAAGGCATTGAGAGAGGAGACGTTATCCTTTTAACATCCACACAGAAAGGAATTATGAGACGGATCCATCCAAACCAAGGCATTGAGAGAGGAGACGTTATCCTTTTAACATCCACTAGAGAAAGAAATTGGATCCATCCAAACCAAACCAATCACATTTTTTAAATTTTACCTGAATCACAACGTGATATTTAAAATCGTTTAATTTTCCAATCATATGAATTTCTTTTATAAAATCTTTTCTACATGTTTTATATTTTTCTAAAATTAAATTACTTACAACAAATATGGTTTATAGTTTATACTAAATGACTATTTAGTGATTATATTTTACAGCATCTTATGCCAAGAATCATGTTGAATTCTACAAACTCGACTGCGTTGTACATGCCAATTTTCTTGAGTATGGGCAATAAATTTCAAGGAATTATTGTATCATGGTTGAAAGGACTGATGTACATGTAACTAGTGGGTTACTACCCGCATTCTGTGACGGATTTCAAAACATATATAAACATAACGGCTGCGTAAGTTATCTGAACAAAACTTACACGAAAATATATAGGAGATTGTGAATGTGACGGAAAAAACAACGTGGTGACGTTATATTCAAAGTCACGGAAAACTTATGTTGTATCTGAAAGCCAAGTTAGTCGTACAAAATTTACACCAAAACATAATAAACATGACACATGCGCATTACAATGGGTCGGTCTAAACATAGACAAAAAACACGCCATTATGGTGTATTTAGAGATGAGCGTTGGGTGGTTTAAAAAGACGAACGATTTAGAAAAACGTTTAAAGCAACTAGTCGGTTTAAAAAAGTCACAAAATTCATATCGAAACGTAGATAAAAATAACTTGCATGGAGCGTTGATATAATAAATGAAACCCATAAAAATCAGTTAACATAAAATTCGTCAAAAACTCAAAATGACAACTTTATTAAAGTTTAGCGATTATAATATAAAAATCGGTTAAAGAAAATAGAAAACAAATCTAAATTGAGAGGCGTAAACAAAAATTACAGTAAAATGTAGGAGAAAATGAACCAACTAAATTGCAATAGGTGTAAGCAAAAATTAAAGTAAAATGAAAGGGGTAAATTTAAATTTGTTAAAGTTGAAAGGGTGTAATAAAATCTTCACTAAGATAAATCACTCCACACTTGTCTTTTATAAAAAATCCACAATCATTTAATTGAGCAATACACCACTTTACAACTAAACTATCACCTTAAGAATTTAAAAAAACTATTACTAATGTTTCATGAATTGTTATATCTCCTAGTCTCTTCATTTCAAGTCTCTTATTAGTCCCTACTTTTACAAATAAGTCAGTACTCCGTTCTCCTAGTCTATGCAGTTAATGTGGAAAAATATCGGTTATCGGTCAAGAACTTATATTTGAGATATTGGTTATCGCTGTGAGATATCGTGGGATATAATATCATACATATATATATTATGTATATATATATATTATTTTTTACATTCTAAAGCAGATGCTGAATGTTATTTTTTTATAAATGACTGTATCACATACCAATTTTTTATAAAACTTTAAATATTATTTAAAAGTTTATAAATATTATACTTTGCAATATAAATATATTCGTCAATATAAATAATATACTTTGTAATATAAATATATTCATCAATAAAAAGAACCAAAACTCGTTTGTCTTTCAATATTTGTTAATACATGTAATTTTATGACATTTCAAAAAACTAGTTTTCATGTTTTTTTCTGTATTGTTTTAACTTTCAACTTTTTATTTTGTTTAAAAGGACCCACCAGATACATGTAGGTGCATATAATTTTAAGAAACCTTTCGTGTTTAGGTAAAATGACAATTAAAGAAAGTAATATTAAAATAAATAAGTCATGTTCATAATAAATTAAATAAAGCAAATAGCTTAATACAAATTGAAATTTGATTAGGCCATCTGGTGTAGGGACGCCTAGGCCCGTCTTTGGCCAACGACGCCCTCAATACCGCAGCGGGTGGTTCGTCGGCGTCGTCGAGGTCCCTTTGCGGATGATGGGGACGGGGCAAAAGTTTAATATATTTTAAATATATAGCCGTTATCTACGGCTAGTTTAAATAAAAAAAATTTAAATTAATAATTTTACCTATAAATACCCTAATACCATCTCATTTACACACTTTATTCACCTCCATCTCTCAAATATATAAAACCATTCCGATCTTTTTATAACCCTGCAACCTTTTATAAAATCTTCCAACTTTCGTCATGGATCCATACAACCCGAGCAACCCAAACCCAAATCCATACAACCCGAGCAACCCGAACCTGAACCCAAATCAAAACCCGAACCCAAACCCAAACCAAAACATTTTCTCCGTACCCGGCTACTATCCTAGTATGGAGCCGAGTTGGTCATCTTCACAATTTTCATTCAATGCTTTTGGGGGTTTTTAACAAAGCCTGAACGCGTTTTCGCAAATGAGCCAAGTGCAACAAATGCAGTCGGTTCAACAAATACTTTCAATTCGCAACCACAAACCGAAGAGGACGTTCAAGAATTTGTTCCGGAGACCCAACCGCAATCATCCAAACGAAAAAAAGGGGAACAAACTATGGTTGAGAAAGAACAACCTTCGAGAGGGAACGCGAAACTCTGGACGAAGATGGAGGAGGAGGCGTTAGCCAAGGCGTGGGTTAGCACTTTCAAAAGCCCCATTATCGGTACATAACTTTTCCTACATTTTAGAAATATACCAAAAATTGATACACTATACTTTTTTTAATATAACTTTTGCTACAATTTAAAAATATAGGTAACAACCAAACCGGCGAGGGGTTTTGGAAAGAAGTACTGTCAAAGTTTCTTGCGATAATGGAACAATGTCATTATCGCGACATCGATTCCGTCTCTTCCAAGTGGAGAAAGATGCATCCGGTCGTGAACCGGTTTTTGGGGATTTATAATAACTTGTTTATTGGTCGTCGTAGTGGGATGAGTGATGAAGACGTTTTTAAAGAGGCGATGCGTCGATACGAAGATACGTGTCACACCCCGACCCGCAGCGGAAAAGGTGATCGGGGCATAATTGGGTTATCATCAAAGCTCATGACATTTATTATATGTTTCATATTCATTAATACAATTTAATGGAAAATTACAATAAATGATACAACGTGTTCTAACTATCAATCTAAGCTTCTTGGTTCTCTTCTAAGGCATATCCTATGTTTTCCTTGCTTCAACCTGTTCACCTGTATCATGTGTAAAAAGGTTTTTGGATCAACATAATGTTGGCGAGTGAATCCTATGGAAAACATTTGAACAAGTTTATCCAATTGATTATAAATAAGGTGCATACCATATATGAGTAAATGTAGATGTAAATTTATTCACACAACACATAATATCGAATATTGAACACACAACACCAAATAATTGTTTTGAGGCACGCGTTGTTCGACTCGTCTCCCACGAGGAACTGATGGGCCTAATGAATGAGTTTTGAGGCACGCGTTGTTCTTACGAACTGATGGGCCTAATGTATGAGTTTTGAGGCACGCGTTGTTCTCGTCTCCCACGAGGAACTGATGGGCCTAATGAATGAGTTTTGAGGCACGCGTTGTTCTTACGAACTGATGGGCCTAATGTATGAGTTTTTAAGGCACGCGTTGTTCTCGTCTCCCACGAGGAACTGATGGGCCTAAATAATTTGTATACAACATTGACAATATGAATACATCACAACCAATAATAGTTACATTCTAGTTTAGTTCATATAATGGTATAGCACAAATTTGCATAAGAGAATTAGTTTAAACGACACATGATACACCCCAAAACATGAATAAAAAAGGGGAGTTGGTTAGAATTCACTCACATTGGGTGCGTTCGGTTGATGACGTTGATTGCACGCGAAGTGGTGTTAACCACGAGTGAAATTAACCTAGATAAATCACATTACGGTTTGGTAAGTAAACGGGTTTTATTAATCTATTTTAGTAGGTTTGTTGGGTGTATTTTTGTGAGTTTGAGGCTATTTTCTAACCTTAAAAATGTTATGTTTAAGTATTTATACTTGATTTTTAATTAAAATAATTAAATAAAAATAAAAAAAAAATATTTTATTTTTGCTACAGTTGACGTTGACCGTTGACTTTGACTAGCGTTGACCGGTTCGAAGGCATATTGTTGTGCGCCGGGTGAGGCTCGAACCCGAGACCTCCCGTACGCGTGCACGCAGCTCTACCAACTGAGCTACGTGTCTAACCCGTTATATATCCGATTTTAATTATATATATATATATTAATTAGAGTTAAACAGAAATCCTTTTATTTTTAAAAACGAATTAATTCACAAACCGGTGCGCTCCACAGGTCTCGAACCCGGGACCTGTGGGTTAGCGGACACACACTCCACCGCTGGACTGTGTGTCGCACTTGGTTATAAACTCGGTTATCAATATACTTAACATATACTCAAGGCGACTCCGGTTCAGCTTGCCAAAAAAAAAGAATTTTTATCAAGGCGGCGTGTGTGAAACCGGAATCGAACTCGTGACCTTAGCGTTAAAAGTGCACACAGTCCACCGCTGGACTGTGTGTCTAACCCGGTAAATAACTTGATTTTAATTATACTTAACCATTACCGAAATGTCGTCTTCTTCACTGTTTTTAACCGGAAGTGACGACTGACTGGTTCGAAAGGTTGATTCATGCTCTTTTAGTGTTTAACGATCAATTACAGACGAGATAAAAGTAAAAAGGAAAGGAAATAGGCGTGAAAAGTACCAACTGGTTTTACTCTGTTTTCCGGCAGAACTCCGGCGACAGCAATCTTTTTCCGGCGACAGTATCTTGCAGCAGAGAGTCCTCCGAAGGCTTACAAAGGGTGTGGGTGACTTCGGTAAAGGTTTAGGGGGTTCAGTAAAGCTCAGAGATTACGGATACGGTTTTCCGGCGAAGTATAAGATAGTTCCGGCGAGTGAGTTTTTGCCGAGAAAAGGTGCGATTTGAGTGTGTAAGGTTTCTGGCGAGTTGAGGTTGTATTTATAGGGTGGTATTGGGATGAATGGGGTCTGAATTCGGTCTTAATTCGAAGTCAACCGTACTCCGGCGGTTATGGCTGATGTCGCGGTTCAGACGTCGGTTATAACCGTCGTAATAGTTAAGTTATCGGTTACTTTGAGCGAAAACGTAAATAATCGGCGAAGTCGTCGGGATTTCCGACGACTGTTATTTTGGGCGCAATAACTGAATTTGATTTCCGAAACTTAATATTTGAATTAATTGATTCCTTTCTTTATCAGAAAATCAAAGTGGCGGAGTGGTTTGTCGGCTGAGAGATAAGTGTTGGTTTGAACCGGTAGGGACCCGAGTTCGAAACCCGGCATGAGTAAAACATTTTTATTTTGTTATTTTTGACAGATTTTCAAAAACTAAATACATATCCCCGCATAATAATTGATTACGGATCGTTTAAAATTATTTTGGGTATTTAATTCGCAACGAAAAATTTGACTGACTGTTCGGTTGATAAACGGAGCGGGTTTGGTAAATCCGTTTTTGACGGATGTTACAGTATCCCCTGCTTTTTAGAAATTTCGTCCCGAAATTTAAATAGGGATATAATTGCCTAAAAGAATGATGGTGTTTAGTTTTGACAGTTACATGCTTTAGAAGAAATAAGGGTTTAAGTTTTTGGTTTGAGGCGGTAACGTTCCTTGTAAAGGTTAAGTATCCTAATACAGGAATCGCTTTTTGTTGCCTACTGTATAAGTATTGTTGAGCAGGAATGATTCGCTAAAATGATATCATGCATAAAAGTTTGAATATGCTTAGGGTTATATCCTAAGGCAGAAATTCTACAATCTACACAAATAAACATAACAACTAACAATTGTATCCATATTCTGATAGCATATATGTTTGAATGGTGATGGTTTCTCTCTCGTTTGTTATGATGGAGAGGTTAGTTTATGTAGAAATGGAACACAATCCAATTTCTTTAAATAGTGAGATGATGTAATTGTAACACAAATTTCAACCAAGGCAATACTAAATCCTACATGGAACTCCTCATAACCACCTGATAACGCCTCTGATCCTTTGGCAAGAATACTTATATATAGGAAGTACCAGCGGCGTATCCACCATATTCTTGTCAAATTTTCATTGGTTTTATCAGTGAATTATGATTAGTCCTATAACTCTACAACCAATACATCAACATAAAAATACTGAGATGAAATATATCTGTGCGATCAAGGCTCAATCAAACGGAGCCGATCGTGTTGTATGTATTGAAAATGAAATTGTCGGTGTGCTCAAGGCTCAATCAAACGGAGCCGAGCTTAGTGCATGTATTGAAAATGAATAACTTAATCACACAAACAACCTATGCATGGAACCTCTCATAACCGCCTGATAATGCTTCCGATCATTTGACAAGAATACTTATATATAGGAAGTACCAGCGGCGTATCCACCATATTCTTGTCAAATTCTTATTGACTTTATCCGCAAGTTATGATTAGTTCTATGCGACCCTACAACACAACAACCAGCGCTTGAGTCTTAATTCTGATAGTATCCGTGTTTGACAAAACCTCTCTCGTTTAATATGATGGAGAGGTTAGTCTATGTAGAAGTGAGACACAACTCAACTTCTTTAAATGATGAAACTGAGATATGTCATGAAGTATGATGATATGAATATTAAATCAATGAGTATAAAACAAACTGAACTAGTAACTTGCATTAAAATTTCTTGGATAAAATTCCAATTGAGATACGTGAAAATTGAGATAACATGGAGAAAAACATAAAAACTAAGTGGTTGGAGTTGAATCTTGATTCTTGGTGAGAGAAGACTAGTTAAGTGGTTGGTTTGGTCCGTTAACATCTTCAACAGGATTGGCGTTGATGTTATAAACTCTTCCTCTTGCTGGCGGTGGAGCTGGGTTTGCTTGGTTTGCTTGGTTAACTGGGTTTGCTTGAGCTTGGGCGTTTATGATGTTAACCAAACGAGGGCATGTGTTTCTAAAATGGGTAGGGTCGCCACAATTGAAACAAGCTCGAACGTATGGGTACATGGGGTATTGAGGTTGTTGATATGTTTGGATCATGGGTTGAGTAGGGGTTGAGGTTTGGTTTTGAGGGGTGCGGCAAACTTTGCTCAAATGACCGTAGCGTCCACAATTCGCACATAGTCGACAGGGTAATGTAGATGGATGGTGATAGAAACAGGTGTTGCATTGAGGGTGACGTCCAATGTAAGGCTTCTTATTTTGGTAAGTTGAGTTGGGTGCTATTTGGGCGTTTGGGATAGTTTGAGGAGGTACAACTTGTGAAGCTGGTTGGTTGCGTTGAGTGACGGCGAAGATTTGCCCATCACGTTCTCTCTTAGAAGTAGATGGTGTAAAGGATTCGGTTCGGGTGGGGTTTGAGTTTTCGATTGATGCTTTATCCTTCTTCTTCTCTTCCCTGAGATCTTTGTTTCTGATTCGGTTTTCAGTGAGCGCGGTTGCTAGCTCCATTGCTGCTTCCAAAGTTGCAGGCGAGGTACTTATTACAGAGTCTTGAATCTTTGATGGAAGACCACGAATGTAGTGCTCGATCAAACGGTAGAGGGGAGTAAACAAATTGGGAACCATTTGATTTAACTCAAGGAATCTCTTGTTGTATGTGGTGTGGTCGCCTTCCTTTTGTTTTAAAGCGTGAAACTCATCCTCCAATTTCTTGATTTCACTTCTTGGGCAAAACCGCCTTGTCATGATTCCCTTCAACTCTTCCCAAGTCAAGGTCATAGTTTCTTCAATACCACGTTTGGTCTTCTCTGTATTCCACCATGTGAGTGCCGTTCCAAGCAAACGACCGGTAGCATAACGCACCTTGCGATCATCGGGGCAATCGCAATTTAGAAAAGTGTTCCCCATTTCTTCGAACCAATGGAGGAGAGCGGTGACACCTTCAGTACCTTCGTATTTTGGAGGATCGCAGGATTTGAAATGTTTGTAGGTGCATTTAGTGACTGAAGGATTGATAGTGTTTTGATCTTCTTGTTGGGTTGGGTTAACGGAATTAGCGGTAAGGGCTTGTTGAACTTGTACTACGATGTTTGGTATTACGGTCGCCATTTGCTGAGCGATTTGGGTAGCCATGCGCTCACGGGCTTTTCCTGCTCTCATTTTCCTACGCGCGAGGCTAGAAGACATCTACAAGGAATACATGTCAAGAGTATGAGTTGGATGCCTTTGGGATCGTGGCTCGAGTCTGGGAATGAACGTTCATAAAATAAATATAGAAAAATAAATCTACTACATCCATAGGATGTCTTGGGTTTTGCTTGCTGTTAGGCCCTTCATGCCGCCATACTTTACCTGTGTAATCATGTGGGCCCCCATGAATACCGGTTTTTCATATGGTTCGCACGGTTTCTGCCTGGTTGCGTACACAAAACCCGGAGAAAATCGAGAAATATGTATACAACGTGTGATGTTTCGGAATGTGTCCAGGCATGGACACGGTGACATCTCAAAGTGAGGTTAGTTCGAACGACGTTTGGTGTGGCATGCTTTGGCCTAATAGGTCCGTCGTACTCTCATCGTTAGTCCCCAGGTAGGCAAACTGGTCCGTTATTTTGGATTTATACGAATGCCAACCTAGACAGGACGTCCCGACTACCGGTACTTGTACCCTTCCGGTTACTACATGCCCGTCGCAGAACTTACTTTGATGGGATTTGAAAATTGCAACAAAATCCTTGAATAATGAGAGTATGAAAAATGAATTGAATATATGAACATTGATATATGTATAACGAATATGTATATAAGCATGTATGTTTGACTGAAATATGAAACAAATAAATATCACAAGTTTGTATGTAACCACCTAATCAATTATAATTTAGGCAGACTATAGTATAGGCTCTAAAGGTCTAATAACCTATCCTATATCCCTATAGTCATGGCTCTGATACCAATCTGTCACACCCCGACCCGCAGCGGAAAAGGTGATCGGGGCATAATTGGGTTATCATCAAAGCTCATGACATTTATTATATGTTTCATATTCATTAATACAATTTAATGGAAAATTACAATAAATGATACAACGTGTTCTAACTATCAATCTAAGCTTCTTGGTTCTCTTCTAAGGCATATCCTATGTTTTCCTTGCTTCAACCTGTTCACCTGTATCATGTGTAAAAAGGTTTTTGGATCAACATAATGTTGGCGAGTGAATCCTATGGAAAACATTTGAACAAGTTTATCCAATTGATTATAAATAAGGTGCATACCATATATGAGTAAATGTAGATGTAAATTTATTCACACAACACATAATATCGAATATTGAACACACAACACCAAATAATTGTTTTGAGGCACGCGTTGTTCGACTCGTCTCCCACGAGGAACTGATGGGCCTAATGAATGAGTTTTGAGGCACGCGTTGTTCTTACGAACTGATGGGCCTAATGTATGAGTTTTGAGGCACGCGTTGTTCTCGTCTCCCACGAGGAACTGATGGGCCTAATGAATGAGTTTTGAGGCACGCGTTGTTCTTACGAACTGATGGGCCTAATGTATGAGTTTTTAAGGCACGCGTTGTTCTCGTCTCCCACGAGGAACTGATGGGCCTAAATAATTTGTATACAACATTGACAATATGAATACATCACAACCAATAATAGTTACATTCTAGTTTAGTTCATATAATGGTATAGCACAAATTTGCATAAGAGAATTAGTTTAAACGACACATGATACACCCCAAAACATGAATAAAAAAGGGGAGTTGGTTAGAATTCACTCACATTGGGTGCGTTCGGTTGATGACGTTGATTGCACGCGAAGTGGTGTTAACCACGAGTGAAATTAACCTAGATAAATCACATTACGGTTTGGTAAGTAAACGGGTTTTATTAATCTATTTTAGTAGGTTTGTTGGGTGTATTTTTGTGAGTTTGAGGCTATTTTCTAACCTTAAAAATGTTATGTTTAAGTATTTATACTTGATTTTTAATTAAAATAATTAAATAAAAAAAAAAAAATATATTTTATTTTTGCTACAGTTGACGTTGACCGTTGACTTTGACTAGCGTTGACCGGTTCGAAGGCATATTGTTGTGCGCCGGGTGAGGCTCGAACCCGAGACCTCCCGTACGCGTGCACGCAGCTCTACCAACTGAGCTACGTGTCTAACCCGTTATATATCCGATTTTAATTATATATATATATTAATTAGAGTTAAACAGAAATCCTTTTATTTTTAAAAACGAATTAATTCACAAACCGGTGCGCTCCACAGGTCTCGAACCCGGGACCTGTGGGTTAGCGGACACACACTCCACCGCTGGACTGTGTGTCGCACTTGGTTATAAACTCGGTTATCAATATACTTAACATATACTCAAGGCGACTCCGGTTCAGCTTGCTAAAAAAAAAGAATTTTTATCAAGGCGGCGTGTGTGAAACCGGAATCGAACTCGTGACCTTAGCGTTAAAAGTGCACACAGTCCACCGCTGGACTGTGTGTCTAACCCGGTAAATAACTTGATTTTAATTATACTTAACCATTACCGAAATGTCGTCTTCTTCACTGTTTTTAACCGGAAGTGACGACTGACTGGTTCGAAAGGTTGATTCATGCTCTTTTAGCGTTTAACGATCAATTACAGACGAGATAAAAGTAAAAAGGAAAGGAAATAGGCGTGAAAAGTACCAACTGGTTTTACTCTGTTTTTCGGCAGAACTCCGGCGACAGCAATCTTTTTCCGGCGACAGTATCTTGCAGCAGAGAGTCCTCCGAAGGCTTACAAAGGGTGTGGGTGACTTCGGTAAAGGTTTAGGGGGTTCAGTAAAGCTCAGAGATTACAGATACGGTTTTCCGGCGAAGTATAAGATAGTTCCGGCGAGTGAGTTTTCGCCGAGAAAAGGTGCGATTTGAGTGTGTAAGGTTTCTGGCGAGTTGAGGTTGTATTTATAGGGTGGTATTGGGATGAATGGGGTCTGAATTCGGTCTTAATTCGAAGTCAACCGTACTCCGGCGGTTATGGCTGATGTCGCGGTTCAGACGTCGGTTATAACCGTCGTAATAGTTAAGTTATCGGTTACTTTGAGCGAAAACGTAAATAATCGGCGAAGTCGTCGGGATTCCGACGACTGTTATTTTGGGAGCAATAACTGAATTTGATTTCCGAAACTTAATATTTGAATTAATTGATTCCTTTCTTTATCAGAAAATCAAAGTGGCGGAGTGGTTTGTCGGCTGAGAGATAAGTGTTGGTTTGAACCGGTAGGGACCCGAGTTCGAAACCCGGCATGAGTAAAACATTTTTATTTTGTTATTTTTGACAGATTTTCAAAAACTAAATACATATCCCCGCATAATAATTGATTACGGATCGTTTAAAATTATTTTGGGTATTTAATTCGCAACGAAAAATTTGACTGACTGTTCGGTTGATAAACGGAGCGGGTTTGGTAAATCCGTTTTTGACGGATGTTACAATACGCATGGAACCGTTTTCCCCCACGTACGTGCTTGGGAAATTTTGCGAACCAGCAACAAGTGGGCGCCGGTCCCAAATGAGGTTGCAACGGCCAAACGAACAAAAACCTAGGAGACCGGTAGTTACAGTGCGGGTGGAGGCTCGGACGCACGATGTCAAATAAATATAAACGCCGAACCCGAATTCGATGATGAAGAGTTTGTGGTTAGAGAGGAGGAGCGTCCCCCGGGCAGAGACAAATCAAAAAGGGCGGCAACTGGAAAAAAACATGCCGTGCCGGGGGGCAGTTCCAAAATGGACGAGCTTATGGCTCAGTTCAAAGTGTTCACTAAGATCACGGCTCAAAAGGTGAAAGCGAATGAACGTGAGGTCGAGTTTAAAGAGTGGGAGATCATGACAGCCGAGATAAACGCGTATCCTGAAGAAGATCGACCGATTTTGAGAAGAATGAAAGAAAAAATCGCAAAAAGTGGAGTTCATAAGATTTTTTTTAGGTTATGTTTTTTATTTTTTCGGATATTTTTTTTATTTTTTACTTTTTTTAGGTTATGTAATGTGTGGTTTTTAATATAAAATGATTTTATTTATATAAGTAAATGTTAAAAACTAGTTTCATTAAAAAAGAAAAATAAAAAAACTAGGTGGGGTCGGGTGGTCACCCATTTCCAAGCTTCCATCCCTGGAGGGGCGTCCTCAAAGGTCTCTGGCGCGTTTGCTGATGTGGCGGGTCGTCCTGGACAGAGCCCCATCACCCACACCGAGTAGCCTTAGTGACTTCTGACACTAAAGACTTTGTGTTACTTTTTCGTTCCCAATGTACATGTACTGATAATTTAACTTTATTTCTTTATTCTTTAACAAAAATACTTCATCTTCTCCATTAAAAAAGGAGCTTGTTGCAAGTCTCCATCGACCACCAAGAAAAGGAGCTTGCTGCAAGTCTCCATCGACCACCAGAAAATTTTTGGCCAAATGTTGTGCAAATGGAGTGGGCTTTAATGGATATGGTAGATTTTAAAGGGAAAAGAACAAAATTTGGGCCCACCGATATTCTTGGCGAGATGGCCAATATCAGATTTATAAAATATTGGCGATATATCGGTAATTATCGTCGATATTCTCGCCACCGAGATTTCAACCGAGATTTCATACCGATATGTTACTCGATGTCCGATAATCGATATATCGGTGAGATATCACCAATATAGCGCCTAGATTGACTACATAGCTGCTATTCTCTCCTTTTCAAGTCTCTTACTAGTCTTTACTTTTACAAATAATAAAGTGTAAGACCTTGTAAATTTTTATCAATCATGAATCAACACGTGTCCGGAAACTCTCTAGATATTCCATATTTGTTGGAGGAGAGGGAAAATTTATAAAAATTGGGATATGGATCAAAGATGGGGGACTCTTATCATAAAATGCCAAATAATTGACTTCTAGTAGTCCCTTACGGACCGAAGGGGTAGCACTTACAGTCCGTAAGGGAGCTTAAAAAAGAATACGCACCAAGGGTCCTTATGGACCATAAGGTTGCATGCTTAAGGTCCACAAGGACATCACTGATAGTAGAATGTTAGTTGTCAGCTGCATTCTGCTCCTTCTTCCACTTTGCTCACAAAATGCCACCATTTATTCTCTTGTGAACATGTGTACTGCCACCAATCTCCTCCTAAGAGCTCCAGGGACATGTGGCACCGCCTCATGAGTCTCGTGCAAGTATAAATAGCCTCCTTTAACATCCATTTTCCTTGCACCATTCTTTTCCTTTTCCTAAACACTTTGGAGCTGCTTCTAATCGATAGAAGCCTCCCCCCATCAAGTTCTAAGCTTCTCTTGAATACTTGTAAGTGTTCTTCCTAGTTATTTTCCATTATTAGGCTAGTTATTAGCCGAAAGTCAAGCAAATTGACTTTTGCTTTTTACTTTCAGTTCTCACCGTTTTGGTCAAGTCAAAGTTCAAATTGAACTTTGCAAAGTGATCGTAATAATTAACGTGTTAATCCCTTTTGATTACACCATCTGATAAATCAGTTAAGTAGGCGAAATGACAAGTCAAAGATGTATAAAATAAAAATCAAAACGCAGATTTTTGCAAACTACGAAAATGAACTTCTAAGTATCAAAACTCTAAATTTTGACATCTTAACAGTTTATATAACATATTGGGACATGCTTTATCATGTCTAACTCATCATTTTCGGTTTAGTGCTCATTTCATAGTCGAAAGTCAACCCGTTTAGCTTCTGCTTTGACTTTCGATTCTGACCCGTTTGGTCTACTTTGAAACCCAATCAAGGCATGTTATGTGACCATAATATTATAGGGAATAACCCTATGAGGTTATACCTTCTAGTCATGTCGTTTGATGGGTCAATTGACGAGTCAACTGTATATATTTTAAAAATTGTCAAAAAAGCCCTTATGGCATAAAAATGGTTTTAAAACCTAAAAGACATGACGTCTGACGTCGAAATTGATCATACAAAAATTTAAATATGTTTGGACATAAAGGACTCTTCATAGACCTATTCGACACTAGATGTCGTACTTATATGTACAACTAGTTTAATTAATATAAAATCTATAAACTAGTCGAATAGGGTGATGTATTGAATAATACATCCATTTATCTTGTAGAGTTTGTATAATTTTTAGCGTTTTTTCGTTTCGATTTGTCAAGAATTATCTACTTTTAATCCAAACACGTGTTGCAGGTCTTGGTTCGTGAAAACGGTTGGAAAAAACGAGCGAAAATGGTGAAAAGAACCGAGCCGGGACGCGAGTGGATCGGAAACGAGAAGACGAAATCGCAAAACAGGAGTTACAACCCGGTCACGGGCGCGACCGGCACCCATAGACTCTCTCGCGGCCGGCGAGAGAGTGATAGTTATCAATCCGGGTTCTACCTTGGTCGCGGAGCGCGACCGGGCTACCCAAACTCTCTGGCTTTTATCCAGAAAGTTTCGAAATCAGAGAAGGATTGGGACTTGGTTGTTTTAAAGGGACTTATAATCATTGTTAAACTGAGATTGGGCAACCTTGACGAACTAGGGAAGAATTGGAGCAACTTTCTGGAGATTTGAAGCTACAAGGATGGATCTAAGATGCAGGGATCATTGTGGTGATCAAGGGAGTTCAAGGCAGGAGCTTGTCACGGTTTTATCATACCAATCCTCACTTTAATTTCCTTGTTTTGATCAATCATGCTACCTTGTTATCAACTTTGTTTAATTTACTTTTCAAACATGTTTTTAGGCTAGATCTTATTCAGTTCCTAGGTTTTGGATAATGGATTTATAAACTTTGATTTGTTTAATTTAATTTATGGTTTGAATATTCAATTGGTAAAGGTCACAACTTTAATGATCTAGTTTAGGGTATTTGCATGATCTTGTTTGTTTTATGATTGTTTGGTTGATTTGCATGAACTTAGATGGATGTCTTCCATAGAATAGGTTTATGTTACTTTTCGTGTTATTAGGAATTCGTGTAGTTGTTAGTAAAATTGGCCAATAAAACCGGGGAAACAATTAAATTAACCATAAAATCAAACTTGTCATTATACCTAACTTGTTAATTGAGAAATTGCAATTAGTTGGCTGAATTAATGTGGTAAATTGTTAGGTTAGGGTTTTGAGAAATTCCGAGTCTAATTTCCTTGTCATAATTGAATCAGTTAATCTAAACTAGAAAATTGTAGTTGGTCTAGGTTAATTATTGAGAGATAATTAATAATTAGACACTTTACTAATTTGAAAGATAACTGAAAAGAAATCTTTAGGACCGGTAAACGGAAAAAAGGATAGGTTATTGTAGGTGTCTTCCTGAGAAGGGTCTTGGGTCCTGTTTGATAAACCTAGACTTCGATATGTTAAGATCCCAGTAAGATATTCAACCAGATTAATTATTATTAAATTGAAGGAGTAGTAGTCAAAAATCTAACCTAGGTAACTAGTTCATCATCTCTTGATTAAAATCTAAGAAGTCCCTAGAAGTTCATAGTTTGGTCATTTCAATTCAGTAGTTTTAGTTAAATTGATAATTTAGATTTATTAGTAAACCCCCCCCCTTTAAATTATACATAGTGTGTAATTGAGTCTAAATTAGTAGTCTTAGCATTAGAGAGTCCTGTTGGTTCGATAATCCGGACTTGCTTAATAGTATTTTACAATTGATCGGTCCACTTGGGTTAGAGTAATTTAGTATAGATTAGGAAATTGTTTGTTTGATTAATACTTTAGAATCATAATTTTTGTTGTTTTGCATTAATTGCATTGATTTACTCGCTTTAGGCTGTTCTTTTACACTTGTGTTTGTTTTTTGTCTTCATTTGTGTCGTAGGAGTCTAAGTAGTTTAATTAGTTTAATATTTATTTTAATAAAAATTTGAATTATTTGTGCTAACTTCTCGTGTTTGTCGTGTTTCCGATTTAGTGGATGCCCCACACGCGCTCGCAAGAACCTCCGCCTAAGCCGCCGACGTACACGCCATTCTCCCCCGCACCAAAGGTAAGTGTTTCTTCCTCAACTTTTCAACTTCATCCCATTCCTTCGTACCACCCAATTTCGATTTTACACCTAAACCTTCATCACCCGGTTTCTCCATCACCCCGTGTAGTCCATAGAAACGTAAGCCCACCACAACCACCACCTAACTTCCACATGGCTGATAATAATAATCAGACCGTATACCAACAGGCCACCACCGGTTTGACCGGTGCAAACTCACCCATTACCTTACCCCCCATGAATAATGACCGAGCCTGGCAAATCCCTTCCTACATCATGACCGCCATCACCAACTCTTGCCAATTCCATGGTCGTGATGATGAGGATGCGCTCGCACAGATCAACCTCCTTATCTGTCTATGTCATACATTCAATATGGAGGGCGGACCATGATGCCCGTTTTCTCCAAGTCTTTCCGTTCTCTCTCGGGGGTCAGGCCGCCATCTGGCTTGACTCCCAACCACCCGGTACTTTTTCTACTTGGGCCTCTCTACGGGATGCTTTCCTTAAGAAATACTTTCCACCTGCCAAAGCATCCCGCCTTCGCGATCAGATCCAGTTGTTTCGAATAGAGCCTGATGAGCCCCCCATCTAGCTTGGGAGCGGTTCCAAACTCTAGTATCCCGTTGCTTCCAACATGGTCTATCAGACTGGGCACTTGTTGAGAAATTCTACAACTGTCTCACCCCTGAGACCCGTGCTCAATTCGACACCTCTCCTGGTGGCCACCTGATGGGAAAGAAAACAGTAGCCGAGTGCAATGACCTTTTCGAGAGCTTTGCCCATTCTGATGTCGATTATAGCACTGCCGGCAGGAATTCAATTCTTGTTTCTTGTACACCCCCGGTTAACTGGGGTTTACACCAAGTTAGCTTGGAAACTACGGTAGTTGCTGCTCTATATAGCTTCAAGCGAAAGGTCACGAAGGAGATAAAGGAGCTGAAGAAAAAGGTAGACAAGTGTGAGGTGTGTAGAGGGGGTCATGACACGCTAGAGTGTCCCACGCTCACTGTTGAGCAGGTTGAGTTTATCACCGGTCAGAACCGTGGTCCTACGAATCCCTTCAATAATAATAATACTTCCAATTATAATCAAAACTGGCGTAGTAATATATAATAATAATTATCAATCTTCTGGTAACCCCCCGGTTTCCAATCAGGCTCTCATCAGAACAGGGGGCAGGGCCATTACAATAGTGGAGGGTCAGGTCACACTAGTCAGTTTAATGGAGGGGGTTCAAATCAGGAGGGTCAGACTAGGAGTGGAGGGTCAGGAGGTAGTTTAGATAGGATCGAAGAGCTGTTATCTCAACTAGTTATCAAAGATCAGGCTACTCAAAAAACTCATCGCGAAACATGATCTGCTCTTGAAAAATCAACAGTCAGCGCTCTTAGATCTGCAGAGGTCGGTCGGTAATATCGCTAAGCAGCTGCAAGAGCAGCCACATGGCCAGTTCGCGGGTAATACCCAACCCAACCCCGCGAACCAACACGCGAAAGCGATTACTACGCGTAGTGGTAGGACTCTGAAGGAGGTAGGTAGAGAGGGTGTAGAGGTTGAGGTAGAGGAGCGAGATGAAGAAGTAGATGAAGAAATCGAGATGGAGGCTCCACCCAGGGTGCACACCAGGTTAGACCCAGCAAGTACCGCACCAGTCAGTGGTCCTTCAGTTGAGAGTAGGGGAGAGAGAAAACCGGTAGAGGTTAGGCCATCACCGATCGTAGACACTTCACGCCTACCCTACCCAGCACGTCTGAAGTAGCAAAAATATGCCAAGGAATACGGGAATTTCCTTGACATGTTTACTCAGTTAAAAATCAATCTCCCTTCTATCGAGGCCCTCCAGCATATGCCTAAATATGCTAAGTTTTTAAAAGATCTTTAAAATGTAAAGATAGGCTGGGGGAGCTTTCGAATGTCCCATTGACTGGAGGATGTTCCGCCGTGGTTTTAAACAAGTTGCCCGAGAAATTGACTGATCTGGGTATCTTTACGATTCCATGCCTATTCGGCGGCTCCATTGCTCCAGCCAATCTCGGGGCGAGCATAAATCTGATGCCTTTCTCAATGTACGAGCGTTTAGGTTTAAGGGAGCTCACCCCTACGCGCATGTCTCTGTCATTAGCCGATAGGTCGGTTAAGTACCCGAGGGGAATTGTAGAGAATTTTTTGGTTAAAGTTGATAGATTTGTCTTTCCTATAGACTTCGTCATCCTCGATATGGAGGCCGACGAGAAAGTTCCCATCATCTTAGGTTGAGCCCGGCGCTCATAGATGTCCATGATGGGAAAATCACTCTTCGAGTCAGTGACGAGAACGTCACATTCGAGATCGCAAGGTCGATGCAACACCTCGGTGGTGGCGACAGCGATAGTGGCCCTTGTCACTCCGTATACTTCCTAAACTCATTCATTCCGTGCGTTATCACTGTTTAGACTATATTAGCGGAGTCGACTTAGTGAATGAGATTTTAGTACCCGAGGAGAGTGATAGTGAGGATATAGGGGACGATTTCTTAGAGATTCCGCGACCCTAGACTTTTGTGAGGTGAGTGTAGCTACTAAGAGCACACCATTGTCGACAACAGCAGCTGCAGAGCTTAAGGTTCTCCCGTCTCACCTAGAATATGCTTCCTAGGGGATAATTCGAGCTTACCCGTGATCATTTCTTGAAATTATCAACATAGGAGAAGGAGCGTTTAATTGAGGTCTTAAAGTCAAATAAGGAGGCCATCGCATAAAGTCAAATAAGGAGGACGTCTTTAAGCCAGTAGTGCACCACATCGCCGTCTGAACCCTAATATGCAAGAAGTTGTAAAGAAAGAGGTGCTAAGCTGATGGAGGCTGGTCTCATCTATCCGATCTCCGATTCCGCATGGGTAAGCCCCACTCAGTCGTTCCAAAGAAGGGGGGAATGACAGTGTTATGAAAGAAAAGAAGGAGCTTATCCCATCGTGAACAGTCACGGCTTGGAGGGTGTGCATAGACTATCGTAAGTTAAACGACGCCACCGCAAGGACCACTTCCCGTCCCGTTCATCGATCAGATGTTGGAGCGACTCACAGGACAACAATTTTATTGTTTTCTTGACGGCTTCTCAGGTTACTTTCAGATCCTATTCTCCCGAGGATCAAGAAAAGACAACCTTCACATGCCCGTATGGTACTTATGCGTATCGCCGCATGCCGTTCAGGGTATGTAACGCTGAGGCTACTTTCCAGCGATGCATGGTAGCTATCTTTCAGGACATGATCGAGACCTCCATGGAGGTTTTCATGGACGACTTCTCTGTCTATGGAAACACCTTTGATCAATGTCTTACTCACTTAGATGCGATGATGAAACGGTGTGTCGAGACGCGACTAATGCTCAACTGGGAGAAATGTCACTTCATGGTGACAGATGGCATAGTGCTAGGGCACAAGATTTCGCGAGCAGGGATAGAGGTCGATCGGGCGAAAATAGATACTATCAGCAGACTCCCTCCACCGACTAGCGTAAAGTCTATCCGTAGCTTTCTCGGTCATGCGGGCTTCTACCGATGTTTATTCGAGATTTTTCAAAGATCACCCGCCCCATGACTCGACTTCTCGAGAAAGATGTACCCTTCGTCTTCATGGTGATGCTTAAAAGCTTTCACGATCCTTAAGGAGAAACTAGTGAGTGCTCCTATCCTCGTCTCACCCGACTGGAGCTTGCCTTTCGAGCTCATGTGTGATGCTGAGCGATTATGATATGGGCGCCTTTTGGGTCAGCGAGGGACAAACATTTCCACCCTATTTACTACGCTAGTAAAACCCTCAATGACGCACAGGAGAACTACACCACTATAGAGAAGGAGCTTTTCAGTGGTATTCGCGTTCGATAAATTCCGCTCCTACCTTATCCTGTCCAAGACCATCGTCTTTACGGACCATGCGGCTCTGCGTTTCCTTTTCAAAAAGAAGGACGCAAAGCCTCATCTCATTCGTTGGATTCTCCTGCTTTCCGAGTTCGACATAGAGATTAGAGATAAGAAGGGAGCGGAGAATGTTGATGCTGACCATCTATCCCAACTAGAGGATCCTAGTAGAGAAAAAAATTAGGGAAGAAGAGATCGGTGATAGATTTCCCCACGAGTCGTAGAGTTTGTGACAGCGGAGAAGGAAGGAATGTCGTGGTTTTCCAATTTCGTGAATTATCTGGCGAACGGAGTGGTACTGAAGGGGATGACCACGCAGCAGAAGAAGAAATTCTTCCGCGATGTCAGGCGTTATATCTGGGACGACCCATTTCTATTTCAGGTAGGGGGAGACCGAATTTTGAGGCGCTGCTTGAGTAGAGAAGAGGGGGCAGAGATATTGAGGCACGTGCATGAGGGACTGACAGGAGGTCACCATGGTCCCACGTCACCGCACAGAAGGTTTTTTATTACGGTTTCTATTGGCCATCAGTTGTGAAAGACGCCCTAGAGTTTGTGAATGTGTGATCGTTGCCAGCGTACCGACAACATCTCATCCAAGGACGAGATGCCCCAACATCCCATCCAGATTCTTGAAGTGTTCGATGTTTGGGGGATTGACTTCATGGACCGTTTCCCATCTCTAGCGGGAACCGGTACATCCTCGTGGCTATTGATTATGTTTCCAAGTGGGTTGAAGCTCAAGCTTCACCCACACAATGATGCCCGAGTGGTGGTGAGATTCTTAAAGAAATTGTTCACCAGTTTTGGTACCCCATGAGCCATTATTAGTGACGTGGCACGCACTTCTGTAATGCCGTCATGGAAAAGGCATTGGTGCGCTACGGTGTCACTCACCGCATCTTCACCGCTTATCATCCTCAGACTAGCGGTCAAGTGGAGAACGCGAAGAGGGGGGTAAAAGGATCCTGGAGAAGACGGTAGGTAAGAGTCGAAAGGACTGGTCCGACAAGTTGGACGATGCTTTACGGGCGTTTCGCACCACTATAAGACACCACTAGGCACCACGCCCTTCATGATCGTTTACGGTAAAGCCTGCCATCTCCGGTCGAATTAGAGCATAGGGCACTGTGGGCATTGAAGGCGCGACTGGCACACTAACTCTCTCGGGGTGGCGAGAGAGTGATAGTTATCAAACGGATTCTACCCCGGTCGCGGGGCGCGACCGGGCTACCCAAACTCTCTCGCGGGGCGCGAGAGAGGTTTTTATCTAGAAAGTTTCAAAAACAGAGAAGGATTGGGACTTGGTTGTTTTAAAGGGACTTATAATCATTGTTAAACTGATATTGGGCAATCTTGGACGAGCTAGGGAAGAGTTGGAGCAACTTTATGGAGATTTGAAGCTACAAGGAGTGGATCTAAGCTGCAGGGATTGTGGTGGTGATCAAGGGAGTTCAAGGCAGGAGCTGAAAGACGAAGCTGACGGAGGGACATGGAAGGTCAACGGGCATTGCTTGAAACATTATTTAGGAGGACCGCTAGATCCCACCGAGACGGAGGAGACTCCTCTCGAAGTTCCACCTCAGACCCCTTAGATTCTTGGGTTTCGGCTTGAGTGTAGAGTATATAAAGTTTAGTAGTTAGTTGCATTTTTTGTTTTCATTTAGTTCATGTTTTGTATTTTGTTGTATTTGTTTGTGGGTCGGTTTAGATGGTTTGTGCAGGTCATATCACGCATCAGTCATGGAGCACGGACGATTGCAGGTACGTTTGATAAATCCGATAGAACGAGTGTGATTCCGTAAACTTAAGAGCCAACATGATAGTTTCTACAATCAACAAATTTTCTAAGGCATAAAACTTGAAAAAAACAAGAAGCTTTCTGTGAAAACAGGTCTCTCGCGGGGCGCGAGAGGCACAAGCCTCCTCGGTCGCGGCCCACGAGACACTAAGAAATCCCGGAATCATCACTCCCTCACATGGCGTGAGAGACTTAGCAGTCTCTCTCGCGGCACGCGAGAGACCATATCTCCACATAAGAAGCCCTAGCCTCCATTTCTCACATATTTCACCACTTTCTTCACCATTTCCCTTACGGTTTTCACCCCATTTTCACAAAAAAATCGCCATTTTCAACCCAAATTCACTGAAATCTCCCACATTTTCTTCACTACATCAACCCTCACTCATCTTTACGTGATTCCACCCGGTTTTCACCTTTCTTCTCGCATTTCACCGGTGTTCTAAATTTTCAAATTTTTATGCACTAGTCTTACAGATCTACAACAAGGTATGGTTTTTCACAACTTCTATGCTTACATTCTTTATTATCTAGATCGTTGTTGCGGTTATTTTGATGTTTGATACTGTGCTAGTTGTGTGTTCGGTTAAGTGCGGGTTGGGTTCAACTGGGTTTCACTTGAGTTTTGATAGTGGTACTGTTATATTTGGTGGATAGATTATGTACATACAGGGTGTCTTTAGCGGGTTTGGTGCGGTCAAACATTGAGTGTGGGGATGAGGGTTGGCTAACTTTGTTTTTCAAAATCAGAATTTTTAAGATAGTCAACCGTTAGTTCTGCCATGATTAAAACTGTTTTATCTTTCACTATACACTCAATGTGGGCTCGTATCTCGGCACCTCGGTTTAATTGAGGACAATTAAAGTGCCGAGAGGGGAGTAGTTGTTTGGTTTTGGATATGGTTTTTGGTGGTTTTGGATATGTTTCAGGGGGTTAGTAACAACTGATTGATCATGCACATAAGATTCGGTCTCGCCCGTACTCAATCTCCATTCGGGCGAGATTCGGTTTTTATCAAATTATAATGTTACACTCTTTTCAAATGTATCTTAATCATGAGGTAAATCGTTTATCTGTTGCAGACCATGACCGCGAATGAAATGCTATACGGTCGTTTGTTTTTATGTGGTTGCTTTCTTTCTACGGTCATGCTTGTCTTACTTGTTCCTTATGCAGATGTCAGGAGAGGGTAGCTCAAGCAGGGCTGGAAGGAAGAGAAGGGGACCAACGCCTCGTCAGAGAGGTGACCCCGCCGATGCGCTACAACAACCCTCTTACTTCGGCAGACGCAGAATTAGATATCGGGGAGAAGGTGTCCCCCATGGCAAAGTACGCGAATCGTGGACAGTCCTCTCTTGCAGTTCGATTTAGACTCCCACGAGTGGGAGAGGCTCTCAAATTTGGTCACTTGTGAGTTGCTACCTTACATGAGAATTGATTGGGAGTTGATTGATAATTTGGGTCATAGGGGTCGGATCGAGCAGTTATTAGGGGATAAGTTCCGAAGGGTGCTAGATTGCGGAGCGAGACAATACAAGGAAATCACTTATGAGTTCCACTCCACATTCGAGTACAACAGTGGAAGTTCAACGAGAATGACGTGGTTTCTTTTGCCTTGGGGAGGCAAGTATTTGAGATGACAATCCCACAGTTTGCGATGGCTTCGCAAATATACTCAGATGAGGAGGTTCAGTCGCCGGACTTTGCCACGAGCCTGCAGGGTGTCTTCAAAAGGAGGCACCCCCATAGTGCCCAGACAGACGAGCTCGCCAGATTTTGGGGTACCATCTCTTCTGCCCTGTACTCAAACAACATGGTGGCGAGTGATATTACTGATCCCATTCACCGGTTTCTCCATAATATTCTTGCCGCTACGTTGGTTGGGAGAGGACAGGGGGACAATAAGGTCAACTAGGTGAGTTTATTTTGTCTGATGTGTATGGGTAGAGGGACGGCCGGCAAACCTGGCCACAATATTTGCTTAGTCGATGAAGCGACTGTGGAGGGGGGCCCGGGGCAAGGGTTTATTGCGGGCCCTTGATTACATGCTTGGCTGAGAGCCTATGGGTGTTCGATAGATACCCCCAGGACAGAATGAGAGAAGGCCCCGCCCCCTGTGTCATGAGCATCAGAGATCTCCAGGCTGCCGGAATTCTTACAACCCAAGAGCCTGTTAACTGGATACCAGCTCGCCAAGGACCTCAATTGCAACCGCCTCCCGGATCCGAAGCTGCATCTTCTATGCAGGCGGGCATCCTTACTCGATACCAGCGGGCAGTCACCCGCCAGGAACTGGCAGGACGACAATATCCTCTTCGGGAGCCTCGCCCGGACCCACTGACCCTAGATTCGCTTTATGACATGATGGAGACTGGGTTCGGGGATTTGCGAGGTTATGTGGACCAGCAGTTTGGCGGGGTTCGCAAAACCATGTTAGAGAGTGAACGAATGCACGAGGCTAGCCAGAGGAGGCTAGAGGATATGATGCGATACATGATGCAGAATCTAAATATGGGAATCCCGTCTTACATTCAGCAGCCAGGCGGTCAGGCAGGTTCTAGCCAGTTTGCGGGAATGGAGGACGTGCAGCCATACCAGGTATTTGAGGCGTCTGAATAATCTGAAGAGGATGATTGAAGTAGCCGAAGATCTTTATCTTTATTTTTTCTTTTCTATTGTTTTCAGTTATTAATGGTTTGTACTTTTGAACAATTTACTTTAGGGTGGTGTTGGTTGGTTTGGATATGTGTTGATGAACAATCTTGCAAAACTATTTATCTATCTGGCTTTTTATTATTATTATTATATGTTTCGTAAGTGCGTGATGCTAGGTTGGTGTTATATGTTGTTCCGTTCGCCTGAGAGCATTGAGAGTGGTACATTAAGCGCGTTCGGTTTGGAGAGCACGAGTGGTTTGCCTGGCACATCGACAGTCTTGCACAACCAGCTAAGTCGCTTCCTTTTTTGTATTTTATTTTTCTTTCTTATTTGGTTTGTTTTTATTTTATTTTGAATAGTAGTTGTCTCGTCCTTGCATTGGGGACAATGCAAAAATTTAAGTGTGGGGATGGGATATTAGAGTAGGGTAGTTAAAAAAAACCGAAAATGTCTTTTGAAAAAGAAGTTTGCATGAAATTAAACGGAAAATGATAGAAAAATTGAATTTATTATTCGGTTTCAAATAATAATAATATGAGAAATAAAAAGATGAGTTTATGTCTAACTTGGGATATGTGAGTAGGCTCGATTCGGTTCTTATTTTCTTTGACCTTAATTGTCGATCTACTAGTGGGTACTCATCTAGGAGAAATGGAAAACTGAAACCGCCAAAAATAGTATAAGGAATGTCGTTATAAGCTAAAATATTTAGAATTTTTAATCATGTAAAAATAAGAAAAAAAAATAGAAAAATGAGCTGATTGAAAAGTAGACGAGGCCTATGGAGTCTCCCTTAGGGATGGTGACTCTGATCGAGAATCCCTCTAGGATTAGTTGAAATTTTAAGTATCAAAGCCCACGTTGCCGCTCTCGGGGATGGTGACTCTGGTTGAGACAACCTCTAGGTTAGACATGCAAAAAGAAATCAAAATACTCAAATGAAAAAAAAAGAGAAAAAGAAAATTGCTTGATTTTAAATTCTTTATATTTTGGTATAAAACGGTTAGGAAAGGGTTTAAACAATTCGTTCCTTGTGTTTCATAAGCTTGAGGTGGGATTAGGGATACTGTGGACTCTAGTGTGAGACCCTAGGTGGATTGACCGCACTTAAATTAAATTTTCATGATAAGTGGTTTGAACCGAATTTTGAGTTTAAATGGATCCAATACTTGCAATCGCGGTTAACATGAATCTTGTTCCATAATGAAAATAATTGTAATTTTGAAATCGAGTAATTGTTTGGTTATGATTCCGTATGCACAATTCTTTTTCGAGGGCCAAAAAAAGAGCAAGTGTGGGGATATTTGATGTATTGAATAATACATCCATTTATCTTGTAGAGTTCGTATAATTTTAGCGCGTTTTCGTTTCGATTTGTCAAGAATTTATCTACTTTTAATCTAAACACTGTTGCAGGTCTTGGTTCGTGAAAACGGTTGGAAGGATGGGAAAAAACGAGCGAAAATGGTGAAAAGAACCGAGCAGGGACGCGAGTGGATCGGAAACAAGAAGACTAAACGCAAAACAGGAGTTACAACCCGGTCGCGGGCGCGACCGGCACCCATAGACTCTCTCGCGGCCGGCGAGAGAATGATAGTTATCAATCCGGATTCTACCTCGGTCGCGGGCGCGACCGGGCTACCCAAACTCTCTCGGGGGCGCAGAGAGGCTTTTATCCAGAAAGTTTCGAAATCAGAGAAGGATTGGGTCTTGGTTGTTTTAAAGGGACTTATAATCATTGTTAAACTGAGATTGGGCAACCTTGGATGAACTAGGGAAGAAATGGAGCAACTTTTTGGAGATTTTAAGCTACAAGGAGTGGATCTAAGCTGCAGGGATCGTGGTGGTGATCAAGGGAGTTCAAGGCAGGAGCTTATCACGGTTTTATTATACCAATCCTCACTTTGATTTCCTTGTTTTGATCAATCATGATACCTTGTTATCAACTTTGTTTTAATTACTTTTCAAACATCTTTTTAGGCTAGATCTTATTCAGTTACCTAGGTTTTGGATAATGGATTTATGAAACTTTGATTTGTTTAATTTAATTTATGGTTTGAATATTCAATTGGTAAAGGTCACAACTTTAATGATCTAGTTTAGGGTATTTGCATGATATTATTTGTTTTATGATTGTTTGGTTGATTTGCATGAACTTAAATGGATGTCTTCCATAGAATAGGTTTATGTTACTTTTTGTGTTCTTAGGAATTCGTGAAGTTGTCGGTAAAATTAGCCAATAAAACCGGGGAAACAATTAAATTAACCATAAAATCAAACTTGTTATTATACCTAACTTGTTAATTGAGAAATTGCAATTAGTTGGCTGAATTAACGTGGTAAATTGTTAGGTTAGGATTTTGAGAAATTCCCGAGTCTAATTTACTTGTCATAATTGAATAAGTTAATCTAAACTAGAAAATTGTAGTTGGTCTAGGTTAATTATTGAGAGATAATTAATAATTAGACACTTTACGAATTTGAAAAGATAACTGAAAAGAAATCTTTAGGACTGGTAAAAGGTAAAAAAGGATAGGTTATTGTAGGTGTCTTCCTGAGAAGGGTCGGGGGTCCTGTGTGATAAACCTAGACTTCGATATGTTAAGATCCCAGTAAGATATTCAACCAGATTAATTATTATTAAATTGAAGGAGTAGTAGTCTAAAAATATAACCTAGGTAACTAGTTCATCATCTCTTGATTAAAATCTAAGAATTCCCTAGAAGTTCATAGTTTGGTCATTTCAATTCAGTAGTTTTAGTTAAATTGATCATTTAGATTTATTAGTAAACCCCCTTTAAATTATACATAGTGTGTAATTGAGTCTAAATTAGTAGTCTTAGCAATTAGAGAGTCCTATGGGTTCGATAATCCGGACTTACTTAATACTATTCTACAATTGATCGGTTCACTTGCCGGTTAGTAGTTTAGTATAGTTTAGGAGTCTAGAGTATAATTTGAGTCTAGAATTAGGGTAATTTGTTTTGTTTTTAATTAACTACTTTTAGAACATCATAGGGTTAAAACCTTTCAAAACCATTTCAAATTAGAATGTTTGGTTAATAGACCCATATTACACGAGGCCTTGCATTCGGACGGGTTTAAACCACATTCTATCCGGTCAACGCTTAATCTAGCGAACCGAGCGTATTCTAAAGTTAACCAGTCCAAAGTCAAAGACTTATAAATGACATGTCAACATTCTAACGAATAATATTTCTGTTCATTCCAGAGTAGAAGCCTCTAGCATATTGCACCTAAGCTGAGATACTTTGAATACGGTTGTGCTATATATATTGTTTTTATAAAAGACTAGCATAGGTTAACACTTTTAGCCTATTCTATTTATAATGACTATGGATATGGCATTAGCCACTTGGTCGGGCATTGCAAAAGGGCTAATATTGTCAAGAAATGAAAATCATCCGTTTTAATCCGTATTGCTTGATAACTTATATACTTGGGGGTTAATATGACCATGTCCGTGCGTCCTGACTCATTTAATTGCAAATGGCCATGACATAAAGCATGGGGGTGCAGCCATACACCTAACATACCCAAATAATATATATAGAATGTGGCGTGTCTATTAATCATGTACCAGCATTTGATTTCGGGTCCCCAACTGTATTGACAAGCATGTAAAACTAGTAACAAGAGATATAGCCAAGTTATTTAAAAATGAAATACAAAATGGTACTAAATGAATTTTGAAAAGATTTTCAAAAGAGTCGGTTGTTAGTATTTACAAATGAAAGTTGACGTATTTTCAAAAGATTAAGCGTAGGTAAAAGCAAATATGGAATAGGCTGGAGTGGGCTTGGTCTTAGAATCTTCGAATTTGCAACTCCTTGACAAGAGACCCATTATAGTCTCAAGTGGCTTTTATTTCGATCCTTCTTATGGATATTTTGTATGAACAACTTGCATAAACTTTATTTATTATATTCAAGATTTTACGTTTATTACTTTATTTTATTCCATCTTTCGCTACCAATTATGATACTATTATCAATCGTCATTCATAATCCCCAAGTCCGGGCCCACCGAGAAATTAGGGTGTGACAAGTTGGTATCAGAACCACAGTTTAAGCGAATTAGAAACTAGCCTTTTATGTCTAAGCTCAAATATCACATTTGCAGACTCCATAGGAAAATTATGTGTCTAAGTCTTATTGTAAGGCTAGGCTAGTAATTGATTTAAAAAATTTGATAGAAGAAATTCGCCAAGGATCCAAGGACGTGGAAAAGGTATACAACCCGAGATTCCTATACCTCCGATGAACTCCCCGACGTTTCATCACCAACAACAGCAACGATGGAAGTTTCGCACCATGCAAAGATGTCAATGTGACCCAGTATCCCATTCGGCTCTTTGCCACCCCTTTCTAGTCAGGAGGCCATTATCCGAAGAATGTACGGGCGAAAGAACACTCTAATGCAACTCTTACCACGAACCTTAGACCTGCACGGCTTGATGAACCAATACCATCTTATGATCATCTAAACCCACCTGAGTTTAACGATTCGTTCAATCCTATGGAATCTTTCAACTAAAGCAATGAGATGCTTAAATGAATTCTTTTAGTTCTAATAAATCAGAGGAATTTAATGACAGGACATGAATTCAAGTCCTGGATTTTAGAATTGAGAGAGATATTGAGAGAGATCAAGAATTCTCACTATTTCTAGATTCCTGGATAGGAGATTTAACCAATGACAATGCTATACTATCTTTCGAGCCCTTCTTGGAAGAAATTGCTCTAGATATTAGAGCATTCATCTCAACATTTAGAAATTGACATTTAATTGATATACCCTAAATCAACAAATCTTTTTGTTGGCCTGCAGCTCAAATTCAATTTAAATGGCAAGTCCAAATTCTGGAGATAATAATGGCGGTCGTGACAATGCGGTGCACACCGGTCGGGAAGGCGGATGAGAACCTCCAAGCCCCGATAGCTACTGAAGTCAGCAATGCCATGACTGAATTCATGGCCAAATATAAAGGGCCAGAGCCAACAAGATCAAAATCTACTTTCATCCCTCAATCATCCACCCATAAAACCCAAAGCTCACATTTCTCCACTGCCAATTGTGATATTGTTATCAATAGTCATACATAAACCCCAAGTCCAGGCCCACCAGGAAATTAAGGTGTGACAAAAAGGCTAGCGGCAGCACCCTGTAAATGTCATTCATAATATGTCCAATTAGTCTACTATTCATAAGAACCTACACAATTTTGTTACGTATAGAAATAACTATTGTGTTTCCTAGTGCTACGCAGTGGGAACTCAATTAATATCGATTCAATTTGTTCCGATGTCAGCATTCTTTATAGTAATTAAAAGAGAAAACTAAAAAAATAAAATTAAAGTCGTGATATTCCCCAAAGAATATCCACACATATTTCACATCAATCGAAAACCATAAAGTAAATGTTGGTTCCGGTACTATAGATATTGGTATCGATGTTGTTTGGGCGAAAACATCACAGTTCGGTATAATGTTGATACTCGTATAATCAAATAAAGTGATAAATGAATTATCTCTAATACTATATAAAGCATTTCCTATGTACAAAAACGTAAGATCCTATTAGGTCCCTTTAATCATGGATCGATAAAGAGATTGATAATCAACCAAGGGTGTGGAATCCCCTTAGCAGATCTAACGAATACAGAAACAAATTTATAAGATGAAGAACACGAACAATCACTTTAAACCGTCTTCTATTGATTATCCAACACAAGTGTTTACATTCAATTCAAGACTCCAAATCAATCACACTCTCTCTCCTTTGTGTTTTCTCTGTCTCTCTAGAATACTCTAGGAAGACTAAAGTGGTGCTTGTTTTTATAAAAAAAGTTCTGCACAGGCTCTCTGTCTGCAGCGCGCATACCACGCTCAGACATTTCCATTTGCAAATTGTTTGTTTTTCGAAGACGTTTCATTAAAAAACGTCGGCGTGAGCTCTTCTTGGTGTAGACTTCGCCCAACTTTCTTAGATCTTCTAAGTGTCACACCCCACTCGATGGCGGAAACATCGGATTGAGACGAAATAGATTGCTCAAAACGTCATTACTTTATAATTGTGACAATAATTTAAATACCAATTTTTATTCTATTACTAAAGGTTACATCATCTTGAAAATAAAAGAAATACACCACAACGCAAATTTAAAACATAAGAATTTCAAGTTCATTAATAGATTTTCGAGTGAGTTTCTAGTCCACCCTAAGTAGTTTTCTTGTCACATCGTCATCAATTTCTTGCAACATGTATTAAGATATATGTCAATACAAAATGGTCGGTGAGCATACATGTTTGTCTACATAGCATAGTATAGGGAAAAATGTCTCAAATCCACATGGCAATTGTATAATAAGTTATATGAATCATACTAGCTTGCATGAACTATAAATCAAACCAAAGTGTCCACTAGCGTAATCTTATCATCGCAACAATAAGATCTTAAAGATTGAATAATTAACAATGACCCATAATGGGTGGTGTGTTACTATTATAGCGCTATACATGTTAAGGTAGGCTTGCAAAGTTAATAATAGATAGCATGCATTTAGTGTGTCCTAGAATGTATAACAAATAGCATAACAAGTAGCATGCTGATGGATTGATTGTTTTGTGTAAGCATGATTGTATGTGTGATTGTGAATTTTGATAATGATACATGTTACAACCCAAAGTGTATTAAAACATACAACGGGTCAAGTATACTAACGGTTTGTGTAGTAAACCGAGATAGTCACGAAAGAGTAGTAGAGTTGGAGCGGCGACACGAAGTCTAGCCTAAACAAGTAAAAGAAATGTATAAGTGTATGAAATGAGTAAAGTGTAAATGGAATATTAGTTAAGAAGCAAAAATGTAAATACGAGATAAAGAACAAATTTATAAAATAAATAATCAAAAATGTTTATGTATGGTGATATTAATAATTATATAACTTGTTATACAACTATATGTAATATCAAATTAAATATTAAAATTAGTATAGGCATAAATATCTAAGTTCATAAAACTGTCCATACCTAATAATTAAATTGCAAGTAAGTAAGTAAATACGTAAGGAAAGGAAGGAATGATTGATTAATTAGCTAGGTTTTTAGTTGTAACTAAGTATGGAATGATTGATTAACTAAATTGGCTACTAAAATTTTAACAATAAATTTTTGTTTTAGTATTAATATTTTGGGTCCAAAGTTTACTTATTATATTTTTAGAGAATATATGTATTAATGCCATTAAAATATAATAAAAATGGTAATAATGATCCGATAGATTGATTGGGAGTAATTCTTTCCCTAAACTCTTAGGAGTTTAACCATAACCCAAAATTACTGTCACACCCTGGATTTCCAACCCAAATCCATACACCGGTGGGCCCGGGTGGGGAGTATCGTGACGTCAGTTGATAATCATCATAGTTAATTAAACAAGGCACCGCGGAAGTCTTTGGAGTAAAATTACTATTACAAACCGAATGTTTGAAAATACAAAATCATATACATGCTCGTAATAGAAGATCCACAGGCGGATCATAAATTGTACATGGAAATAATATAAAACGGACTTTGGGCAGATTTAGGATTTGCAAGATCCTCTATCACTACCGAGCACTTCCAGTCTATTTTCATATTGTACCTGCAGTTTAGTCTTTTGAAAATATGTCAGCTTTCGCTGGTAATTGACCGTCATATGAGTTTGAATCGCTCGAAATTTCAATGGGATGTACATTTGATCCCGACTGCGGCATCTCCGGGCGGAGTCCTCGTCCATAGGGTGTGGTTGGTCCAACTGATTTTGATCGGCTGGAGGTGTGTTAAAATAATGGTTGGGGTTAAATTCTTCATGGTAAGAGTGTGAATGGGAATGGTGAGAATGGTGTGAGTGATAAGAGTGGTGAGAGTGGTAGGAGTTTTGGGAATGTGAGGGCGAGTGTCTATTAGAGACAGAACGTCTCGATGGTTGCCAAGGAGACGAATCTCCTGATTCTTGGTAAGCATCTGGATTATGAGGTTGAGGGGGAATACGCACTGATGGTCCTCCTCTCATTGGACCTTTTCCTCTTCCACTTTGTCCTCTCACACGTGGCGGCATTTTCCTGTTAAAATCAATTCAAAAACATAATAATAACTTAATAATGAAATGAATAATCCTAGGTCAATGCCTAGACTCGGAAGTCTAAGAAATGTGCACGTGTAAGTTTGAGATTAAACACAAGAAGGATGGTGCTTAATTCTCTCAAACATTGGCTCTAATACCAACCCTGTCACACCCCGGATTTCCAACCCCGAAATCCATACACCGGTGGGCCCGGGTGGGGAGTATCATGACGTCAGTTGATAATCATCACAGTCAATTAAACACGGCACAACGGAAGTCTTGGAGTAAAATTACTATTACAAACCAAATGTTCGAAAATACAAAATAATATACAAGCTTGTAATAGAAGATCCACAGGCGGATCCTAAATTGTACATGGAAAGAATATAAAACAGACTTTGGGCAAATTTAGGATTTGCAAGATCCTCTATCCTACCGAGCACTTCCGGCCTATTTTCATATTGTACCTGCAGATTAGTCTTTTGAAAATACGTGAGCTTTCGCTGGTAAATACACCCAACTGACTCATTTTGAAAACATTTCAAAAATGTTTTAAGTTCGTATCAGCACAAAATCTTTTTGTAACTTGGGTTAATTGACCGTCCAACCTTGTTAACAGATTTACATGTTTGTCCATACATACGGGGCCCGGTACGGAGACCAAGACACAATTAACGTACACACGACTTTGGACTCACGAAGGAGTCAATTCCTCCCAACCTTGTGGGAATGCATAATTGAGCGTCTATCTGGTGTATGCCTACACCCGTGCTAAGATCGTGGCCATTTCTATTTAATGAGCCGAGGATATCCAGGACACGGTAGTTAACCCCTGATGTTTAAGTTATCAAACAAAACTGATTAAAACAGAATATGCGGATATACTAGCCGCACCCGGCATTTGATTGATCTCATTTCCGACCAAGCGGTAATAATTTACCGTAACCCAAGCCCGTATAGGGGAAATAAGTCGAGAATATTTACCTGAGCTAGTCTTCTTTTAATTTTTAATAACTCAGCCATACACAAAAGGACTAAGTGCAGATAGCATTTACCGGCAATTCTCTAGTCTGGATTATGGTATAAACTAACCAATTAAATACTAACAGTCTTATTTAAGTCATTGAATTAGACCGACTAGCGTGCTTAATCAAAACGTATGACGCTAGATTAAACGATGATTGGATAGAATGCAGTTTAATCCAACAAGTACCTTGACTTGTATAATACGGATAAACTATAAACATTCTGGATTTTGAGACTTAAATGACAAGGTTAAACCCGTTTCGGTTAATTTCCGTAAACTAGTTACATATACTTAACCGTACGCATGTCAGCGATATCGGGTAACCGGATAAGTCATGGACAAGTTTTATATGCCGTTATATTTTAAATAAGTTGTAATATCAGTAGGATATCAACTATTATGCCCGTTACGGTTTTAAAATGAAATTATGCCTCATAAGGGCATTTTGGTAATTCTATACCGTATAAAAGGGACTTGAATATAATTTAATGTTATAGTTATAAGTATTCTGGAAAAATACTTTATTTATAATATAATATCAATAGGATACTAATTATTTGTGTAATTTATCTTTTATGACCAAACTATGCACCGAAGGGGCATACTGGTCATTTTACACAAAGTTTATAATTATTTGGGATTCTAAGTTTATAACATGTACCTACTGTAAATATGTTTAAAATAAGTTTTAAAATCAGTAGGTAACAAGTCTTGGTCGACTAATATGGTTTAAAACCATACTATGCGCTGAACCGGCGCTTATGTTGTAATATGGCGTCTTTATGCGATGTTTATGAAAATTGATGTTAAGGTCATATTAAAATGTTTTAAATATTTTATTTAATATAACATATCAGTAGTAAATGATTTACCTTGAAAAGATTTGATTAAAACTATTTTATAAGCCACAAGGACTAAAATCGTCATTTATCGACATAGTTTAAGGACCTGTTTGAAAACTCAGTTTATAACTCGGTTTAACATCCCAAATAATTCTACTTATAATATTACATCATTAGAAAACTTATTTTCAAGTTCATTACCATTTAAAACCTTGTTTTATGCAAAAAGGACATTTTGGTCAAAGATGGCATAATTATGGAACTTGTGCATAAACTTGGATTCTGATTATGATCATCTAATATAACCTCAGAGGGTTATGATACATTATATTATGATCATAAAGAAACTTTAGATCAGTAGGTAACTAATAATTATTACCAACTTGTTTAAGTGTCAAAACAGTTTCATAACATATATGAGATCAATTTATAATTTTTCCGAAAATTGGCCTGTTTGACTTTTTAATATCATAACTTTGACTCGTCAATTGGTCTAGCAAAAGTGATCTTCAGGAGGTGCCCTTTATAGGGACTAACACCTGCCTTATAATGATCACTTAGCCATGTTCTTTCAAACAATGGCTGGACCATAATGGTCTTAACGAAAGTCAAAGCGTTTTCCGTAAAACGCTTGACTTTTGGCTATAAAAGCCTATAAACGAAAATGCACAAGGAATGAACACTTACTAGTGATTCCTAGGGTGCAAAAGAACTATGTTGGATGCTCCTTTCAGCTAGGAACTTCCAGAGGAGGGAGAAGAGTGAATGAATGAGAAAGGTTCAAGTTGGAATGGTGAACTTAAGCACCTATTTATAGTTGGAGAACTAAAAGGAGACGAAGCCAGGTGTTTAGGGGTGTAAGAGGAAGCTTACAAGTGTCCCAAAACTGGCATAGCAGTTTGGGAAGCCATGGTTTCGATTTAATGGTTTTGGAGTTTTGTTTGGGAGCCAAGCAAAACTTTCTTAGCAGAGGCCTTCTCGCGCCCCGCAAGAGACCCAGCCCTGGTCTCTCGCGCCCGCGACCACCCTTGGCCAGTTTCAAAGTTTGACACTTAGCCCCTTAACTTTAAAAAGCTTCTAAAAACCTTTTTAAACACCTTTTTGCACTTTTAGCCCTCTGTAGCCAATACTTGGCATACCCGGGATTATGCCCGGACATTGTCGAGCTTCTCGGTTTGTTAAAAGGTCACTCAGAGTATAAATTAACATGTTGACACTTTTAATCCCTCCATTATCCAACTTTCACATATTTACAAAATTGAACCCTCTCGTCCAACAAATGGCACATATGAGAGTTAGGACTTCACAAAGGATCACTTGAGTGAAGTACTATAAGCATGTTGACTCCAATGTCACTCAGAGGCTGGGCATGTTGACATATCAGTCATTCAGAGGCCAAGTTTTAAGCATGTTGACATATCAGTCACTCAGAGGCTAATGATTTAAGCATGTTGACATATCTCATCAGAGGCTTGTTATTTATGCATGTTGACATCGGACCGTCACTCAGAGGCTCAGTTTGAGCATGTTGACGCCTTTAGTCCTTATTGTCTTTAATAGACTATATTCTAAAATACAACATGTGTTACTATACTATTGGACACGATTTTACAGGGTGTTACTCCTCATCCCCTTAAAAGAAACCTCTGACCTCGAGATTTTATTCAAAAAGATAGGGGTACTTTTGTCGCATAGTGGACTCAACCTCCCATGTATACTCAGGACCTCTAAAAGCGTCCCACTTAACCTTTACTATGGTATCAATTTTTCTTGGGATCTTCTTAACCTTCAATCCTCGATCGAAATCGGTTTCTCAACGAACCTTAGTTTTCATTAATTTGCACATCCTTATGTGACATTGCTAGCGACTCATCGGCTAGACATTTCTTAAGGTTACTAATGTGGAACACATCATGGATTCCACTTAGCTCCTCTGGCAATCTGAGCTTATAAGCCACAGTGTCGACACATTTGACTATCTCGAATGGTCCTATATATCTTGGGCTCAACTTGCCCTTCTTTATGAAGTGCATCACACCTTTCCAGGGTGATACCTTTAGCATGACCTTGTCCCCTACTTGGAACTAAGAGGTTTATGCCTCTTGTCAGCATAGCTTTTCTGCTTGTCCCTGGGAGCTTTGAGACGATCACGGATTTGCACAATCTTTTCTGTGGTATCCAGGACAATCTCTGGTCCTGATAGTTGGGCTTCCCTAACTTCTGTGCATACGAGCGTTCTATATTTTCTCCCATACAAGGCCTCAAAAGGAGCAGCCTTGATGCTAGTATGATAGTTGTTATTGTAGGAGAATTCTATTAGGGGTAAGTGGTCATCCCAGCTTCCACCTAAATCAATGACACATGCCCAGAGCATGTCTTCCAGAGTTTGAATAGTATGTTCACTTTGACCATCAGTTTGTGGATGGTAAGTTGTACTAAAGTTTAATCATGTGCCTAAAGATTGTTGGAAACTTTTCCAAAAGTGAGATGTGTATCTAGTATCTCTATCAGATACAATAGATATCGGAACACCTTGTAGGGACATAATCTTGTCCACATACAACTTAGCCAATTTGTCTGAATTATACGTTTCCTTTGTTGGCAAGAAATGAGCTGACTTAGTCAGCCTATCTACTATGACCCAAATAGTGTCATTTCCACTTTTGGTCCTAGGTAACTTGGTAATCAAGTCCATAGTTACCATTTCCTATTTCCACGTGGGAATTACCAATTGTTGTAGAAGTCCTGACGGCTTCTGATGTTCGGCCTTAACTTGCGAACACGTTAGACACTTAGCTACATAAGTGGCTATGGATTTCTTCAAACCCATCCACCAATAATTCTTCTTCAAGTCTTGACACATCTTGTCACCTCGCGGGTGAACTGAGTATCTCGAACTATGAGCCTCTTGGTGGATTAGATCTATAAGTTCTCCAAAGACTGGAACCCAGATCCTATCATTAAATCGAAGGATCCCATCTTTTCCAGGGCTAACTGATCAACAGTTCCGCCTAATCCCTCATTAGGGATATTAGCCTCTAATAGAGCTTGCTTCTGCCCATCTAGTAGCTTCCCACTTAAGCTATTTCTGAGCTCAATGCTCTTAGTGTTAATCCTTATGGGGTTTGACTCGTTCCTTGTGACTTAAGGCATCGGCAACTACATTTGCCTTGCCTGGATGGTAGTGAATCTCGCAATCATAGTCATTAAGTGTTTCCATCCATCGGCGTTGTCGCATGTTTAATTCTTCTGATTGAACTGATGCTGGAGACTTTTATGGTCAGGGTATATAATACACTTTGTGCCATACGAGTAATGTCTCCACAGTTTTAGTGCAAATACAACGGCACCCAACTCCAAATCGTGGGTGGTGTAATTTCTTTCGTGCACCTTTAACTGTCGTGATGCATAGGCAATCACTTTGCCTTTTTGCATTAGCACACAGCCCATGCCAGTGTGCGATGCATCACAGTAGACTACAAAATCTTCAACACCCTCTGGTAGGGATAACACAGGAGCATTGCTCAACTTGTGTTTAAGAATTTAAAAAGATTCTTGTTGCTTTGGACCCCAATTATACTTAACATTCTTTCGGGTTAAGGTAGTTAAAGAGTGGCTATTCTTGGAAAGTTCTCAATGAACCTTCTGTTGTAACCTACCAATCCTAAGAAACTACGAATCTCCGATGGGGTCTTGGGCACTTCCCAATTCATTATGGCTTCAATTTTGGTGGGATCCACTTGGATACTCCGCTCACTTACCATGTGTCCAAGAAATTGGACCTCTCTAAGCCAAAATTCACACTTAGAGAATTTATCATAAAGCTTCTCTTGCCTTAGTAGTTCTAAGAAGCACCTAAGATGTTTCTTGTGATCAGCTTGATTACTAGAATAAATAAGCATGTCATCTATGAAGACAATGACAAACTTATCCAAATACGGTTTGTAAACTCTATTCTTGAGGTCCATGAATGCTGCTGGTGCATTTGTGAGCCCAAAAGGCATCACCAAGAATTCAAAGTGACCATAGCGGGTCCTGAAGGCTGTTTTAGGGACATCATCACTCCTAACCTTCAGTTGATATATCCAGATCTCAGATCAATCTTGAGAAGTAACTAGCCCCTTGAAGTTGGTCGAATAAATCATCAATCCTGGGCAGAGGATATCTATTCTTGATTGTTAATTTGTTTAACTCTCGGTAAACGATGCACATCCGCATTGAACCGTCGTTCTTTTTAACAAAAAGGATATGAGCTCCCCAAGGTGAGGAACTAGGCTCAATAAAGCCTTTCTCCAAGAGTTCGTCTAGCTGCGTCCTCAATTCCTTCATTTCCGTTGGTGCTAGCCTATATGGAGCTCTAGCCACTGGTGCTGATCCTTGTAGGATATCTATTCTAAACTCTACTTGCCTGTCTGGAGGTAGGCCTGGTAATTCTTCTGGAAATACATCGGGATATTCTGAGATGACTGGTAGGCCTCCATGTTTGGCTTAGGCTCATTTATGGTAATTTGTGCCATGTAAATGACACATCCTCTTATCAAACACTTGGATGCCATAAATAACGACACCTTATCTAGCAATCCATAGTGTGAGTCTCCAGGGATGGTGATTATTTCACCAGATGGGTTCTTAATCTCGATGAGCTTTTTATCGCAGGCAATGCGGGCTTGGTTATGAGATAACCAATCCATGCCTAAGACAACATCGAACCCCGCCAATTTCATTGGCAAAAGAGAGATAGGGATAGAATGATTCTTAATGGATATAGAACCTCCATAAAGAATGGAAGATGCTATCTCTAATGTTCCGTCAGCGAGTTCTATGTCATAAGTTTTATCTAGATTTCTTATGGGTAAGTATAATAGTTTACTTAACTTATGGTCAACAAATGATTTATCCGCTCCTGAATCGAAAGGAACTCTAGCGTAAATGTTGTTAATGAGGAATGTACCTGTTATGACGTTGTTGTCATTAATGGCCTCCCTGGCGTTCATTTGAAAGGCACGGGCATTCCCCTTCTTGGCCTTTCCAGGCTTTGCGTCATTACTTTGGTTTACTTTTGGGGGGGCAATTGTATGTTATATGCCCTTTTTCATTGCATTTGTATCCTAAGATCTTTGTAATCTAAGGTCTTATGCCCTTTTCTCTTGCAGATACCACAGGGTTTGGTTTGTGGATTTATACTACACTGTCACCAATGCCTAAATTTACAGTTCTTGCACAGAGGTTTGTCATTAGATGCGTGCTGGTTCTTCTTGAACCCGGAATTTCCTTTCTTTTTAAATCTTTGGGAGTTATTATCCTCCGTTTCCTCTTTCCGTCAGTTTCAGTCCTAACTGACCTTTGTCTTACCAAATCAAGGGTGAGGGAAAGAGATAGGTCTACAACGGACCTATAGATATTAGGCTGTCAGCCTTTACCATGCCCTTTATCTCGGGCGCCAACCCATTTATAAAATGCGCAATGCGTTTGGATTCGGGGGTGATCAAATAGGAAACTAACCTAGATAGGGAATTGAAATCGGAAACATATTTCCGACAATCTAGGTTTTTCATGAAAGAGACAAAAAGTCTCTCTAATTTCTCCACTCATGGGGTGGGTAGTAAGTTTCCTTAACAAGGTCCACAAATTTGGACCATCCTAAATTATACAGTTGTACCTTACCTATAGACTGGATCATGGCTTTCCACAATATTAGGGCATTGCCCTTGAAGGATTGTGATACATACTTGACCACATCCTTATCAACACAGTTGCTGATATCTACAATCGTTTCCATCTCGTCTAGCCACTTTAGGGCTTCTACAACTCCTTTCTCCCCGTTAAAGTCTCACGGCTTACAGGAGACAAAGTACTTATAGGTACATCCGTCTTTAACAGAACGAGACTTTTCAGCAAAATCTATTTTCTTTGGTTCACTCTTCGCATTTGAAGAATGAACGGAGCTCTCCTTATGAGCTAAAGATGGTGAAATAGATAAGGGTCTAGAGCGAATGGCACTCGACTCTCTAAGCCTTTCTATGGCCTTTTCGACAGCTGCATTAATGCGAGCTTGAAAGTTATCATCATCAATATCTTTGTTTTCGGCTTTATTAGAATTAATATTCCGGTGGCTACTTTGTGCTTCATTTGAGTTAGCCATCTTTAAGTCTTGGTTTCTATATACCAATAAAACTTCATTTAGCCATAGTGTGTCAACCGTATCGGCTTTTAATATTGGATATAACAATCCATTGCCTATACTAGTGTGAATAACATCACAACTCTTAGTCTTAACATATCTATATTTGGCCTAGGTCTTAATAGGACCATCATAGGCAAATTACAATTTGGACATAGTCCATATATTATTGGACAGTGGATCGCATGTCACAACTGTCATTGTCATAATTGAAAATTATATAGCTCATAGGCTTGTCCCTAATGGATATAATAATTGGGCACATTGGCCGGTCATATTGGACATAAATTGGGCACCTTGGCCTACATCATAACAGATGTATATGGCATATCAGCCTGTCCCATTGGACATAAATTAGGCACATTGGCCTACATCAATTTATCAGATATATATTGGTAATTACATTGGCGTACATCATATCAGATGTATATGGTATATCAGCCTGTCCCATTGGACATAAATTGGGCACATTGGCCTACATTATATCAGATGTAGATGGCATATCAGCCTGTCCCATTGGACATAAATTGGGCACATTGGCCTACATCATATCAGATGTATATGGCATATCAGCCTGTCCCATTGGACATAAATTGGGCACATTGGCCTGCATCATATAGATGTATATGGCATATCAGCCTGTCCCATTGGACATAAATTGGGCACATTGGCCTATATCATACAGATATAATTCATGGCATATCAGCCTGTCCCATTGGACGGTTAGTGTGGTTCCACAAGCCACACTACCAAGAGTTTGAACATTCCTTAATGTTAAATAAGAGTACCTTAATGATTAATTAGTGGTCCCGGTCACCTTCGACCTTAACGATCTTGGAGGTTTGGACCTAGTCCCTTACCTCTGGATAGAAGGATAACTTCTCTTAACTATCCTAATAGAAGACCCCTTCGTACTTAACTATCATTTCTTGGCCAATATGTGGTCTTTGCCACTTGGCATAATCAAATCTATTAAGGTCTTTTGGAATTATATAGCAGAGCATAAATTTCGAGTAAAATCGAGACGTTTGTTTTCAAGAGGATGAATATAATATATAATTACAAAATACTTCATTAAATTTCAATTTAGAAATTACAATACTAGAAAAATGAAATAAACTGTCCATGCAAGGATATTAAAGAAATAAAAATGTCCACGCAGGGACTAAAGAAATAACCATATCCTCACAGGGACTACATATAATTAGAAGAGACTTCATTCGTCCTTTTTTCTTTGATCGACTTGGAGAGTTTCTTGAAGAACTTGTTTATCTTCTTCTCCGTTTTCTCCTCTTGCTGTTGCATTTCTTTCATCCTTTCCAAGGCCTTGTTGATGGCCTCTAGTGGTGGCGGAGGTTGTGGTTGAGGTTGTGGCATAACCGGATACTATACCCATAAGTTGGATATCCAGTCGGTGGATAAGCAGGTGGGAAAGGAGACGGGTAAAGTGCGTTGTGCATAACCGCCTGCATGTAGGGGTCTTGCGACTATGCTTGATAGTCTACAGGTGTTGAGGGGTTAAAAGAATCATATCCAGACATGTCTGGATATGTGGGGATTGGGTTAGTATAACCCGATGGTGGTGGTTGAACAACAGGTGTTGGTGTTGGTTCCACTATAAGTGAAACATTAGAGGGTCCACCCATTTGTGGGTCCTCTTGAATTGTGGGGTAGGAGTTGGTCAAAGGTGGCAGCGATCCCGACCTTTGTCCGGCACGTACGCATACGTGCTCCACGCTTCCTCCTTGGTGGTTCAGGTGGTGTTGAGGTTGGTCCACCGGTTCCATGTGGACATCTTCTTGTATCGGGGGTGGTTGAGAGTGATGAAAAGGAGTGTGGGCAAAGGTGAATTGGTTCCAGTATTGGTCCAACTCATTAGGACCTTGGTAGGGCGATCCGGCATAAGAGTTCGAATCGCTTGATATTTGTATGGGATGCGTATTCGATCCCGGCGGTGGCATCTCCGGGTCGGAGTCCTCGTCCATAGGGTTTGGCTGGTCCAACTGATTTTGATCGGTTGGAGGCGTGTTAAAGTAGTGGTTGGGGTTAAATTCTTCATAGTAAGAATGTGAATGGAAATGATGGGTATGGTGTGAATGATAGGAGTGGTGAGAGTGGTAAGAATTTTGGAATGTGAGGGCGAGTGTCTATGAAAGACAAGCGTCTTGCTGGTTGCCAAGGAGATGAATCTCCTGGTTCTTAGTAAGCATCTGAGTTGTGAGGTTGAGGGGAATGCCCCGATGGTCCTCCCCTCATTGGACCTTTTCCTCTCCCACTTTGTCCTCGTACACGTGGTAGCATTTTCCTGTAAAAATTCAATTAAAAAACAATACTAATAACTTAACAATGAAATGAGTAATCCTAGGTCAATGACTAGACTCGAAAGTCTAAGGAATGTGGTCGTGTAAGTTTGAGATTAAACAAAGGAAGGATAGTGTTTAATTCTCTCAAACATTGGCTCTGATACCAACCTGTCACACCCCAGATTTCCAACCCAAATCTATACACCGGTGGGCCCGGGTGGGGAGTATCGTGACGTCAGTTGATAATCATCATAGTCAATTAAACAAGGCACCGCGGAAGTCTTTGGAGTAAAATTACTATTACAAACCGAATGTTTGAAAATACAAAATCTATACATGCTCGTAATAGAAGATCCACAGGCGGATCATAAATTGTACATGGAAAGAACATAAAACGGACTTTGGGCAGATTTAGGATTTGCAAGATCCTCTATCACTACCGAGCACTTCCAGTCTATTTTCATATTGTACATGCAGTTTAGTCTTTTGAAAATACGTCAGCTTTCGCTGGTAATTGACCGTCCAACCTTGTTAGCATATTTACATGTTTGTCCATACATATGGGGCACGGTACGGAGACCGAGACACAATTAATGTACACACGACTTTGGACTCACGAAGGAGTCAATTCCTCCCAACCTTGTGGGAATTCATAATTGAGCGTCTATCGAGTGTATGCCTACACCCGCGCTAAGGTCGTGGCCATTTCTATTTAATGAGCCGATGATTTCCAGGACACGGTAGTTAACCCCCGATGTTTAAGTTATCAAACAAAACTGATTAAAACAGAATATGCGGATTTACTAGCCGCACCCGGCATTTGATTGATCCCATTTCCGACCAAGCGGTAATAATTTACCGTAACCCAAGCCCGTATAGGGGAAATAAGTCGAAAGTATTTACCTGAGCTAGTCTTCTTTTAATTTTTAATAACTCAGCCATACACAAAAGGACTAAGTGCAGATAGCATTTACCGGCAATTCTCTAGTCTGGATTATGGTATAAACTAACCAATTAAATACTAACAGTCTTATTTAAGTCATTGAATTAGACCGACTAGCGTACTTAATCAAAACGTATGACGCTAGATTAAACGATGATTGGATAGAATGCAGTTTAATCCAACAAGTACCTTGACTTGTATAATATGGATAAACTATAAACATTCTGGATTTTGAGACTTAAATGACAAGGTTAAACCCGTTTCGGTTAATTTTCGTAAACTAGTTACATATACTTAACCGTATGCATGTCAGGGATATCAGGTAACCGGATAAGTCATGGACAAGTTTTATATGCCATTATATTTTAAAAAGTTGTAATATCAGTTGGATATAAACTTTTATGCCCTTACGGTTTTAAAATGAAATTATGCCTCATAAGGGCATTTTGGTAATTCTATACCGTATAAAAGGGACTTGAAATAGTTTAATGTTATAGTTATAAATATTCTAGAAAAATACTTTATTATGATATAATATCAGTATGATACCAATTATTTGTGTAATTATCTTTTATGACCAAACTATGCATCGAAGGGGCATTTGGTCATTTTACACAAACTTTAGAAATTATTTCGATTCTGAGTTTATTAAAGGTACCTACTGTAAACATGTTTAAAATAAGTTTTTAAATCAGAAGGTAACAAGTCTTGGTCGACTAATATGGTTTAAAACCATACTATGCGCTGAAACGACGCTTATGTCGTAATATGACGTCTTTATGCGATGTTTATGAAAATTGATGTTAAGGTCATATTAAAATGTTTTAAATATGTTATTTAATATAACATATCAGTAGGTAAATGATTACCTTGAAAAGATTTGATAAAACTATTTTATAAGCCACAAGGGCTAAAATCGTCATATATCGACATAGTTTAAGGACCTGTTTAAAATCTCAGTTTATAACTCGGTTTAACATCCCAAATAATACTAATTATAATATACATCAGTAAAAAACTTATTTTAAGGTTTATTACCATTTAAACCCTTGTTTTATGCAAAAAGGACATTTTGGTCAAAGATGGCATGATTATGGAACTTGTGCAAAAACTTGGATTCTGATTATGATCATGTAATATAATCTCAGAGGGTTATGGTACATTATATTATGATCATAATGCAAGTTTAGATCAGTAGGTAACTAATCTAAATCGGGTCAGAATCGGAAGTCAAAGCAGAGGTCAAACTTCGCGACTTTCGGTTGCGAACCGACCCTATAACTGAAATTGACGAGCCGAACATATTCTTACATGTTCTAATAATTATTACCAACTTGTTTAAGTGTCAAAACAGGTTTCATAACATATATGAGATCAATTTATAATTTTTCCAAAAAATGGCCTATTTGACTTTTTAATATCATAACTTTGACCCGTCAATTGGTCTAGCAAACGTGATCTTCAAGAGGTGTACTTTATAGGGACTAACACCTGCCTTATAATGATCACTTAGCCATGTTCATTTCAAACAATGGCTGGACCATAATGGTCTTAACCGAAAGTCAAAGCGTTTTCCGTAAAATGCTTGACTTTTGGCTATAAAAGCCTATAAACGAAAATGCACAAGGAAGGAACACTTACCAGTGATTCCTAGGGTGCAAAAGAACTATGTTGGATGCTCCTTTCAGCTAGGAACTTCCAGAGGAGGGAGAAGAGTGAATGAATGAGAAAGATTCAAGTTGGAATGGTGAACTTAAGCACCTATTTATAAATTGGAGAACTAAAAGGAGATGAAGCCAGGTGTTTAGGGGTGTAAGAGGAAGCTTAAAGTGTCCCAAAACTGGCATGGCAGTTTGGGAAGCCATGGTTTCGATTTAATGGTTTTGGAGTTTTGTTTGGGAGCCAAGCAAAACTTTCTGAGCAGAGGCCTTCTCGCGCCCCGCAAGAGACCCAGCCCTGTCTCTCGCGACCCACGACCGCCCTTGGCCAGTTTCAAAGTTTGACACTTTAGCCCCTTAACTTTAAAAAGCTTCTAAAAACCTTTTTAAACACCTTTTTGCACTTTTTGCCCTCTGTAGCCAATACTTGGCATACCCGGGATTATGCCCGGACATTGTCGAGCTCTCGGTTTGTTAAAAGGTCACTCAGAGGTATAAATTAACATGTTGACACTTTTAATCCCTCCATTATCCAACTTTCACATATTTACAAAATTGAACCCTCTCGTCCAACAAATGGCACATATGAAAGTTAGGACTTCACAAAGGATCACTCAGAGGATATTATAAGCATGTTGACTCCGATGTCACTCAGAGGCTGGGCATGTTGACATATCAGTCATCAGAGGCCAATTTGTTAAGCATGTTGACATATCAGTCACACAGGAAGCTAATGATTTGAGCATGTTGACATATCAGTCACTCAAAGGCTTGTTATTTATGCATGTTGACATCGGACCGTCACTCAGAGGCTCAGTTTGAGCATGTTGATGCCTTTAGTCCTTATTGGTCTTTAATAGACTATATTTAAAATACAACACGTGTCACTACGATTTTACAGGGTGTTACATCCTCACCCCCTTAAAAGAAATCTCGACCTCGAGATTTTATTCAAAAAGATGAGGGTACTTTTGTCGCATAGTGGACTCAACCTCCCATGTATACTCGGGACCTCTAAAAGCGTCCCACTTAACCTTTACTATATGTATCATTTTTCTTCGGAGCTTCTTAACCTTGTCGATCCTCGATTGAAATTGGTTTCTCAACGAACCTCAGTTTTCATCAATTTGCACATCCTTATGTGAAATTGCTAGCGACTCATCGGCTAGACATTTCTTATGGTTACTGATGTGGAACACATCATGGATTCCACTTAGCTCCTCTGGCAATCTGAGCTTATAAGCCACAATGCCGACACATTCGACTATCTCGAATGGTCCTATATATCTTGGGCTCAACTTGCCCTTCTTTATGAAGTGCATCACACCTTTCCAGGGTGATACCTTTAGCATGACCTTGTCCCTGCTTGGAACTTAAGAGGTTTATGCCTCTTGTTAACATAGCTTTTTCTGCTGTCCCTGGAGCTTTGAGACGATCACGGATTTGCACAATCTTTTCGTGGTATCCAGGACAATCTCTGGTCCTGATAGTTGGGCTTCCCTAACTTCTATGCATACGAGCGTTCTATATTTTCTCCCATACAAGGCCTCAAAAGGAGCAGCCTTGATGCTAGTATGATAGTTGTTATTGTAGGAGAATTCTATTAGGGGTAAGTGGTCATCCCAGCTTCCACCTAAATCAATGACACATGCCCAGAGCATGTCTTCCAGAGTTTGAATAGTACGCTCACTTTGACCATCAGTTTGTGGATGGTAAGGTGTACTAAAGTTGAATCATGTGCCTAAAGATTGTTGGAAACTTTTCCAAAAGTGAGATGTGTATCTAATATCTCTGTCAGATACAATAGATATCGGCACACCTTGTAGGGACACAATCTTGTCCACATACAACTTAGCTAATTTGTCTGAATTATACGTTTCCTTTATTGGCAAGAAATGAGCTGACTTAGTCCGCCTATCTACTATGACCCAAATAAAGTCATTTCCACTTTTGGTCCTAGGTAACTTGGTAATCAAGTCCATAGTTACCATTTCCCATTTCCACGTGGGAATTTCAAATTGTTGTAGAAGTCTTGACGGCTTCTGATGTTCGGCCTTAACTTGCAAACACGTCAGACACCTAGCTACATAAGTGGCTATGGATTTCTTCAAACCCATCCACCAATAATTCTTCTTCAAGTCTTGACACATCCTGTCACCTCGTGGGTGAACTAAGTATCTCGAACTATGAGCTTCTTGGAGGATTAGATCTCTAAGTCCTCCAAATACTGGAACCCAGATCCTATCATTAAATCGAAGGATTCCATCTTTTCCAGGCGCTAACTGATCAACAGTTTCGCCTAATCCCTCATTAGGGATATCAGCCTCTAATAGAGCTTGCTTCTACGCATCTAGTAGCTTCTCAGTTAAGCTATTTCTGAGCTCAATGCTCTTAGCGTTAATCCTTATAGGGTTTTACTCGTTCCTTGCGACTTAAGGCATCGGCAACTACATTTGCCTTGCCTGGATGGTAGTGAATCTCGCAATCATAGTCATTAAGTGTTTCCATCCATCGGCGTTGTTGTATGTTCAATTCTTTCTGATTGAACAGATGTTGGAGACTTTTATGGTCAGTGTATATAATACACTTTGTGCCATACGAGTAATGTCTCCACAATTTTAGTGCAAATACAACGGCACCCAATTCCAAATCGTGGGTGGTCTAATTTCTTTCGTGCACCTTTAACTGTCGTGATGCATAGGCAATCACTTTGCCTTTTTGCATTAGCACACATCCCATTCCAGTGTGCGTTGCATCACAATAGACTACAAAATCTTCAACACCCTCTAGTGGGATAACACATGAGCATTGCTCAACTTGTGTTTAAGAATTTCAAAAGACTCTTGTTGCTTTAGATCACAATTATACGTAACATTCTTTCGGGTTAAGGTAGTTAAAGGAGTGGCTATTCTTGAAAAGTTCTCAATGAACCTTCTGTGGTAACCTACCAATCCTAAGAAACTACGAATCTCCGATGGGGTCTTGGGCACTTCCCAATTCATTACGGCTTCAATTTTGGTGGGATCCACTTGGATACTCCACACACTTACCATGTGTCCAAGAAATTGGACCTCTCTAAGCCAAAATTCACACTTAGAGAATTTATCATAAAGCTTCTCTTGCCTTAGTAATTCTAAGATGCACCTAAGTGTTTCTTGTGATCAGCTTGATTACTAGAATAAATAAGCATGTCATCTATGAAGAAATGACAAACTTATCCAAATACGGTTTGCAAACTCTATTCTTGAGGTCCATGAATGCTGCTGGTGCATTTGTGAGCCCAAAAGGCATCACCAAGAATTCAAAGTGACCATAGCGGGTCCTGAAGGCTGTTTTAGGGACATCATCACTCCTAACCTTCAGTTGATGATATCCAGATCTCAGATCAATCTTGGAGAAGTAACTAGCCCCTTGAAGTTGGTCGAATAAATCATTGATCCTAGGTAGAGGATATCTATTCTTGATTGTTAATTTGTTTAACTCTCGGTAATCGATGCACATCTGCATTGAACCGTCTTTCTTTTTAACGAAAAGGATAGAGCTCCCCAAGGTGAGGAACTAGGATGAATAAAGCCTTTCTCCAAGAGTTCGTCTAGCTGCGTCCTCAATTCCTTCATTTCCGTTAGTGCTAGCCTATATGGAGCTCTGGCCACTGGTGCTGATCCTGGTAGGATATCTATTCTAAACTCTACTTGCCTGTCTGGAGGTAGGCCTGGTAATTCTTCTGGGAATACATTGGGATATTCTGAGATGACTTGTAGGTCCTAGGTCCTCCATGTTTGGCATAGGCTCATTTATGGTAACTTGTGCCATGTAAATAACACATCCTCTCCTGAAACACTTGGATGCCTTAAATAACGACACCTTGTCTAGCAATCCATAGTGTGAGTCTGCAGGGATGGTGATTATTTCACCAGATGGAGTCTTAATCTCGATGAGCTTTTTATCGCAGGTAATGCGGGCTTGGTTATGAGATAACCAATCCATGCCTAAGACAACATCAAACCCCGCCAATTTCATTGGCAGAAGAGATATAGGGATAGAATGATTCTTAATGGATATAGAACCTCCATCAAGAATGGAAGATGCTATCTCTAATGTTCCGTCAGTGAGTTCTATCCATAAGTTTTATCTAGAGTTCTTATAGGTAAGTATAATAGTTTACTAAACTTATGGTTAACAAATGATTTATCCGCACCTGAATAAAAAAGAACTCTAGCGTAAATATTGTTAATGAGGAATGTACCTGTTATGACGTTGTTGTCATTAACGGCCTCCCTGGCGTTCATTTGAAAGGCACGGGCATTCCCCTTCTTGGCCTTTCCAGGCTTTACGTCATTACTTTTGGGTTTCTTGGGGCAATTGTATGTTATATGCCCTTTTTCATTGCATTTGTATCCTTAAGATCCTTGCAATCTAAGGTCTTATGCCCTTTTCTCTTGCAGATACCACAGGGTTTGGTTTGTGGATTTGTACTACACTGTCACCAATGCCTAAATTTACAGTTCTTGCATAGAGGTTTGTCAATAGACGTGTGCTGGTTCTTCTTGAACCTGAAATTTCCTTTCTTTTTAAATCTTTGGGAGTTATTATCCTCCCGTTTCCTCTTTTCGCCATTTTCATTCCTAACTGACCTTTGTCTTACCAAATCAAGGGTGAGGGAAAGAGATAGGTCTATAGCGGACCTATAGGTATTAGGCTGTCAGCCTTTACCATAGCCCTTATCTTGGGCGCCAACCCATTTATAAAACGCGCAATGCATTTGGATTCGGGGGTGATCAAATAGGAAAACTAACCTAGATAGGGAATTGAAATCGGAAACATATTTCCGACAATCTAGGTTTTTCATCGAAAGAGACAAAAAGTCTGTCTCTAATTTCTCCACCTCATGGGGTGGGTAGTAAGTTTCCTTAACAAGGGTCATAAATTTGGACCATCCTAAATTATACAGGTGTACCTTACGTATAGACTGGATCATGGCTTTCCAATATTAGGGCATCGCTCTTGAAGGATTGTGATACGTACTTGACCACATCCTTATCAGCACAGTTGCTGATATCTACAATCGTTTCCATCTCGTCTAGCCACTTTAGGGCTTCTACAACTCCTTTCTCCCCGTTAAAGTCTCGGGGCTTACAGGAGACAAAGTACTTATAGGTACATCCGTCTTTAACAGAACGAGACTTTTCAGCAAAATCTATTTTCTTTGGTTCACTCTTCGCATTTGAAGAGTGAACGGAGCTCTCCTTATGAGCTGAAGATGGTGAAATAGATAAGGGTCTAGAGCGAGTGGCACTTGACTCTCTAAGCCTTTCTATGGCCTTTCCCATAGCCTTTCGACAGCTACATAAATGCGAGTATACATATTGGTGAAATATGATATATGTGTACTAAATAGCTGTGTATAAGTATGTAAAATGATATGATATATGTAAGTGATGTATATATATGTATGTAAAACAATATATATGCATGTATGTAACATTCTCGAAATGATTTCAGTGATCCAATATGTACAAGATTACAAGAGTTTGAAATGAAAGTACAAGTTTACAATGCACGAGAAAGTAAGGATATTACACTAAGGTATGTAGAGGGATAAATAGATGTGAAACATGTGTCAATATTCTTTAGGGGACAAGCAGTAAGCATCTGTAACAAACTCGAACTCACCAATGCTAGACACTATATTCCGAGTTTACTAAATAAACTCGGAACCAATACATATTCAAACAACACAAATTCAGAATGTCACTATATACACAAATTCGGACAAGGTAACAAACTCGGAACCTACTATTTTGTTGCTTATCAGTTCTGTGTGGCACTGATAATTTTCGGTCACCGGAAACTGCAATTACAAAAAATGTAACAAAGCGGGTTGAAGAAAAGTCAGCCAAGGTGTATTCTTATCATAATGTATATGTTTCATATAAAATACTTCATTATTATTGAAATAATATTTACTTGGTTTTTGACACAAAAGTTATTGTTATAAAATATGAAAACTAGCGTTGCACGTGCAACATACTCGGGGTAAGAATGATCCCCTAGCGAGCCGTGATCTCTAGTAGAAGAACTGCAACCACAAAAAGAAGCATATATCACTTAACTTATTTTGGGTTATGTTAATTATCACAGGCAAAAAAAAAAAAGTGTGAGAATGAGTCAAAAACCACCCAAAGTGTATTTTTAATGCATACGCTTCTTATAAAAAAAAACTATTAACATGATGTTTGACACTTAGTTATCAAAAGCGACCTAGGCATTTAATATTAAAAAAAAATATTATCAAGTAAATATAAAAACTAACATTGCATGTGCACGGTAAGGATCATTCATTAGTGATTCGTGACCTATGGTAGAATAACTATAACCAAAAAAAGGCAAATAAATCAATACATATATCTCTTAACATAATTTAAGCTATCTTATCTCTGAAATTAAAATTTGTAAGAACGGGCAGAGTTGATTTGAGACGTTTCTGGTCTTTAACGGGCCAGGTCAGTTCGAGACATTTTGGATCGTTAACGAACGAGCCGGTTCGAGATGTTAACGGGGCAGGTCGGTTCTAGACGTTTCGGGTCGTTGACGGGTTTGTTCGAGACAGTTCATGTTGTTAACCAGGGGGTCGTTCAAGACGTTTCAGGTCGAGATGTGTTGGGTCATTAACGCGTCGTGTCGGTTCAATACGTTTCGGGACGTTAACGGACTAGGTCAGTTCTAGACGTCACGGGTCGTCAAGAGTCGAGTCGGTTCAAGAATGTTTGGGTCATTAACGAGTCGGGTCGGTTTGATACATTTCTGTTCATTTACGATTCTGGTCGTTTTGGGTCGCTAAATGGTTTGAGTTGTTTCGGGTCATTAACGACCGGGACGGTTCGAGATGTTTTGTGTTTTTAACGGGCTAGACTGGTTCGAAATGTTTCGGTATGTTAACGGGCCAGTTCGATTTTAGACGTTTCAGATCATTAACTGTTCGGGTCGATTTGACACGTTTCGCGTCGTTAACAGGTTGGGTCGATTTGAAACATTTTGCGTCATTAACGGGCCGAGTTCATTCGAGACGTTTTTATCGTGTACTGGTCGGTTGGTTTGAGACATTTCGGGTCGTTAACAGGCCGGGTCATTTCAAGAGGTTTCAGGTCATTAAAGGGTTGGGGCGGACCACTTCAAGACATTTCAGGTCGTTAACGGGGTAGGTCGGGTTTTCGGGCCGCTAACGGGCCTGGTCCGGGCGGGTCCGTTCGAGACGTTGCGGGTTCATGTTAGGTTGGGTCCCGTCAAGACGTTGCGGTTCATCGCTGGCTGATCGGGTCGAATTGTTGTGAGTCAATGATGTACCAGTTCGGACCGAGACGTTTTCGACGTTAGTGATCGGTCGAAGATTCCAATGATTTTACTTGAATTCCTTCAAATTTGGAAGGATTTTTAATTCCTTTACATAAAGAAATTTGAATGGAATTGATTTCTATTTCCAGTTCCTTTGCTAATCGAACGTGATCAAGAATGGAATTGAGATTCCAACTCCTTCATTTGTTGAAACAAATAATATAAAGAATGGAATCTAAATTCCAATTCCATCCGGATTCCATTCGATTATGTGAAACGAACACTACCATTCAAATTCCATCCAAATTTTGTTGGGTGTTCCAATGTAGTCAGATCATAACTAGCTTCGAAAGACATCATTCTTCTTTATAGAGTTTATATAGACTTATCAAGCCATATTCAATCTCGAAAGAAAGTACAAGTGAGATTTAAGGCAACAAAGAAAGAAGATTTATATAACTTACTAATTGACGATAAGTTAGATCATGAACATCATCATAGTTGATGATAGGAATCTATTCGTGATGAACCAATTCTCCTAAGATAGGGACCCTTTGAGCGGGTTAAACTCCAAGAATTAAGATGAGAAAAAACCACACAACTTGCTTCAATTTTCTGTTCTCATTCCTTCATAATTCCAGTAGCTTAAATACACTCAAAAGTAACTACTGAACAAGAACATGGAAACGTGACAATATGCATGGAACATGGGAAAGAATAAAATGCATGCAGTTAAGTAACAACGTGGATAGACTATTGATGTGGGTTCATAGTTGTTGACCACTTGATCGCACCGAATTGGTTACCGGTCGGTTCTTGTGTTAGTAGCGCATCAGACCTTATCAACTGTCGCGCCCTTGAAAACGTCCTTGTCCTCAAGAAGGGTATGAGAGCACCATGGGGGTCGCCATTCGATCTCCCATTAACATTCGGTATGGTCCTGACGTAGTGCCATGGAGGTTGCCAAGGTGGTTGCCACTCTCGTTGACGCCATCTTCTCTTATTCGCACTTCGCAGGACAACAACGGAAGAGTGATGAGATGCCATAATAATCGAAATTTGGTTCCCACGGTTGCATTTTTGGCTTGGTTTCTTGGCTCTTTGATGACTACCGAAGTTAGAACTTCCATTAGGGTTTTCTTGGGCATCTTTGGTCCAACTAGTGAAATGGAAACAAGGATTTTAGTGGCTAGTGTGGATTTAGGTTGAGTTTTGATAGCGGTGCAAGAGGAATGTCTTGGCGATGGTGGTGTAGTCGGCAGTTCGGTGGCTGCGCTGGTGGAGTTAGGAGGTTCGGTGGCAATGGTTGTGATTGTAGTGGTGGTGTGGTATTGGCCGTGGATGGTGGTGATGGTGGCGGAAGTGAATGAACGGATGTGGAACCGCAGACTGTGAATAAATCAGTATACTTGTCTTGAGCTATGTCTGCGATCGACTTGTTGGTGAGCTCCAACTTTTTATTCATGGCAGCTTGCAAATATTCTATTGAGCAGTGGATCGGGAAATGGTTTGGGCAGTGGAGTGGCCCTCGGCGAAAGGAATTGATCAAATCTTTTTATGAGTGTGAGAAACGAGTTAGTTTTGGGAGGCATGGAATTCAGTAACATAAGCACCATTTGATAGGAATTGATCAAAAGTCTAAAGATAGGTACCTTTGAGCGGGTTAGACTCCAAGAATTAAGATGAGAAAAAACCAAACAATTTACGTTAATTTTCTGTTCTCATTCCTTCATAATTCCAGTAGCTTAAAACACTCAAAAGTAAATACTAAACAAGAACATGGAAACGTGACAAAATGCATGGAACATGGGAACATGGGAAAGAACTTGGATAAACTGTTGATGTTAGATTCATAGTTGTTGACCACTTGACCGCACCGAATTGATTACCTGTCGGTTCTTATGTCGGTAATGTGAGCAAGGGTGTTTTTGATTTTTAGATATATTTTAGATGACAAGATGCATGGAACATGGGAACATGTGAACATGGGAAAGAACGTGGATAAACTGTTGATGTAGATTCATAGTTGGTGACCACTTGACCGCACCGAATTGGTTACCAGTTCGGTTCTTGTGTCGGTGATGTGAGCGAGGGTGCGTATGATTTTTAGATATATTTTAGGTACTTTTCACTCATTTATGCAAGCTTTAAATTTATAAAAACACGATATATAACTATCACTCTTTACAACACGTTAGGACAAATGCACCCATCGTTGGTCTAGTATAGTAATGGTAAAATATCGAGGTCGTCCAAGGACACAAGAACTTTTAATACCGGATTATCGTTAACGTCTAATCGAACCAAACTTTGAGAAAATGTTTTTAACAAGTAAATTAAAATAAACGAAAGAAAATAAAAGAAACAAATAAACAAGATAGAATCACTCAGTTCTGACTTATCTTTTATGTATCCTTTGATGATTTCCGCACTTTGGGTTTTTTAATAGATTATCTTGATTAAAGTGGCATGTCTCTCTTTTGGCGGCAACGCTACCCTCAGCCATATTTGTCTGAGTCAGCAGGGATGCACTCCAGTAAGGCCGGAATATTGAAAGATAATTAACTCTGTTATTAATGCAAATGTGGCATGCCCTCTTTTGGAGGCAACTTTACCCTTAGCTATATTGGTCTGAGTCAGCAGGGATACAGTCCCATCAAGACCGGTTTAAGGTTTTAATAGTAGTTTATAAATAAGGGGTTCAAGCCGTTCTTACTTCATCCGATTTGAAGCTATCTGCCTCAAGGAAGTCTGAATAAGCTTAAACTAAGTCCTCGCAGGATCTATAGACTGAACAAGGCAAGACTTTTACCTAAACCACCCTTCTAACGCCCTTCCAGGCAGTTAACGTTTTTATATAGACCGTAAAACACATGAATGAGTGAATTAACAAAACATGAAGGAATGATAGGATAAAATTCACTTTCAATATAAAAAACTAGTTATTAAAGCCATTAATAGAAACTCAATTTAAAAGTAACCAAAGATTGGAAATCAAAAGTAATACATAAAACATTTCGTCTTCACCAAGTGATGTAAGAGATTAGCCAAGCATGGCCATAGTTTGACAAACACTCTTAGGATCAATCTTGGATCCCAAGACTATTACACGCTCTAAGCTCTAAAGATTGTGGTGGAAGATGATGGTGGGTGGTGGTAGGTGTGAGAGAAATGTTTGCCAAGGGATGAGTTGGAATGAAACCAAGCAACCCCCTATTTATAGCTGAGAACATACCATTCACACGCCTCCCTGCCCGCATGGCATGACCCCAAGTGTCAACGGCATGGCCCCGTGGCTATTGTACTTGCTGTATTATCCCAGATATGCAAATCTGGAAGTTGACCATGGCCCGTGTCACACGGCCCCATGTCTCTTGTTTGTTTTTGTTTGTCTTCTTCTAATCTGAAATCTTGAAGGGGCACGACTTAATATGCCGACAAGGCAAGAGCCCATGCCAGACTTCTGATTCGTTGTTTTTAGTCTTGGGGTGACGCTCGGAGGGCTGGTATAGTGGTTGTCTTCCCGTCTTCTATACTTATGCTGAATTTTGTTATTAATTTGTTACTTTTGTACATTTAAGCTCTTATCCTGAAAATCAAAAGTATACAAAGAAATGCACTTTTTCCAACATTAGTATTAAAAACGGTTGATTTTATACTGTATTTGATACAATTTATATGTTGTATTTAACGCATATCAAATAGCTCCACACTTGAATATTTGCTTGTCGTCAAGGAAAACTCTTTTATTTGCTTACACACCCAAATGGAACTGGTTGAAAAGAAGTTTTTGGGTCTTGTTTGTAAAATATCTGGAATCCAAGTTCTTTTATTTTTGTTTTTATATTATTTACAATTCTATTCGACATAATTTATTTAGAACACTTTTTAAGAAAAATAAATATTTTTGGGCATAACATGCCTTTATAAAATTTCATTTAGCTATATACAAATTCACACACCTCACAAGTGATCACTAACACCCGGCCAAAAATGTATACGTGAAACACTCCATACCAATATGGAACTTACTCCTACCATATGCTTGACAAGTAATCAAACCTCCCCCTTTTTAACAAAATCTTTGTAAATATCAAGATAAATTTTAAAAGGGTAGGTTTGCTGGCTAAGGCTATGATAGTTTTATTGAAAAGTGGCTAAAAATGTAAAATGTTACTTTTTCTTTTGAAAATTTATTTATTTATGACTTAGCTATAAACTATATATTTATAAGCAATACTTTTGCTTATTTATTCCAAGTAACTAAATAGATCATTTTTAGGATAAAAACTAAGTCACTTCTTTTTATATCAATTTAAAAAAAGCCGTATGTTACTAAAACAAAGGGTGTAAAAATAAAGATTGGTTTTTGAGTTATGGGTGATTTGTGCAAAATAGTGTTTTGCGGGTTTTGAAACGAAAAGATTTAGGCTCAAAGGGGTTAATTAAGGGAATATTTTTGTTTTTGTTTTTAGTGGGGAGATAAAAAAACAAGATAAAGTTGAAGATGAAAAATAATATCCTAATGTCTCATCATTTACTTACTTGGATTAGCTGGTAAAGACTGAGAATGTATTATCTTGTCAAGTTCTAGATTCGTAAGAACCATACGACTATTCACACAAGAAATGAAAACTAGCATTTAGTGAAGATATGAATTTGAATGCCCGGTAAAGGCTCAAAACTCACATTTTCGTAGAAAAGGGTAAAAGTGTGGAATTATATATACAATCAAATTTTACAAAGAATTGTCATACTTTTTATAAGTTTTTTTTCTTATGTGGTTCTTTATCACGGCGCTATCGGTTGTAAACTTTATAATTAGATTAGTTTGTATTAGTTTTGGACCTTGTATAGGTCATTTGGACATGCCTAACGCCATGTGGGCTAGGCAAGCTTAAGGGGAGCCCATGTGGTGGTGGCTTACCTGGGTATATAAACTAGTGTTATGTCATTTTTAGGGTAAGTCTTATAGAATACATTTGAAGGAGTCTCCATAGAGACACCCTAGACTAGAGAGTGAGACCGAAGAACTTGTATCAGACGGTTTTACTATTTGAATAGTAATAGAATTGTATGCAAGTTTGAAGTGAATCGGTGTTATTCTTGTTCATCCTGTTTTTCTTATATTTCGGTTTTCTTAAATATCACAAGTTTTGACTCCGCCCATCTTTGATTATTGTTTGATGTCATTGTTAGATCCGGATTATTCGGTACTTACAATTGGTATCAGATCCTTCAGAACCTGTTTCTAGGCTCGTTTGATGTCAAATGTTCAAGTTTTTAGAATTTTTGGGTTAGTATTCTTCGTGTTCTTCACGTTCTTCATTGTCTTCTCATTTTGTTTTAAAATATCATGTTCTGCTTGGTGATTCAGTTAGAAACTGTTAAAAGATTTTCAAAAATTTTAAAATATCAAAACAGTTCAAAAAACGTACTTTTTTTTCGAAACACATAAAACTTTTAATCGAAACACTATTACATTATCATCACAGTACTATCTTATCATCTATATGAGTAACAATTTTTTTTATTTTTTTAAACATCACATCCGAACTCCATTCAAAATATCAAAACATCCAATATATAAGTTTACCCGAAACTTTATCTTTTGTCCGAATTCCATTTCGAATAAACATCTTCATCATCATAGTCATCATTGGAAACTCATCCATCATCATTTGAAATACATCCGAGATTGCAAGTGGGGATCATCATATTTATCCGGTACACGTTTCGGATCATCAAAGCTATCTCAAACGTATCATCTTCATCATCCGAATCAGTTCCGAAACTGCATCGTTTTTATCCGAAATCAATCATTCACATAGGAAATCTCCATCTCCATCCGAATTCATCATCATCCACATCTGAAATCAATCATTCATCATTCGAAATCTTCATCTCCATCCAAATTCATCATCACTTCGTTTTCTAGTTGTCAAGTTTTCGAGTTACCGGTCTTCGATTCCGGTCATCTTGTTTAACCTCCGATTACCATTAAAATCATCATCGAACACCTGCTACCTGCAACTACACTCCGACGACCACCATTGTCGATTCACCACTCCTCCGTTTTCCGGCTACCACCTTCATCATCTCCGTTGAACTTCGGTCACTCATCATCATCATCATCATCATCATCTAATCTCCGACCACCGTTCACCACCTCCGTCATCCACCGAACTCCGTTCATCTTCTCAGACGCCCTCATCCGGCTGCCTCCGTCCACCATGTTCAATCTGGAAGACACTTCCGGCAACACTTTCTTCTCATCTGTGTTCATCGTTCTTCGTTTGCCATTATCATCTTCATTCATCACCATAACCAACCTGCAACTCACTGTTATTACCAGCATCAGACTTCCAACCATCACCATTCCGTTCATAACCACCTCAGTTCATCATTTCCATCCTCCTTTGTTTACTGGAACTTCATAACCACCGTGCACAATTACCATCATTCATTATTAGTGATAATAATCGTTGTTTTGTCAAAAAAAACTAAAATGGTTGAAGAGGACAGTTTTGTGACGAGTTGTTTAGCCGGGAAAGGTTGGGATCAGGGTTGAAGTAAATCAAAAGTGACGTTGTGAGATTCATTTGCTGCGTTTCACACCTTTTAATTGAAACAACGTTTAGGATTCCTTTCTAATACGATTTGACATTAATAATAATTATAATAATAATTAGCTTTTCTTTTAATAAATAATTAAAAAAAACATTTTTGTTTGATAATAATATATATATATAATATATATATATTTTATATATATAGATTATGATCATTTGTGAACAAGTTCTTGAAAAATGAACTAAGTGAACTAATCTTGACCATTGATTATTTTTTAGATTAAAAGGTAAGATTGACATTAACTCTCTCTCTTAATTAAAATCTATTAATTTTCTCATCTATTAATTCTCTCTCTCACATTTTTAATTACTTCTACATTATTTCAAACTCGTGTAGAATCAGTTGCTAATAACGTATATAAAACTCCTAACGGAACTAGGTTACTGGACACCAACTGTCCCTCCCGGATTCAAACCGTATATGAAACTCCTAACGGAACTAGGTCGTGGACTACAAATACACAGATGTATCAAAAGTCTGTACACATATGTATAAACTAACAACTGTGTATCTTGTATAAACTGATAGTTAGTGAGATTATACACATGTGTATAAACTAACAGCAGTGTATCTTTTATAAATTAATAGTTAGCGAGATTGTACACATGTGTATAAACTAACATCTGTGTATCTTGTATAAACTGTACACATGTGTTACAGTAACAACTGTGTATCTTGTATATACGGAAAACTAGCAAGATTTTGGGAATTTTGATTATATTGTTTAATAATGCAATTTACAAAAGACGCAAATGCCCTTCTGTCAATTAATTTAAAGGGAAATTATAACATTATAATTACAATCTTGCCATTATTTAAAAATCTCTAGATGATATAATCCAATGGCTCAGATTAGTTCACACGGTTCACTCTAAACCTAGTGTTCACACGGTTCAATCTAAACCTAGTGTTCACTCTAAACCTAGTGCAACGACTCAGTGCATCAGCCTTAGACAAAGCAACAAGTTGCTTACTAAAAAGTTGAAGCACAAAAGAAGGATATAACTCAACTTCACTTGGATCTCAATCAACAGCAATGTTGGGTTCATGATTACAAAAACAAACTCAATGTGAAGACCATGGAACTTGAGTTTGTGAGAACTGAGCTAGAGCTCTTGACTGGCAAGTATCAACAAAATGAAGTAAATATAAAGAAGTTTGATACATCCAGCAAGCTCGTTTAAGATGTGTGCAATGTGCAACTGGCATACAAAATGAACAAAGGGAAGGGTTTGGGATTCAATCAGGTTGCCCACCATATAATCACAATTACATGAGAATGCCTGACACTGAGGAAGAACGTGAGAACGAACAACATATGGTGTATGGCAAACCAGTGATTCTAGATCTGAGACATGGGAGTCTGTTAAACTTTTAAATTTTCAATTGAAGCAAAAATATGTGAACAATACTAATGCTTCTACTTCACGTGCAGAAAAAGGTGTCATTTGCAGATTGGATGGAAGAAGATGATAAACCGTCTTGTGCTGATAATTCTTCGATGATTCAAATGAAGTTTCTGGTCTTTCATCCGATAAATCAGGACTCTCCGATTCTATCCAAGTAGATGAAGTGAAGACTGACGTGAACAAGGCTCCAAGTACACAAACTGAACAATCTGAACCCTCTGTTAGTGCTGTAAAGGTTCAGATCAAGCAACAGGAGCCGAAGCAAGCAGGTCAAGGACGAAGAAAGAGGTATCAAAACATCAAAGACAATCACGCTCTCCAAAATCATCTATGATCAGCAATAGTCGCAAAAGGCTCGTGATGTGAAAAATGCTTTTGTTAAGCAAGTCAGTAATGGCAAATGTGAAAAATATGCATTTGACCGTGCTAACAAAGCTTTTGGAAAGGTAGGTGAGATTTCTAAACAAGAGTTGCAGTCTAAAGAACACAAGAAGAATCAAAAGAAATCTCCCCGTAGAAGGCCCTTGCAAACGATAAGTATAGACATCCAAATTCATGCTCTTCTGCAAGAAATGTTCAAGGAAATCAAGCACAGAAAGGACCATTTCATCCATCAAGGCCTGCAAGAGCAAATCAAGCTAGTGAGAATGCTTTATACGTGAAGCGACAAACATGCTTCAATTGCGGCATTCTTGCTCATATTACTCGGAACTCCACAGATCGTCCCTATGTACCCTATTATGCAAAAAACAGAGGGTTAAACCAAATGATAACTATCATTCTAAGACATTGAAGGTATCTTCACCTAAGGTCATGAAGAATGTGAATCCCAAATGTGAATCCCAAGGTCAAATCGTCTGATGGGGATTGGAACACTGCTAAAAACCAATGAAGGCTGTTCAGGAACAAAAATCTGTTTCTAGAACTAACAAACCTAAAACAGTTAAAGTTGCTCAACCGAAGCAACACACGCGTTTGTTAAGCCGAAACAAATTTGGAAACTCAAATGCAAAGCAACAACATCTCTAATCCTTGAACAAAAGGGGACTTGTGTTTGAAAGAAGTGTCTTATTTTGATACTTCAGGAATACCAAGGACCACGATGGCCTGGGTACAAATGTTTACTAATCTCCTTATTTTTCGGGGACAACCAAGGAGGAGTTGTTGAAAATCTCTAGAATGTTGATAGCGGTTGTTCTAGAGACATAACGGGTAATATTTCATGTTGCAAAAAGTTCAAATTTTTTTTTACAACGTGACATGTTTCCTTTAGAGGAGATGGGGTAAGATAAGATCAGCGAAAATGTACAATTTAAATTTCGTGCTTTGATTTGAAATTGATTAGTCTTCAATCTGATGACGAAATGGTTAAGCAAAAACAACAAAAGTATTTTCCTTTTTCTTTGTACATAAGTTTCCATTATTAGGTAAATTTGCTCATGAAGTATGATGCACAAATTTGGGGGGGGGGGGGGGGGAGGGACATATATGTACATATACATTATTTGAGGGGGAAAATGAGAAAATCCAAAAACTTTGAAAAACAGAAAAATACAAAAACATTTGAAAAACACTAAAAAACCAAAAAGATTTTATTGCATTATAGGGAAAGAAATAAAATTCGTGCTAAAGGGTTTTGACCAACATATGTAAGGTGTCAAGGCTAAAAAGACTAGGATCTAATGTAATATGTCGATAGGTTGACGCTCAAAAGGATAAAAGATACCAAGTGATATAAACGTAACGAACTATGAACCATGTGGGTAACATACCATTGGTATTGATTTCATGGTCTTAAATCTTGCATTGATAGATAGCCAACGTCTGAGGTTTCGGATCTTTATACTAGTGAGTCATCCGGGAATCAGGGTCGTCCTTCTGTTGCATCTAGATTATATGCAGACTTAGGCACTGATCTTAGAAGAGCCAAAAACCTTAACGAAAGACAAACTCTTTTGAGGAATTCCATGTGTATGCAATAGTCAAACTCGTATTGTAAAAGCTATTTGCCTAACCCTTGTCGGACAGTTTATTGGTAACTTGTTGTACGGAAGTACTGACCTGTTCACCAATAGTCTAACGTTATAAAAGTTAAAGGATAATCTTAATATACTCACTCGCTACGATGAATAGTTGTGCTTACCTTGATTGTGGGGGTATATCACTGTATGGGACGTACTATAGTATAATACTACATTAAGCGTATAACGAAGTTAAAAAAATTGAAAGTTGAGCGTTAGGTTTAAGAGGACAAATATATCGACAATCACATAGACCAGTCTGAATAAGTTCGCTGAAAAGTGTTCCTTGGTCAGCCTGAGAACGATTTTAATCCCACTACAATTGTTCAATTGTAACTATTGAGTTAGTTTCTTTGTCTAGTTGCGTTTCTACTTATGTTCTTATTTATAAAAATTAAAAAATAGTAAATTCAAAAAATCCAAAAATAGTGTCTTGCTTTTACAAAATCAAAAATCCCAAAATAAAGTGTTTTATTTGTTTAAATTAAAGTTTTAACCGTTTTGAAGATCTGAATGATCATCAAAAGTTGAAAAAAAAATTTGAACTGTGAAATCCAAGTACAAGTACTTGGATTTACCAAGTGTTCATATTGTACTTTCCTCTGCTGCAAAGCAATGTTTGCTTATAAATTTCTGAGAATTTTGCAGAACTTGATTTAGATCAACAAACAGGGGTTGATGAATTTTGAGATGCTGTTAGCTGCTGACAAAGCATGAAGCATTACAACAACAAGGTGGACCTGAGTCAGAAGAACCAGATACGAGTCATCGTCTGACAATGACAATACCTTTGAAGAAGTGCCTGTGAACCTACTTGAAAGAGAAAATTGAAGAAGAAAAGAGCTGATGAGAATCCTCCTCTCGCATTCTTTTTGTCATGATGTTTCAAGCAAAGCTGATCAAGATCTTCATATGAAGCTCACCACAAGAGAAGAAGAAAGAGACCGAGTGTTGAGAGTTCAGAAGTTAAGAACTTCCACAACTTCTATAACATAGCGACAACCATAGACTCCGTTGAAGACGTTGCTGAATTCATGTTATGAAAACAATTTGATGCATTAGTCTAGGGGAAGATTGTTAGGTCCTGTAAGTGTGAGACTAACACATCAATATACGCAACGAACTATGGTTGCAAACTGGATTAATTGGGTTACTTTATATTAGGTTTCGGACCTTGTATAGGTCATTTGGGCATGCCTAAGGCCATGTGGGCTAGGCAAGCCCAAGGGGAGCCCATGTGGGGAGTGGGCTTACCCTAGGTATATAAGCTTGTTGGTCCCAGATGGAAAATGCTCTTTTAGCTTAATATGGCAAGTGATTTCAACAAATATGAAAATAGTGTGCGGAAACACAAATCGAACTTTCAAGAAACAACAACTACAGAATTTTCAAGTTAATATCAGTTTGAAACAAAATGGCTGGTTTACAAGGTGGTTGTAAGGTTATTGACTAGCACAAACGAATACTTGTATAATTCTATGGTGAAAAGGTAATGGAGTTATTGTAGTAGTGCGTATTTAATGCTTGGCTTAAGTCATCATCCTTCAATGGTTTGATTCTCTATTCATAGAGAATTCTTAACACGAATAAAGATTAGTTTATTCGTGCACTTGCTCTACATAAAGTAGCTTCTTGACATATTCATTGAATCCACTATGATCAACTTGCTACCCTTCAATTGTGGCAGAGCTCAAATTTGTAGACAAGTTGGCCCATCAGAATCTTTGAGAGCCTTACAAGAAAATATGATGAACAGATCATAAGTATTTCTGATAACCAGATTTTACCGGATACAGACAGAATGGCCTTTTCGGATTGTCTTTACTTGTATCTGATCCTTTTCTGATGCATGTAGAAGATATGTTGTCCTTTTCTTTTGTCCAGTTTCGTTTCCTCTTTCTGTTTGACATTCATGACTTTATCTTCAACAATTGATCAGATGGATCACATTTTTCTTCAATACTTACATAAAGTTTCCTAATAGTTTCCCCTTAAGTATTGTAAGAAAAATAAAAACTTATAACAAAAGAACATACTTCAAAGAGAGTTCAAAGACATCAAGATCCAACTAACAAACATAAAGTTTGTTAAAAAATAAAGCAAAGCAAAATAGGTGTACTTAGAGAATCTTCAGTCCACTTTTGTAGAGATCTCCTTTCTTCAGCTGCTTTTTTATTCAATCAGCTTGTGACTGACTTTGCACAAGCCTTTGTACCATCCTCTAGCAGTGATCCATTCATTTATGATGTCTTCAACTTCTTTCCTTAGCCTTTCCTTGTTTCTTCTTTTAGCCTTGAGTTATTCTTGTTTCTTATTCATGTAGTCTTTGATATAGTTGAGTGTTTGATTGGAGTACCTGCATATTTCATTTACTCTGAATAGAGCCTTTTTATCTTCAAGATCTCTGGATACAACAGACAATCCAAGTTTCTCAAAGTTGATTCGTGTTCTTGCTTCATATTCAAGTTTAGCTGGAACATATGTGTCAGGAGGTGGTATTTGCACTTTCTTGCTGTAATCAAAGGCTAATCAAAGTCTGCTAGAGCTACCCTTGAGTATAGTTTCTGTCCGGCTTCTGTCATGCTATGGATAGCCCTTTTTTTAATCTTTGTATCTCCCTTTTCTTTGTCAAAGATCTGGTTCAGCTTTATTAAGTCCATGGGATGAAGTTCTTCTCAAAGGTTAGCGTCCAAAACTGTTGTCACACTGTCATCTAATCTAATCAAGGCATATTTCTTTTGCTCATAAGTTCCTATTACCTCGCCTACAGTGGATTGAGTGTCCACCTTGTGTAGTCTAACCACTGGATTTGTGAGAGGTGGATGAAGACTGGCCTTTCCTCTTTTCAGCTTTTCTTCCCTTATCCTTATGCTCATTGGGCTTAAAGGCCTGTCAAGCTTATCGTCTTCGTCATTCGAATAGTAGTTTCTCAGATGATATTTAGGGAATAACATACTGTCTTGATCAATCTGTTGCACCAGAAATTCCTTTTCCTTTCCTTGTGCGTCCTTTTTGATTCAACTCTTGGTTTCTTTAAAGAAGTAGCAGAATCTTCCCACTTTCTCTTCTCTACCTGGTTTAGCTGCTCACTAAAGATGATTTCTCAAGAAGTAGTTATTTTTGGTTGGCCTCAGAAGAACTGCTTAGATTTGAGATTATCCTAGGAGTAGCTTCGAGTCTTTTTATCATTTCTGACCTTGGCACATCAGGTGGAGGCCTTATTGGTGTAGGTCCAGATTGACTAAAAGATGGAGCTTCCTTCATTTGTGTGTACTGAGTGGCTTCTGGTCCTTCTAGTGTGATGTCTCCTTAGGAATGGGAGTTCTAAGTTCATGAACATCAATGTTTGCCAGTTTGGTAACATTCTGTTGTAGCCTCTTCACAAGTGATTTCACATCACCTAGTAGTTAGGCATTTCTTCTTTTTTCATCATGTACCCTCTTGAACTCCTCCATATTTTGATTCTAATGTGTAGCCCATTCTCTCACCAATTTGTCAAGAGCATCAGTCATGTTATTGTTACTGGCTCTCAAACTATGAATTTTTTCTAGAATCTTACCAGAGATTGTGGTATCCCTTGTTTCCACGCCTTTAGTCACTTTTGTCTTGATGTCCTCTATCTTTTTAAACATTTTCTCAAAGTCTGCTGTAACTTTGCTGCTGTCTGATGTCTTCTGGGATTGCTGTAAATTCTTCGGAACTTTAGTATTCCTTTCTGTTTGCTTTCTGATGGTCTCAACTGATTCTGATAGAATTTTCATATGAGATTTCTAGCTTCTGATTTCTAATATTAGCACATCCATCTTTGTCTCAACATGGGATTTTTCAGCAAAAACTTTGACAACACCTTCTAAAATATATTCAAGTTGTTCTGATGAAATGGTTGGTTCAGTGGGTAAGGTTGGAGGAACAACAGGTGATCCTTCTCTCCCATCAGCAGAAGGCACACTTGCTGCCGTTATAAAGGGATTAGGTTGGTCAAAAGGCCAACCCTGCACACCTTTACTAGAACTGTGAAACTTATTCACATCCTGGATTTCTTCACTTTCTGGAACCATTCCTGAGAATGATTCTCTATGAATTGTTGAGAAACTCTTATCTTTCTCACCCAGGTTTCCTTGATCAGCAAGCTGATCTCGACCGTTGTTGTCATAATCTCATCCTCATTAACTGATTTGGAGGATAGACAAGTGGAATCACTAAGCTGTTCACTTACTATTTTTTTTCTAGGTTGTATAATATAATTACCTCTAACAGAATCATCAGAATCAGATTCTATTGAGTTTGCAACAGTAAACAAATCAGGATTAGTTTGAGCACCGGATTCTACCATATGGGACGCCTCAGCATGATGTTGTCCTAATTTTGGATACTGCTGTATCTACTCATCAACCTCCATTGGTTCTGGTGAAATTCTGATGTCTTGTTGCTATAATTGCTCTGTTTCAATCTACAGGCCTTCTGATCTTTGATCATCATGATCTGGTGAAGAACTGCTGTCGTAGATTTCAGTGTCTTCCACTCCTCTGTTTAGAATTGCCATATACTGTATTCTATAAGGTGAGTCTTCAGCTATTAGGTTTATCATGCTTTCTAGTAGGTTAGGGACATCTTTGTTGGACTTCTATGCTGATGCTACATTCCAGGGCTTCATAACTAATGATCTCCACATGTTTTCTGATATAGAAAGCTCAACATCCCTTTCAACAAATGTTTCAACTATGAGAATTTACCAGAATCTAGAAAAAGGTAAATGAGAGTCAATTCTACCAGACTTCGTCAATACAAATCTCTTCATCAGATTAAATTTCTGTTCCGTAATCAATTTCGGTTCCAGTGATGAGTCCATACATGATTGTCAGAACAGTTATGTTAATTTGATTAGTGCCCCCAATTTTTGAAGTTAGGCACTTGGTTAGGGTTTCCATCATCACTTGCAAGAAGGCAGGTAATTCATTCCTTTTAAATTCCCAATTAAAGAAATCTTTCTTCCGTATTCCATCAGAATATCAAGCTGTCCCAACAACTCCTCCTTCCCAGGTGCTTCAACGTAGTGGTCATTGATTGGAAGTTCCAAAAATTCCCTGATTTTTTGTGGTGTAATGGTAACAAAGATGTTACCCCATAGATGGGTTGTGACTTCGTTCACACTAGTTTCACTAAGTGTATTGACAAGCTGCTACATAATACTTTCCGGCACTTCTTTGTTTTCGGTCAGAGCATGAGCAATAGGGCTCTTAACAGAAATTCGACCAAAATCTGAAATTTTTTGTTGTATGTTTCATGGTTGGTGTTCATCAATAAGTTGTTCTTCTTCAATGGCAGAAAATCATTGTCCCTGATGAATGGGACAGAATGTTCAACAGCAGGAATGTTGAGGTTAACAAGGTTAGGCACGGCCATGGTGAGCAGCATTTTGCTTTTCAAAAAAAAACTGTAGGATGTTTAGGGCTTGTAAGTTTGGAAGTTGCAGGTGCGTCCTCAATTCCTTCATTTCCGTTAGTGCTAGCCTATATGGAGCTCTAGCCACTGGTGCTGATCCTGGTAGGATATCTATTCTAAACTCTACTTGCCTGTCTGGAGGTAGGCCTGGTAATTCTTCTGGGAATACATTGGGATATTCTGAGATGACTTGTAGGTCCTAGGTCCTCCATGTTTGGCATAGGCTCATTTATGGTAACTTGTGCCATGTAAATAACACATCCTCTCCTGAAACACTTGGATGCCTTAAATAACGACACCTTGTCTAGCAATCCATAGTGTGAGTCTGCAGGGATGGTGATTATTTCACCAGATGGAGTCTTAATCTCGATGAGCTTTTTATCGCAGGTAATGCGGGCTTGGTTATGAGATAACCAATCCATGCCTAAGACAACATCAAACCCCGCCAATTTCATTGGCAGAAGAGACATAGGGATAGAATGATTCTTAATGGATATAGAACCTCCATCAAGAATGGAAGATGCTATCTCTAATGTTCCGTCAGCGAGTTCTATCCATAAGTTTTATCTAGAGTTCTTATAGGTAAGTATAATAGTTTACTAAACTTATGGTTAACAAATGATTTATCCGCACCTGAATCAAAAAGAACTCTAGCGTAAACATTGTTAATGAGGAATGTACCTGTTATGACGTTGTTGTCATTAACGGCCTCCCTGGCGTTCATTTGAAAGGCACGGGCATTCCCCTTCTTGGCCTTTCCAGGCTTTACGTCATTACTTTTGGGTTTCTTGGGGCAATTGTATGTTATATGCCCTTTTTCATTGCATTTGTATCCTTAAGATCCTTGCAATCTAAGGTCTTATGCCCTTTTCTCTTGCAGATACCACAGGGTTTGGTTTGTGGATTTATACTACACTGTCACCAATGCCTAAATTTACAGTTCTTGCATAGAGGTTTGTCAATAGACGTGTGCTGGTTCTTCTTGAACCTGAATTTTCCTTTCTTTTTAAATCTTTGGGAGTTATTATCCTCCCGTTTCCACTTTTCGCCAGTTTCATTCCTAACTGACCTTTGTCTTACCAAATCAAGGGTGAGGGAAAGAGATAGGTCTATAGCGGACCTATAGGTATTAGGCTGTCAGCCTTTACCATAGCCCTTATCTTGGGCGCCAACCCATTTATAAAACGCGCAATGCATTTGGATTCGGGGGTGATCAAATAGGAAACTAACCTAGATAGGGAATTGAAATCGGAAACATATTTCCGACAATCTAGGTTTTTCATCGAAAGAGACAAAAAGTCTGTCTCTAATTTCTCCACCTCATGGGGTGGGTAGTAAGTTTCCTTAACAAGGGTCATAAATTTGGACCATCCTAAATTATACAGGTGTACCTTACGTATAGACTGGATCATGGCTTTCTAATATTAGGGCATCGCTCTTGAAGGATTGTGATACGTACTTGACCACATCCTTATCAGCACAGTTGCTGATATCTACAATCGTTTCCATCTCGCCTAGCCACTTTAGGGCTTCTACAGCTCCTTTCTCCCCGTTAAAGTCTCGGGGCTTACAGGAGACAAAGTACTTATAGGTACATCCGTCTTTAACAGAACGAGACTTTTCAGCAAAATCTATTTTCTTTGGTTCACTCTTCGCATTTGAAGAGTGAACGGAGCTCTCCTTATGAGCTGAAGATGGTGAAATAGATAAGGGTCTAGAGCGAGTGGCACTTGACTCTCTAAGCCTTTCTATGGCCTTTCCCATAGCCTTTCGACAGCTACATAAATGCGAGTATACATATTGGTGAAATATGATATATGTGTACTAAATAGCTGTGTATAAGTATGTAAAATGATATGATATATGTAAGTATGTATATATATGTATGTAAAACAATATATATGCATGTATGTAACATTCTCGAAATGATTTCAGTGATCCAATATGTACAAGATTACAAGAGTTTGAAATGAAAGTACAAGTTTACAATGCACGAGAAAGTAAGGATATTACACTAAGGTATGTAGAGGGATAAATAGATGTGAAACATGTGTCAATATTCTTTAGGGGACAAGCAGTAAGCATCTGTAACAAACTCGAACTCACCAATGCTAGACACTATATTCCGAGTTTACTAAATAAACTCGGAACCAATACATATTCAAACAACACAAATTCAGAATGTCACTATATACACAAATTCGGACAAGGTAACAAACTCGGAACCTACTATTTTGTTGCTTATCAGTTCTGTGTGGCACTGATAATTTTCGGTCACCGGAAACTGCAATTACAAAAATGTAACAAAGCGGGTTGAAGAAAAGTCAGCCAAGGTGTATTCTTATCATAATGTATATGTTTCATATAAAATACTTCATTATTATTGAAATAATATTTACTTGGTTTTTGACACAAAAGTTATTGTTATAAAATATGAAAACTAGCGTTGCACGTGCAACATACTCGGGGTAAGAATGATCCCCTAGCGAGCCGTGATCTCTAGTAGAAAAACTGCAACCACAAAAAGAAGCATATATCACTTAACTTATTTTGGGTTATGTTAATTATCACAGGCAAAAAAAAAAGTGTGAGAATGAGTCAAAAACCACCCAAAGTGTATTTTTAATGCATACGCTTCTTATAAAAAAAAACTATTAACATGATGTTTGACACTTAGTTATCAAAAGCAACCTAGGCATTTAATATTAAAAAAAAATATTATCAAGTAAATATAAAAACTAACATTGCATGTGCACGGTAAGGATCATTCATTAGTGATTCGTGACCTATGGTAGAATAACTATAACCAAAAAAAGGCAAATAAATCAATACATATATCTCTTAACATAATTTAAGCTATCTTATCTCTGAAATTAAAATTTGTAAGAACGGGCAGAGTTGATTTGAGACGTTTCTGGTCTTTAACGGGCCAGGTCAGTTCGAGACATTTTGGATCGTTAACGAACGAGCCGGTTCGAGATGTTAACGGGGCAGGTCGGTTCTAGACGTTTCGGGTCGTTGACGGGTTTGTTCGAGACAGTTCATGTTGTTAACCAGGGGGTCGTTCAAGACGTTTCAGGTCGAGATGTGTTGGGTCATTAACGCGTCGTGTCGGTTCAATACGTTTCGGGACGTTAACGGACTAGGTCAGTTCTAGACGTCACGGGTCGTCAAGAGTCGAGTCGGTTCAAGAATGTTTGGGTCATTAACGAGTCGGGTCGGTTTGATACATTTCTGTTCATTTACGATTCTGGTCGTTTTGGGTCGCTAAATGGTTTGAGTTGTTTCGGGTCATTAACGACCGGGACGGTTCGAGATGTTTTGTGTTTTAACGGGCTAGACTGGTTCGAAATGTTTCGGTATGTTAACGGGCCAGTTCGATTTTAGACGTTTCAGATCGTTAACTGTTCGGGTCGATTTGACACGTTTCGCGTCGTTAACAGGTTGGGTCGATTTGAAACATTTCGCGTCATTAACGGGCCAAGTTCATTCGAGACGTTTTTATCGTGTACTGGTCGGGTTGGTTTGAGACATTTCGGGTCGTTAACAGGCCGGGTCATTTCAAGAGGTTTCAGGTCATTAAAGGGTTGGGGCGGACCACTTCAAGACATTTCAGGTCGTTAACGGGGTAGGTCGGGTTTTCGGGCCGCTAACGGGCCTGGTCCGGGCGGGTCCGTTCGAGACGTTGCGGGTTCATGTTAGGTTGGGTCCCGTCAAGACGTTGCGGTTCATCGCTGGCTGATCGGGTCGAATTGTTGTGAGTCAATGATGTACCAGTTCGGACCGAGACGTTTTCGACGTTAGTGATCGGTCGAAGATTCCAATGATTTTACTTGAATTCCTTCAAATTTGGAAGGATTTTTAATTCCTTTACATAAAGAAATTTGAATGGAATTGATTTCTATTTCCAGTTCCTTTGCTAATCGAACGTGATCAAGAATGGAATTGAGATTCCAACTCCTTCATTTGTTGAAACAAATAATATAAAGAATGGAATCTAAATTCCAATTCCATCCGGATTCCATTCGATTATGTGAAACGAACACTACCATTCAAATTCCATCCAAATTTTGTTGGGTGTTCCAATGTAGTCAGATCATAACTAGCTTCGAAAGACATCATTCTTCTTTATAGAGTTTATATAGACTTATCAAGCCATATTCAATCTCGAAAGAAAGTACAAGTGAGATTTAAGGCAACAAAGAAAGAAGATTTATATAACTTACTAATTGACGATAAGTTAGATCATGAACATCATCATAGTTGATGATAGGAATCTATTCGTGATGAACCAATTCTCCTAAGATAGGGACCCTTTGAGCGGGTTAAACTCCAAGAATTAAGATGAGAAAAAACCACACAACTTGCTTCAATTTTCTGTTCTCATTCCTTCATAATTCCAGTAGCTTAAATACACTCAAAAGTAACTACTGAACAAGAACATGGAAACGTGACAATATGCATGGAACATGGGAAAGAATAAAATGCATGCAGTTAAGTAACAACGTGGATAGACTATTGATGTGGGTTCATAGTTGTTGACCACTTGATCGCACCGAATTGGTTACCGGTCGGTTCTTGTGTTAGTAGCGCATCAGACCTTATCAACTGTCGCGCCCTTGAAAACGTCCTTGTCCTCAAGAAGGGTATGAGAGCACCATGGGGGTCGCCATTCGATCTCCCATTAACATTCGGTATGGTCCTGACGTAGTGCCATGGAGGTTGCCAAGGTGGTTGCCACTCTCGTTGACGCCATCTTCTCTTATTCGCACTTCGCAGGACAACAACGGAAGAGTGATGAGATGCCATAATAATCGAAATTTGGTTCCCACGGTTGCATTTTTGGCTTGGTTTCTTGTCTCTTTGATGACTACCGAAGTTAGAACTTCCATTAGGGTTTTCTTGGGCATCTTTGGTCCAACTAGTGAAATGGAAACAAGGATTTTAGTGGCTAGTGTGGATTTAGGTTGAGTTTTGATAGCGGTGCAAGAGGAATGTCTTGGCGATGGTGGTGTAGTCGGCAGTTCCGGTGGCTGCGCTGGTGGAGTTAGGAGGTTCGGTGGCAATGGTTGTGATTGTAGTGGTGGTGTGGTATTGGCCGTGGATGGTGGTGATGGTGGCGGAAGTGAATGAACGGATGTGGAACCGGAGACTGTGAATAAATCAGTATACTTGTCTTGAGCTATGTCTGCGATCGACTTGTTGGTGAGCTCCAACTTTTTATTCATGGCAGCTTGCAAATATTCTATTGAGCAGTGGATCGGGAAATGGTTTGGGCAGTGGAGTGGCCCTCGGCAAAAGGAATTGATCAAATCTTTTTATCAGTGTGAGAAACGAGTTAGTTTTGGGAGGCATGGAATTCAGTAACAAAAGCACCATTTGATAGGAATTGATCAAAAGTCTAAAGATAGGTACCTTTGAGCGGGTTAGACTCCAAGAATTAAGATGAGATAAAACCAAACAATTTACGTTAATTTTCTGTTCTCACTCCTTCATAATTCCAGTAGCTTAAAACACTCAAAAGTAAATACTAAACAAGAACATGGAAACGTGACAAAATGCATGGAACATGGGAACATGGGAAAGAACGTGGATAAACTGTTGATGTAGATTCATAGTTGTTGACCACTTGACCGCACCGAATTGGTTGCCGGTCGGTTCTTATGTCGGTAATGTGAGCGAGGGTGTGTTTGATTTTTAGATATATTTTAGATGACAAGATGCATGGAACATGGGAACATGTGAACATGGGAAAGAACGTGGATAAACTGTTGATGTAGATTCATAGTTGGTGACCACTTGACCGAACCGAATTGGTTACCAGTTCGGTTCTTGTGTCGGTGATGTGAGCGAGGGTGCGTATGATTTTTAGATATATTTTAGGTACTTTTCACTCATTTATGCAAGCTTTAAATTTATAAAAACACGATATATAACTATCACTCTCTACAACACGTTAGGACAAATGCACCCATCGTTGGTCTAGTATAGTAATGGTAAAATATCGAGGTCGTCCAAGGACAAAAGAACTTTTAATACCGGATTATCGTTAACGTCTAATCGAACCAAACTTTGAGAAAATGTTTTTAACAAGTAAATTAAAATAAACGAAAGAAAATAAAAGAAACAAATAAACAAGATAGAATCACTCAGTTCTAACTTATCTTTTACGTATCCTTTGATGATTTCCGCACTTTGGGTTTTTTAATAGATTATCTTGATTAAAGTGGCATGTCTCTCTTTTGGCGGCAACGCTACCCTCAGCCATATTGGTCTGAGTCAGCAGGGATGCACTCCGGTAAGGCCGGAATATTGAAAGATAATTAACTCTGTTATTAATGAAAATGTGGCATGTCCCTCTTTTGGAGGCAACTTTACCCTCGGCTATATTGGTCGGAGTCAGCAGGGATACAGTCCCATCAAGGCCGGTTTAAGGTTTTAATAGTAGTTTATAAATAAGGGGTTCAAGCCGTTCTTACTTCATCCGATTTGAAGCTATCTGCCTCAAAGGAAGTCTGAAATACATAAAACATTTCGTCTTCACCAAGTGATGTAAGAGATTAGCCAAGCATGGCTATAGTTTGACAAACACTCTTAGGATCAATCTTGGATCCCAAGACTACTACACACTCTAAGCTCTAAAGATTGTGGTGGAAGATGATGGTGGAGTGGTGGTAGGTGTGAGAGAAATGGTTTGCCAAGGGATGAGTTGGAATGAAACCAAGCAACCCCCTATTTATAGCTGAGAACATACCCTTCACACGGCTCCCTGCCCGCATGGCATGACCCCAAGTGTCAACGGCATGGCCCCATGGCTATTGTACTTGTTGTACTATCCCAGATATGCAAATCTGGAAGTTGACCACGGCCCGTATCACACGGCCCCATGTCTCTTGTCTGCTTTTGTTTGTCTTCTTCTGATCTGAAATCTTGAAGGGGCACGACTTAATATGCCGACAAGGCACGAGCCCATGCCAGACTTCTGGTTCGTTGTTTTTAGTCTTGGGGTGTAGCTCGGAGGGCTGGTATAGTGTTGTCTTCCCGTCTTCTATACTTATGCTGAATTTTGTCATTAATTTGTTACTTTTGTACATTTAAGCTCTTATCCTGAAAATCAAAAGTATACAAAGAAATGCACTCTTTCCAACATTAGTATTAAAAATGGTTGATTTTATACTGTATTTGATACAATTTATATGTTGTATTTAACGCATATCAAATACCCCCACACTTGAATATTTGCTTGTCGTCAAGGAAAACTCTTTTATTTGCTTACACACCCAAATGGAACTGGTAGAGAAGAAGTTTTTGGGTCTTGTTTGTAAAATGTCCGGAATCCAAGTTCTTTTATTTTTGTTTTTATATTATTTACAATCCTATTCGACATGATTTATTTAGAACACTTTTTAAGAAAAATAAATATTTTTGGGCATAACATGCCTTTATAAAATTTCATTTAGCTATATACAAATTCACACACCTCACAAGTGATCACTAACACCCGGCCAAAAATGTATACGTGAAACACTCCATACCAATATGGAACTTACTCCTACCATATACTTGACAATTAATCAAACCTCCCCCTTTTTAACAAAATCTTTGTAAATATCAAGATAAATTTTAAAAGGGTAGGTTTGCTGGCTAAGGCTAGGATAGTTTTATTGAAAAGTAGCTAAAAATATTAAAATGTTACTTTTTCTTTTGAAAATTTATTTATTTATGACTTAGCTGTAAACTATATATTTATAAGCTATACTTTTGCTTATTTATTCCAAGTAACTAAAGGGATCATTTTTAGGATAAAAACTAAGTCACTTCTTTTTATATCAATCTAAAAAGAACCGTATGTTACTAAAACAAAGGGTGTAAAAATAAAGATTGGTTTTTGAGTTATGGGTGATTTGTGCAAAATAGTGTTTTGCGGGTTTTGAAACGAAAAGATTTAGGCTCAAAGGGGTTAACTAATGGATATTTTTGTTTTTGTTTTTAGTGGGGAGATAAAAAAACAAGATAAAGTTGAAGATGAAAAATAATATCCTAATGTCTCCATCATATACTTACTTGGATTAGCTGGTAAAGACTGAGAATGTATTATCTTGTCAAGTTCTAGATTCGTTAGAACCACACGACTATTCACACAAGAAATGAAAACTAGCATTTAGTGAAGATATGAATTTGAATGTCCGGTAAAGGCTCAAATCTCACATTTTTGTAGAAAAGGGTAAAAGTGTGGAATTATATATACAATCAGATTTTACAAAGAATTGTCATACATTTTTATAAGTTTTTTTCTTATGTGGTTCTTTATCACGGCGCTATCGGTTGTAAACTTTATAATTAGATTAGTTTATATTACGTTTTGGACCTTGTATAGGTCATTTGGGCATGCCTAACGCCATGTGGGCTAGGCAAGCTTAAGGGGAGCCCATGTGGTGGTAGGCTTACCTGGGTATATAAGCTAGTGTTATGTCATTTCTAGGGTAAGTCTTATAGAATACATTTGAAGGAGTCTCCATAGAGACACCCTAGACTAGAGAGAGTGAGGCCGAAGAACTTGTATCAGACGGTTTTGCTATTTAATAGTAATAGAATTGTATGCAAGTTTGAAGTGAATCGGTGTTATTCTTGTTCATCCTGTTTTTCTTATATTTCGGTTTTCTTAAATATCACAAAGTTTTGACTCCGCCCATCTTTGATGATTGTTTGATGTCATTGTTAGATCCGGATTATTCGGGACTTACAATTGGTATCAGATCCTTCAGAACCTGTTTCTAGGCTCTGTTTGATGTCAAATGTTCAAGTTTTTCAGAATTTTTGGGTTCGTATTCTTCGTGTTCTTCACGTTCTTCATTGTCTTCTCATTTTGTTTTATAAATCATGTTCTGCTTGGTGATTCAGTTAGAAAGTGTTAAAAGATTTTCAAAAATTTTAAAATATCAAAACAGTTCAAAAAACATAATTTTTTTTTCGAAACACATAAAATTTTAATCGAAACACTATTACATCATCATCACAGTACTATCTTATCATCTATATGAGTAACAATTTTTTTTTTTTTTTAAACATCACATCCGAACTCCATTCAAAATATCAAAACATCCAATATATAAAGTTTACCCGAAACTTTATCTTTTGTCCGAATTCCATTTCGAATAAACATCTTCATCATCAGTCATCATCATAGTCATCGTTGGAAACTCATCCATCATCATTCGAAATACATCCGAGATTGCAAGTGGGGATCATCATATTTATCCGGTACACGTTTCGGATCATCAAAGCTATCTCAAACGTATCATCTTCATCATCCGAATCAGTTCCGAAACTGCATCGTTTTTATCCGAAATCAATCATTCAACATCGGAAATCTCCATCTCCATCCGAATTCATCATCATCCTCATCTGAAATCAATCATTCATCATTCGAAATCTTCATCTCCATCCAAATTCATCATCACTTCGTTTTCTAGTTGTCAAGTTTCGAGTTACCGGTCTTCGATTCCGGTCATCTTGTTTAACCTCCGATTACCATTAAAATCATCATCGAACACCTGCTACCTGCAACTACACTCCGACGACCACCATTGTCGATTCACCACTCCTCCGTTTTCCGGCTACCACCTTCATCATCTCCGTTGAACTTCGGTCACCATCATCATCATCATCATCTAATCTCCGACCACCGTTCACCACCTCCGTCATCCACCGAACTCCGTTCATCTTCTCAGACGCCCTCATCCGGCTGCCTCCGTCCACCATCGTTCAATCTGGAAGACACTTCCGGCAAGCACTTTCTTCTCATCTGTGTTCATCGTTCTTCGTTTGCCATTATCATCTTCATTCATCACCATAACCAACCTGCAACTCACTGTTATTACCAGCATCAGACTTCCAACCATCACCATTCCGTTCATAACCACCTCAGTTCATCATTTCCATCCTCCTTTGTTTACCAGAACTTCATAACCACCGTGCACAATTACCATCATTCATTATTAGTGATAATAATCGTTGTTTTGTCAAAAAAAACTAAAATGGTTGAAGAGGACAGTTTTGTGACGAGTTGTTTAGCCGGGAAATGTTGGGATCAGGGTTAAGTAAATCAAAAGTGACGTTGTGAGATTCATTTGCTGCGTTTCACACCTTTTAATTGAAACAACGTTTAGGATTCCTTTTAATACGATTTGACATTAATGATAATTATAATAATAATTAGCTTTTCTTATAATAAATAATAAAAAAAACATTTTTGTTTGATAATATATATATATATATATATATATATATGTATATATATATATATATATGATTAGGATTATGATCATACAAGTTCTTGAAAAATGAACTAAGTGAACTAATCTTGACCATTGATTATTTTTTAGATTAAAAAGGTAAGATAGACATTAGCTCTCTCTCTTAATTAAAATCTATTAATTTTCTCATCTATTAATTCTCTCTCTCACATTTTTAATTACTTCTACATTATTTCAAACTCGTGTAGAATCAGTTGCTAATAACGTATATAAAACTCCTAACGGAACTAGGTTATTGGACACCAACTGTCCCTCCCGGATTCAAACCGTATATGAAACTCCTAACGGAACTAGGTCGTGGACTACAAATACACAGATGTATCAAAAGTCTGTACACATATGTATAAACTAACAACTGTGTATCTTGTATAAACTGATAGTTAGTGAGATTATACACATGTGTATAAACTAACAGCAGTGTATCTTGTATAAATTAATAGTTAGCGAGATTGTACACATGTGTATAAACTAACATCTGTGTATCTTGTATAAACTGTACACATGTGTATACAGTAACAACTGTGTATCTTGTATATACGAAAACTAGCAAGATTTTCAGAATTTTGATTATATTGTTTAATAATGCAATTTACAAAAGACGCAAATGCCCTTCTATCAATTAATTTAAAGGGAAGTTATAACATTATAATTACAATCTTGCCATTATTTAAAAATCTCTAGATGATATAATCCAATGGCTCAGATTAGTTCACACGGTTCACTCTAAACCTAGTGTTCACACGGTTCAATCTAAACCTAGTGTTCACTCTAAACCTAGTGCAACGACTCAGTGCATCAGTCTTAGACAAAGCAACAAGTTGCTTACTGAAAAAGTTGAAGCACAAAGAAGGAATATAAACTCAACTTCACTTGGATCTCAATCAATAGCAATGTTGGTTCATGATTACAAAAACAAACTCAATGTGAAGACCAGGAACTTGAGTTTGTGAGAACTGAGCTAGAGCTCTTGACTGGCAAGTATCAACAAAATGATGTAAATATAAAAGAAGTTTGATACATCCAGCAAGCTCGTTTAAGATGTGTGCAATGTGCAACTGGCATACAAAATGAACAAAGGGAAGGGTTTGGGATTCAATCAGGTTGCCCACCATATAATCACAATTACATGAGAATGCCTGACACTGAGGAAGAACGTGAGAACGAACAACATATGGTGTATGGCAAACCTAGTGATTGTAGATCTGAGACATGGGAGTCTGTTAAACTTGTAAATTTTCAATTGAAGCAAAAATATGTGAACAATACTAATGCTTCTACTTCACGTGCAGAAAAAAGTGTCATTTGCAGATTGGACGGAAGAAGATGATAAACCGTCTTGTGCTGATAATTCTCTCGATGATTCAAATGAAGTTTCTGGTCTTTCATCCGATAAATCAGGACTCTCCGATTCTATCCAAGTAGATGAAGTGAAGACTGACGTGAACAAGGCTCCAAGTACACAAACTGAACAATCTGAACCCTCTGTTAGTGCTGTAAAGGTTCAGATCAAGCAACAGGAGCCGAAGCAAGCAGGTCAAGGACGAAGAAAGAGGTATCAAAACATCAAAGACAATCACGCTCTCCAAAATCATCTATGATCAGCAATAGTCTGCAAAAGGCTCGTGATGTGAAAAATGCTTTTGTTAAGCAAGTCAGTAATGGCAAATGTGAAAAATATGCATTTGACCGTGCTAACAAAGCTTTTGGAAAGGTAGGTGAGATTTCTAAACAAGAGTTGTAGTCTAAAGAACACAAGAAGAATCAAAAGAAATCTCCACCGTAGAAGGCCCTTGCAAACGATAAGTATAGACATCCAAATTCATGCTCTTCTGCAGGAAATGTGCAAGGAAATCAAGCACAGAAAGGACCATTTCATCCATCAAGGCCTGCAAGAGCAAATCAAGCTAGTGAGAATGCTTTATACGTGAAGAGACAAACATGCTTCAATTGCGGCATTCTTGCTCATATTACTCGGAACTCCACAGATCGTCCCTATGTACCCTATTATGCCAAAAACAGAGGGTTAAACCAAATGATAACTATCATTCTAAGACATTGAAGGTATCTTCACCTAAGGCAATGAAGAATGTGAATCCCAAATGTGAATCCCAAGGTCAAATCGTCTGATGGGGATTGGAACACTGCTAAAAACCAATGCAAGGCTGTTCAGGAACAAAAAATCTGTTTCTAGAACTAACAAACTTAAAACAGCTAAAGTTGCTCAACCGAAGACAACACACGCGTTTGTTAAGCCGAAACAAATTTGGAAACTCAAATGCAAAGCAACATCTCTAATCCTTGAAGCAAAAGGGGACTTGTGTTTGAAAGAAGTGTCTTATTTTGATGCTTCAGGAATACCAAGGACCACGATGGCCTGGGTACAAATGTTTATCTCCTTATTTTTCGGGGACAACCAAGGAGGAGTTGTTGAAAATCTCTAGAATGTTGATAGCGGTTGTTCTAGAGACATAACGGGTAATATTTCAATGTTGCAAAAAGTTCAAAGTTTTTTTACACGTGACATGTTTCCTTTAGAGGAGATGGGGTAAGATAAGATCAGTGAAAAGGTACAATTTAAATTTCGTCCTTTGATTTGAAATTGATTAGTCTTCAATCTGATGACGAAATGGTTAAGCAAAAACAACAAAAGTATTTTCCTTTTTCTTTGTACATAAGTTTCCATTATTAGGTAAATTTGCTCATGAAGTATGCTGCACAAATTTGGGGGGGGGGAGGGACATATATGTACATATACATTATTTGAGGGGAGAAAATGAGAAAATCCAAAAACTTTGAAAAACAGAAAAATACAAAAACATTTGAAAAACACTAAAAAACCAAAAAGATTTTGTTGCATTATAGGGAAATGAAATAAATGTTCGTGCTAAAGGGTTTTGACCAACATATGTAAGGTGTCAAGGCTAAAAAGACTAGGATCTAATGTAATATGTCGATAGGCTTGACGCTCAAAAGGATAAAAGATACCAAGTGATATAAACGTAACGAACTATGTACCATGTGGGTAACATACCATTGGTATTGATTTCATGGTCTTAAATCTTGCGTTGATAGATAGCCAACGTCTGAGGTTTCGGATCTTTATACTAGTGAGTCATCCGGGAATCAGGGTCGTCCTTCTGTTGCATCCAGATTATATGCAGACTTAGGCACTGATCTTAGAAGAGCCAAAACCTTAACGAAAGACAAACTCTTTTGAGGAAATTCCATGTGTATGCAATAGTCAAACTCGTATTGTAAAAGCTATTTGCCTAACCCTTGTCGGACAGTTTATTGGTAACTTGTTGTACAGAAGTACTGACCTGTTCACCAATAGTCTAACATTATAAAAGTTAAAGGATAATCTTAATATACTCACTCGCTACGATGAATAGTTGTGCTTACCTTGATTGTGGGGGTATATCATTGTATGGGACACACGGTACTATAGTATAATATTACCTTAAGCATATAACGAAGTTAAAAAATTTGAAAGTTGAGCGTTAGGTTTAAGAGGACAAATATATCGGCAATCACATAGACCAGTCTGAATAAGTTCGCTGAAAAGTGTTCCTTGGTCAGCCTGAGAACGATTTTAATCCCACTACAATTGTTCAATTGTAACTATTGAGTTAGTTTCTTTGTCTAGTTGCGTTTCTGCTTATGTTCTTATTTATAAAAATTAAAAAAAATAGAAATTCAAAAAATCCAAAAATAGTGTCTTGCTTTTACAAAATCAAAAATCCCAAAATAAAGTGTTTTATTTGTTTAAATTAAAGTTTTAACCGTTTTGAAGATCTGACTGATCATCAAAAGTTGAAAAAAAAATTTGAACTGTGAAATCCAAGTACAAGTATTTGGATGTACCAAGTGTTCATATTGTACTTTCCTCTGCTGCAAAGCATTGTTTGCTTATAAATTTCTGAGAATTTTGCAGAACTTGATTTAGATCAACAAACAGGGGTTGATGAATTTTGAGATGCTGTTAGCTGCTGACAAAGCATGAAGCATTACAACAACAAGGTGGACCTGAGTCAGAAGAACCAGATACGAGTCATCGTCTGACAATGACAGTACCTTTGAAGAAGTGCCTGTGAACTTACTTGAAAGAGAAAGATTGAAGAAGAAAAGAGCTGATGAGAATCCTCCTCTTGCATTCTTTTTGTCAAGATGTTTCAAGCAAAGCTGATCAAGATCTTCATATGAAGCTCACCACAAGAGAAGAAGAAAGAGACGAGTGCTGAGAGTTCAGAAGTCAAGAACTTCCACAACTTCTATAACATAGCGACAACCATAGACTCCGTTGAAGACGTTGCTGAATTCATGCTATGAAAACAATTTGATGCATTAGTCTAGGGTAGATTGTTAGGTCCTGTAAGTGTGAGACTGACACATCAATATACGCAACGAACTATGGTTGCAAAATGGTATTAATTGGGTTACTTTATATTAGGTTTCGGACCTTGTATAGGTCATTTGGGCATGCCTAAGGCCATGTGGGCTAGGCAAGCCTAAGGGGAGCCCATGTGGGGAATGGGCTTACCCTAGGTATATAAGCTTGTTGGTCCCAGATGGAAAATGCTCTTTTAGCTTAATATGGCAAGTGATTTCAACAAATATGAAAATAGTGTGCGGAAATACAAATCGAACTTTCAAGAAACAACAACTACAGAATTTTCAAGTTAATATCAGTTTGAAACAAAATGGCAGGTTTACAAGTTGGTTGTAAGGTTATTGACTAGCACAAACGAATACTTGTATAATTCTATGGTGAAAAGGTAATGGAGTTATTGTAGTAGTGTGTATTTAATGCTTGGCTTAAGTCATCATCCTTCAATGAGTTGATTCTCTATTCATAGAGAATTCTTAACACGAATAAAGATTAGTTTATTCGTGCACTTGCTCTACATAAAGTAGCTTCTTGACATATTCATTGAATCCACTATGATCAACTTGCTACCCTTCAATTGTGGCAGAGCTCAAATTTGTAGACAAGTTGGCCCATCAGAATCTTTGAGAGCCATCTTACAAGAAAATATGATGAACAAATCATAAGTATTTCTGATAACCAGATTTTACTGGATACAGACAGAATGGCCTTTTCGGATGTCTTTACTTGTATCTGATCCTTTTCTGATGCATGTAGAAGATATGTTGTCCTTTTCTTTTGTCCAGTTTTGTTTCCTCTTTCTGTTTGACATTCATGACTTTATCTTCAACAATTGATAAGATGGATCACATTTTTCTTCAATACTTACATAAAAGTTTCCTAATAGTTTCCCCTTAAGTATTGTAAGAAAAATAAAAACTTATAACAAAAGAACATACTTCAAAGAGAGTTCAAAGACATCAAGATCCAACTAACAAACATAAAGTTTGTTAAAAAATAAAGCAAAGCAAAATCGGTGTACTTAGAGAATCTTCAGTCACTTTTGTAGAGATCTCCTTTCTTCAGCTGCTTTTTTATTCAATCAGCTTGTGACTGACTTTGCACAAGCCTTTGTACCATCCTCTAGCAGTGATCCATTCATTTATGATGTCTTCAACTTCTTTCCTTAGCCTTTCCTTGTTTCTTCTTTTAGCCTTGAGTTATTCTTGTTTCTTATTCATGTAGTCTTTGATATAGTTGAGTGTTTGATTGGAGTACCTGCATATTTCATTTACTCTGAATAGAGCCTTTTTATCTTCAAGATCTCTGGATACAGACATTCCAAGTTTCTCAAAGTTGATTCGTGTTCTTGCTTCATATTCAAGTTTAGCTGGAACATATGTGTCCGGAGGTGGTATTTGCACTTTCTTGCTGTAATCAAAGGCTAAAGTCAAAGGCTTCTAGAGCTACCCTTGAGTATAGTTTCTGTCCGGCTTCTGTCATGCTATAGATAGCCCTTTTTTTAATCTTTGTATCTCCCTTTTCTTTGTCAAAGATCTGGTTCAGCTTTATTAAGTCCATGGGATGAAGTTCTTCTCAAAGGTTAGCGTCCAAAACTGTTGTCACACTGTCATCTAATCTAATCAAGGCATATTTCTTTTGCTCATAAGTTCCTATTACCTCGCCTACAGTGGATTGAGTGTCCACCTTGTGTAGTCTAACCACTGGATTTGTGAGAGGTGGATGAAGACTGGCCTTTCCTCTTTTCAGCTTTTCTTCCCTTATCCTTATGCTCATTGGGCTTAAAGGCCTGTCAAGCTTATCGTCTTCGTCATTCGAATAGTAGTTTCTCAGATGATATTTAGGGAAATAACATACTGTCTTGATCAATCTGTTGCACCAGAAATTCCTTTTCCTTTCCTTGTGCGTCCTTTTTGATTCAACTCTTGTTTCTTTAAAGAAGTAGCAGAATCTTCCCACTTTCTCTTCTCTACCTGGTTTAGCTGCTCACTAAAGATGATTTCTCAAGAAGTAGTTATTTTTGGTTGGCCTCAGAAGAACTGCTTAGATTTGAGATTATCCTAGGAGTAGCTTCGAGTCTTTTTATTATTTCTGACCTTGGCACATCAGGTGGAGGCCTTATTGGTGTTGGTCCAGATTGACTAAAAGATGGAGCTTCCTTCATTTGTGTGTACTGAGTGGCTTCTGGTCCTTCTAGTGTGATGTCTCCTTAGGAATGGGAGTTCTAAGTTCATGAACATCAATGTTTGCCAGTTTGGTAACATTCTGTTGTAGCCTCTTCACAAGTGATTTCACATCACCTAGTAGTTAGGCATTTCTTCTTTTTTCATCATGTACCCCTCTTGAACTCCTCCATATTTTGATTCTAATGTGTAGCCCATTCTCTCACCAATTTGTCAAGAGCATCAGTCATGTTATTGTTACTGGCTCTCAAACTATGAATTTTTTCCCAGAATCTTACCAGAGATTGTGGTATCCCTTGTTTCCACGCCTTTAGTCACTTTTTCTTGATGTCCTCTATCTTTTTAAACATTTTCTCAAAGTCTGCTGTAACTTTGCTGCTGTCTGATGTCTTCTGGGATTGCTGTAAATTCTTCAGAACTTTAGTATTCCTTTCTGTTTGCTTTCTGATGGTCTCAACTGATTCTGATAGAATTTTCATATGAGATTTCTAGCTTCTGATTTCTACTATTAGCACATCCATCTTTGTCTCAACATGGGATTTTTCAGCAAAAACTTTGACAACACCTTCTAAAATATATTCAAGTTGTTCTGATGAAATGGTTGGTTCAGTGGGTAAGGTTGGAGGAACAACAGGTGATCCTTCTCTCCCATCAGCAGAAGGCACACTTGCTGCCGTTGTAAAGGGATTAGGTTGGTCAAAAGGCCAACCCTGCACACCTTTACTAGAACTGTGAAACTTATTCACATCCTGGATTTCTTCACTTTCTGGAACCATTCCTGAGAATGATTCTCTATGAATTGTTGAGAAACTCTTATCTTTCTCACCAGGTTTCCTTGATCAGCAAGCTGATCTCGACCGTTGTTGTCATAATCTCATCCTCATTAACTGATTTGGAGGATAGACAAGTGGAATCACTAAGCTGTTCACTTACTATTTTTTTTCTAGGTTGTATAATATAATTACCTCTAACGAAATCATCAGAATCAGATTCTATTGAGTTTGCAACAGTAAACAAATCAGGATTAGTTTGAGCACCGGATTCTACCATATGGGACGCCTCAGCATGATGTTGTACCCAATTTTGGATACTGCTGTATCTACTCATCAACCTCCATTGGTTCTGGTGAAATTATGATGTCTTGTTGCTGTAATTGCTCTGTTATCAATCTCGGGCCTTCTGATCTTTGATCATCAGATCTGGTGAAGAACTGCTGTCGTAGATTTCAGTGTCTTCCACTCCTCTGTTTAGAATTGCCATATACTGTATTCTATAAGGTGAGTCTTCAGCTATTAGGTTTATCATGCTTTCTAGTAGGTTAGGGACATCTTTGTTGGACTTCTATGCTGATGCTACATTCCAGGGCTTCATAACTAATGATCTCCACATGTTTTCTGATATAGAAAGCTCAACATCCCTTTCAACAAATGTTTCAACTATGAGAATTTACCAGAATCTAGAAAAAGGTAAATGAGAGTCAATTCTACCAGACTTCGTCAATACAAATCTCTTCATCAGATTAAATTTCTGTTCCGTAATCAATTTCGGTTAGTGATGAGTCCATACATGATTGTCAGAACAGTTATGTTAATTTGATTAGTGCCCCTAATTTTTGAAGTTAGGCACTTGGTTAGGGTTTCCATCATCACTTGCAAGAAGGCAGGTAATTCATTCCTTTTAAATTCCCAATTAAAGAAATCTTTCTTCCGTATTCCATCAGAACATCAAGCTGTCCCAACAACTCCTCCTTTCCTAGGTGCTTCAACGTAGTGGTCATTGATTGGAAGTTCCAAAAATTCCCTGATTTTTTGTGGTGTAATGGTAACAAAGATGTTACCCCATAGATGAGTTGTGACTTCGTTCACACTAGTTTCACTAAGTGTATTGACAAGCTGCTACATAATACTTTCCGGCACTTCTTTGTTTTCGGTCAGAGCATGAGCAATAGGGCTCTTAACAGAAATTCGACCAAAATCTGAAATTTTTTGTTGTATGTTTCATGGTTGGTGTTCATCAATAAGTTGTTCTTCTTCAATGGCAGAAAATCATCATCCCTGATGAATGGGACAGAATGTTCAACAGCAGGAATGTTGAGGTTAACAAGGTTAGGCACGGCCATGGTGAGCAGCATTTTGCTTTTAAAAAAAACTGTAGGATGTTTAGGGCTTGTAAGTTTGGAAGTTGCAGTGTGTTTCTCGTCCTTTTGAATATTGTATATATCGGTATTGTGGGACAAAGATCATGGGGTTTGGATCATGGGTGGTTAGTATTTAAGTTGGTTAATTATAAGTTAAAGATGTTTTAACTTTATCCGAACCATTTTTGAAAACTTTTGATATATCCACAATTTTTTATGTATCTTCAAATTTTGATATATCTTTAAAATAAATTGGAGATAAACTTTTGATTGGTGAATTTAAGGCCAAGTTGTACGTTTTCCTTCCTGTGGGACCCTTTCTTAGAGAAAAGGTCCAATGATATCCTTTTCTAGAGTCTGACATTTCTTCCCCCTTTTTGAAAGCAAAATTCAATCTGATGACGTCATTAGAAATTCTTTTCTGGTGCAAAAATCACAGATTTAATCTTAGTGTTTTATCATAAGTCCATCAGAATGTCATAAAAAATGTGAGTTCCCCATTGTGAGTTTTTTTTTAGATGAGAGGGAATGAGTAGAGTAATAGAAATGTACTTACAGTGTGATCTCTTACGGAGATCCTTCATCTTGTTAAGAAAAAATGTTATTGGAGAAAGAGTGTTTTGACCTTCCTTTGGAATGTTAACATAAAGTTTCAGGGGTTTTGTCCCAAAAAATTTGTGTTAAATCTTATCAAATCTGAAGCGAACCTTTTCATTATTTTCAAGTCTTAGGCAAATAAATTTTTTGTTCAGATTATTGACTGTTGTACTAGAAAATTATCAGATTTGACATAGTTTTATCAGAAATTTTGATAATGGTTCTTATGTTTACCAGATCTGATATTGTTCCCCCTTTGACTCATTTTTTAAATTTCCTTGTCACTTGTTCCAAACTTTTTAGAACTTGTTTCTTTTGCCTATAATTTTTATAGAAACTATACTTATATAGATATATATTTACAAAAAGAAAAGAAAGAAAAACTTAAGAAAAAAAAACAGAAAAAAATTCTAATTAATCTTCATTGAAGATAAGTTGAGCAAAAATCCACAGACAGGTCAAAGTTCCAGAATGGTTGGGTTTGGTGTCAGGCTGGCACTATGTATGTTTTCTTGAAGGATGACCTTAGCTCTTGGGTACCAATTTGGAACTCATGGAAGTCCAGTTGACGTGTGATCACCCTCATTAAGAAACGAGGATAGATCAGAAATGGTCTATGAGACTTCATTTGCCCTCAAAATCTCCCTGAGATATTTAGAGAAGTTGTGGGGGGCCCTTGTACTAATGCATGCACCACGTTTATCAACCTCTATGAGATCTCATTAAAATTTGTCCGGACTTTCTAGAGAAGCATACTCCAATCTGTGTGACTAAGAACTTCCATGGCTGAAGGAATCCGGATTTGCTTGATCCTTCTTGTGCGATTCTCTGTGTAGTATCCCATCTCCTTCAGAGTCTGATCCTGAGTATGGCGGGTGAAGAAAGTGACATGATTTTTGTCGTTGAGCTGTAGATCCTCTCTGATCGTCTCTTCGCCAGGATGATTTCCTTCCCCATTACTTCACTGTGAATCCACACGTTTGTTCCTTGGTAGTTGGTTTGTGTATTCAGCCAAAACTCTTGTAGTAGAGTTGGGTGGACCCAAATATATGCCGACAAGGGATATGCTAGGGGACTTTGCATCAGCATGTTGAGAATGATCCCGCAGCCTACCCATGTTGGTCTATCCAAGTTTCTCCGAACCCTCATGTCTGAGTTTTGTACATTGGAAGTAGGAAAAGTGATGCACTGATTTCTACCATTGTTAGGGTTTCTAGAGAGATGGATTTGTTAGGGTTTCTGAACAAGAAGGAAGAGGATGATAGTGATAGATGAGGTGAAGTTGATCTTCAAGTGGTGGTTGTATATATGAGTTAAGTGATATATGCACCATAAATGGTATTTACCACTCAAGATTTTCTTTCTTTTTATTCTCATTGTCCTTAATGCACGAGATCCTTAGTAAGAGGCAAAGAGAACTTGGTGAGGTAAAAGTTTTTGCATTGAATGTTTTAGGCGACTATTTCTGTGAGATTATAATGATTATCTTGCCTATGTGTGTCCTTCTTTCTCTCTAAGCATGATGACTAAGCTCCTAAAGACTAACTGAGAGTGTGTGTGAGCAATGAATTTTTTTCAGAAATCTTGCTTTGTGACGTAATCTACCCTAAGATTCTACGATTTGCAGTGGATTTTTTATATATATAATTTTTTTAAGAAAATGAACACACACAAAAAAAACTATGTACAATCATTGTGCTATTGATGTATATGTATGAAGAAAATGTTAAATAAGAAATCTTAAATTTGTGAGCCTCGTTATGAATCTCATTAGATTTTCTGATAATTTTGGCATACCTAACAGAGTATCAGATTTCTTGTCATCAGAAATTCTGATGAATGTTTGCAGGTTCTGATGGATTATCAGAATTTCTGTTAAAATTCTGATCATCCACTGATGGTTACAATTTTGGCTATCCTTTTGTGACAGTACATTTTTGAATTTTCTTCACATTTTATGTTGTCAATGCCCAATTTGCTGACTAGAAAATTGTGTCTCTTTCATCAAGAGGTTTTGTAAAAATATCAGCAATTTGATTTTTTGTTGAAACAAAATACATTTCAATGTTACCTTTTTCAACATGATCTTTTATGATGTGGTATCTGACATCAATTTGTTTGGTTCTTGAGTGAAGCACTTGATTTTCTGTTATGGCAATGACACTCTTTGAATCACACAATATTGGAATTTTAGTCAGAGTTACTCCATAGTCCTTAAGCTGAGTTTGCATCCATAACACTTGCGAACAAGAGCTTTTTGGTGCTACATATTCTGATTCAGCTGTTGATGTGGAAACACAGTTGTGTTTCTTGCTTGCCCAACAAACTGGCTTTTCTCCTAACATTTGACAAGTACAAGATGTGCTTTTTTGTCTATTTTGCATCCTGCATAATCTACATTTGTGCATGCTATTAGTTCCAAATTTGTATCTTTAGGATACCATAGACCAAGATCTGATGTGCCTTCCAGATATTTAAAAACCCTTTTTACAACTTTCAAATTGGATTCCATAGGGTTACAATGGTATCAAGCCAGAAAAGATGTTGAGAACATTATATCTAGTCTACTGGCTGTTAGATACATTAATGATCTTATCATTCTCCTGTAGGTTTTAATATCAACCCTTTTGCCATCTAGATCAGAATCAAGTTCATTTCTAGTTGCCATGGGATTTTTGAAATGGAGCAATTTTCAAGTGAGCATTTCTTCAAAATTGTTCTGTCATACTTTGGTTAACTCAATAGTATGCTATCACTTCTTTGTTTAACTTGTAAGCCTAAGAAAAATTTAATTCAGCCATCATGCTCATTTCAAAATGACTGGTCATTAGTTTCTCAAACTTTTTGCAAATATTTTTATTGGGTGATCCAAAAATAATGTCATCAACATAAATTTGAACCAATAAAGTATGACACTTATGTGTTTTCAATAATAGAGTTGTGTTAATAGTACCTTTTGTGAAACCTGAATTGATTAAGAAGTTTGAAAGAGTTTCCTAATATGCTCTTGTAGCTTACTTCAACCTATACAAGTTTTTGTTTAGCTTATAAACATGTTTTGGGAATTCTGGGTCAACAAATCCTTCTGCTTGTTGTACAAACACTTCTTCCTCAATCTTACCATTCAGAAATGCTGATTTCACATCCATCTGACAAACTTTTAAGTCTTTTGATGCAGCATAAGCATGGAATATCCTTACAGTTTCCAATCTGGCAACTGGTGCAAAGGTTTCATCATAATCTATGCCTTCTTGCTAAAAATAACCTTTTACTACCAGTCTTGCCTTGTTCCTTGTTATTATTGCCTTATCATCAGATTTATTCCTAAATACCCATTTGGTTCCCATGACAGTTTTGTTAGTTGGTTTGGGTACTAGATTCCATACTTGACTCTTTTCAAATTGCTCAAGCTCTTCTTGTGTTGCTTGCACCCAATCTGAGTCATTAAGTGCTTCTTTGATAAATTTTGGTTCTATCATGCTTAGAAAACCAGCATATAGACATTATGAGCTGTGGTTGATCTAGTCTTGACACCTTCTTCAGGATTTCCAATAATGTTTGATTAAGAGTGACCTTTGATCCATCTACAGTTGTTGTGTGAACTAGATGATTCAGAAGGATCCGAAGGTTCCCCCTGATTAGTTACCACTATTGGATTGAGTGGATCATAATTCTGATTTTCAGTTTGATTTTCCGATAGATTTTTATAATTCTAGTCTTCTTGTGAATTTCCTGCATGGTTAGTATGTGATGGAAGTTTGGGTGATTTTTATCTGTATAGTCACATTCAAGAAGTTCTTCAGTTAGAATGTTAAGAAGATGATCCGAGTTTTCTTTGCTTATCAGAAAAGTTTATTTCTTTTATGATTTCACCAGAAACCTCTGTTTCTGATGAATCATCAAATGACACATTTAAACTTTCTCTTATTGTCCTAGTGTTTAAGATAAAAATTTGTAGGCTCTTAAGGACAATGAGTAACCAAGAAAGATGCCTTTTTAAGCTTTCCTGTCAAACTTTTCAAGACTTTCAAATCATTAAATACAAATCATCTACAACCAAATGTGTGTAAAAATTTAATATTTGGGATTCTTCCATTTATGATGTTGTAGGGTGTTTTCTTAAGTCTTTTGTTTATGATGAATTTGTTAAGCGTGAAACATGCATCTGCAATTGCTTCTGCCCAAAAATAAGTGGGTAGTTTGGCATAAGCAAGCATGGTTCTTGCTGTCTCTACCAAGGTTCTATTTCTTCGTTCCACAACTCCATTTTGCTGTGGAGTTCTAGGAGCTGAAAAATCATGAGAAATTCCTTTGCCTACTAAGAAGGTCTCAAGTTTTGAAATTTTAAACTCTGTTCCATTGTCTGATGTGATCCTTCTGACTGGTAATTTTAACAAATTTCTATTTTTCTGATGAAATTTGTGATTAGATCCAGGGTTTCACGTTTCTTTCTTATAAACTCAACCCAAGTGTACCTTGAATAGTCATTTAGAATGACCAAAATACATTTCTTACCAGAAAAGCTTGCCGTGCTCACAGGTCCACAAAGGTCCATATGCAAAAGTTCTAAACTTTGTTGTTATTGAAAATTCAGAAACTGTTTTATGTGAGCCTCTTTTGGATTTTCCTAATTCATAGGCTTCACATAATTATCCTTCTTAGGGGATATAAATGGTAGACCTTTTACCAAACCTTTGCTTGCTAGTTGTTTAGATTTTTGAAATTTAAGTGGACCAGTCTTTTATGCCACAACCAACTATTACCTTTGTTGTCTTTTAAAAACAAGCACATCTGGGTTGCTCTATTTCTTCTTTGAAATCAAAGTAATATATGGATTTTCTTATCCTTTTTCGACTTAAAGAATTTTTTTTATTATCTTGACCAACTAATAAGCATTTTTCTGGTAGAAAGGTTACCTGAAAACCTCTGTCACAAAATTGACCACAACTTAGTAGATTATACTTAAAACATTCTCCATAAGCTACTTTCTCTGTGGTTAATGAACCATACTTGATGATAGCCAACATTCTTCCCTTCACTCCATTTCCAAAATTGACTAATTTACGTAGCTTTGGAAGGAAATTGCTGAGTAAGCTCCTATCCCAGTCATGTGTTTGGAGCTTCCTGAGTCGCAGTACAGGATCTGCTGCACATGATGGTCCTTAACTGGAAGAATTAGAGAACTTTTGGTACCTAGACTTGCTTAGGTACTTTTTCTGATGAAGATCTGATTAAGTTTTCTTCTTCGGATGAGGAATTTTCACTAGAAATTCTGTTACATGCTGAGCCATTAACAGGTTGTTTGGTTTTAGTTTGGAGATGGTGTTGAACTGTCTCAGTATGTCAACACACATACAGTTTTCTTTTCAGATTTGTTTATTCCTTTGATAGTGATGGAAGATTTGCAGTTTTCTAGAATTTTGGATGAATCCTTTTTGAATTTTCGGAAAATGTTTGTTTTGATTCATACCTTTTTCCTTTGTTATTAGTTTTTGATAACAGAAAAGGGTTGTTAGAACTTATTGATTTGCAAGATTCAGTGTTAGTTTCTGATGTTATTTTATCAGAAATCCGTCTGATGCTTTGACAAAAGTGGTGGATTTCTGATGTTTGTCTTTACATATCCAAGCCCTTCACCATTATTCTTTGGCTTGTTGAAAATCCTTTACATTGATTCATTTGTCATGAATTCTTTTATACAAATCTTTTTGTTCCTTTTCATAGAAATCAATTTTAGCATTTTTAGTTAAGTTGTCCTCAATTAGTAATTGGTTTTCAAGTATTACTTTATTCAATGTTTTTTGCAAATTATGAGATTTTTTATTTTCTGATATTTGTTTTTCTTGCAAGTTCATAAAACCTGACATAAGCTTGTTTAGTTTTTGTTCAAGATCAAAATTCAAGCTTATCTTTGGTTCTGATCTTTCAGATTCTGCATCAGAAAGCTTGGCCATGAGACAAAAATTGCTATTTCTTCCTCTTCTTGTTCATCAGAAGAATCATCAGTTAACAAGGTATTTGTCCCTGCGATCAGACTTATTTGTTGTTGCTTTTTAGCGTCTTCTAGCTTCTTCTCATAGTATGCAACATCTTTCAGTTTTTTGTTTTTGCATTCTGATGGATAATGACCCTTTTGCTTACATTTATGGCACACAACTTCTGCTTTAGTCTTGTCTTTTGACTTTCCTTCCATCCCCTTTGTCACTTTTCTGGAACTTATGGCTTCCACCTTTCAGCCTTTGCTCAAAAGTTTTAGTGAGCACTGCAATTGCCTCAACACATGCAGTAAAATTGATGAGGTATTAGAATTTTCCATATTTCGGCAATAAGAGGTTTGAGGATCAGGGTTGGATGTTCTTTAAGAGTTTGAGATTAGAGCAATGGACCCACCTCTTTGGTTTGAGTTCTCATATATCTCTTCTTCTCTAGGGACAAGAATGCTATAGAGGTCATGTAACTCATGTTTCCTAGCTCTAAAGTGGAGGCTAAAGTCATTGTGAGACTTTTCCACTCTCTTGGTAGAGCATCTAGGAATTTCACAGTCCTTTCATCATTTGACTTATCAATACTAAATTTCTTTGGATCATTTAAAAGTTTTGCAAATCTGTTATAGGTTTCACAAATATTTTCATTGGGTAAACTTTTAAATCTCTCATAAGAGGAGACATAGTTTGTTCGTTTATTTCTCTTCATTCTTTCTCCTCCTTCACAAAGATTTTCTAACTGATCCCATGTCTCTTTAGTAGAAGCACATGCATCTACTTGAGAGAATATGTCATTTGGAAGTGCCATAATCAAAAGTGACTTGGCACTTTCATTAGCCTCCACCTTTTCCTTGTCTTCTTGACTCCAAAAGTTTTCATCTTTTGGAGCCAGGAGACTAGGTAGTTCAGGTGTTTGATCAATTGCTGGTGAACCTGGTATCTCAATCATGGGTATGTATGGGCTACACATAATGGATTGAAACAAAGCTCGATCATATCCATTAAGGACATTGATCATCCTGATTTTCCATTGAGGATACTCCTCTCTGACCAAAGTCAGATGCTTTGACATAGACCCGATGTTGAAAGCATTGTTCCAGGTTTGAAACTTTGCCATATTTGGATAAAAGAAAAAAATGAGTTGTTGATCGTTTGAAAGTAGTTTATTCAATCTGCTCTGATACCAATTGTTGGTCCTAGATAGAAAATGCTCTTTTAGCTTAATATGGCAAGTGATTTCAACAGATATGAAAATAATATGCGGAAATAGATATCGAACTTTCAAGAAACAACAACAGAATACTTGTATAATTCTGTGGTGAAAGGGTAATGGGGTTATGTCATTTCTAGGGTAAGCCTTTAGAGAAGACCTTTGAAGGAGCCTCCGTAGAGAAACCCTAGACTAGAGAGAGTGAGAGGTGAAGAACTTGTATAAGACGGTTTTGCTATTTGATAGTAATAGAATTGTATGCAAGTTTGAAATGAATCAGTGTTATTCTTGTTCATCTTGTTCTTCATATTTTATGTTTCTTGAATATCACCAAGTTTGGATTCCGCCCATTTTTGGTGATTGTTTGATATCATTGTTAGATACGGATTATTCGGGACTTATATCTTGGTTTCTAACTTAAATTGTAAACAAGACATATACAAACTAAAAAAATATTTTTGAAAAAGATTTGGGGTGTTTTAGCATTTCCAAGTAGAGTTTTGTGTAAGGCTTGTTTTAGGACAAATAATTTCAAGTTAAGCTTCCCCCCACTAAATTACACATTGTCCTCAATGTGACCAGAATTGGTGATAATTAATTAAATGTGTAAACATGGGTTAAAAACAACAAGTTTTTCATAAACTAGTAGCTGGGCACGGCCCCGTGGTGAGTGCTAGTATCGAAAATGTTTGAAAACTTACATAAGGTGGACATGGGGGTGTGTTAAGGAGGTATGACCCCATGTGGCAAGTCTAGAAAATAATTGTTAAAGCTACTATTAGAATTCAGAAAAGATGGTAGGGTGATGGGTTTTCTGTTCCGAGTTCTGGGAGTCGTATGCTTGGTGGTTCCAAGCATTCCAAGGTACCTGTAAGCTTATACACACCACAACAACAACAAACATATACGACAATGGAGATCCTACGTTATGACCGTTTAGTTGTTTCATCATCCATCACAACCTTAAAAAACAGAAAAATAAAAACAGAAAGTAAATTTTTTGGAAAGTAAATTGTTCAAAATGGGTCGCAGCCCGCAAACCATCATTGTTTCACAAAAGAATGAGAGATTAACCTGTTAGTCGCCTTCTTGACACTACCTTCGCCATCCCCACCTAGTCTGAATCCATCTCCTCTTCCTCCTCCTCGCCACGGTACACCATGTGCTCCCAGATGTAGGAAATGTCGGTGCACATGGAGGCTATATTCCTCTCGATCCCGCCAACACGAGTGCTAATGCCTTGGCCCGTGGTGAGGGCAGTGTGGGAGATTTGAAGTGATTCCTTTATAATATTATAAAGATTGTGCATGTTAGGAAACTCACTACCACATTGAGAGGATGAACCCTAGGCGTAGCCGTAGGAGTACTATCGAGTACGATTCGGGTCGTCTTCAATTACGAGGATTTGATCGGGGTCATTTGGGTTCCAAACCCTCCCTTTTTTATCTTTGAAGCACAGGAAACCGTTGCCGCATTCGGCAATGAGGTTCATACTATGGCAAAGTAAGATGTCAGCCCGGGAGACGCCTACCCCGTTTGAAAAGTTTCGTGGGATGCGTCCAGCATAGGTCCTATAGACTTGGGCTATCCAGCCACCGAAGAATATGGGCATTGGAGCCGTAACTCAAAGATGATGTCATAGAAGATAGGCTCGGAAAGATCATCCTTGGTATAGAGCCCTACATCCATACCGAATTTTGCGACCAAAATCCCATACCACTAGCAGTACATCGGAACATCACAACTTCAGTATCGTACATGTCCTCGATGTCTTTCTTGAGGGTGAAAGTGCTTAGGAATTCAAGATTGAATTCGAAAACTGATTGCAATGGTGCCTCAAGAAATAACCGAAGCGGTCCTGTGACAAGTCTGGCGCAATGGTCTCTTTGGACAATAGTGTCTTAGGTGTCATAGCAGACATGCCTTGGTGGCTGTTCTATACGAGTCTTGAGAATTTCCATTCTTTCCGCGCAGTTAGAGTGCTCTATCGTGAATAGAGCCACTTGGTTGGTGCCATTTTCTTCACAAAACAAACATTTAAATAGTTAAGCTTGGTTACAACAATGAAAATATGATAAACAGAGTTTAGGCACGGCCTCGTGTCTACTGGACATGACCCGTGCTGTAGATTTTCAGGAGACACAATCCCGTGCCATGGAGGCACGGCCCCGTGGTCGGCTACTGTTTTGACCCAATTTTTCAACTTTTCGTGTCAGCTTCGAAAAATCCAAAATTTTTGGTCCCATGTGTGCGGTATACCCGAAAAACAAACCCCAAGTATCAATTTTCACTTACCAACCCGTTTTCCCCTTCGATTTCAAGTTTTTTTGGTTATGAACAAGGGTTTGATAAAGCGGGTTGCAAATGTCCGACTTTTTAACAATGATTTGATGATTTACTTACCAAACACTAATACTAATTACTACTACAAGATCTATGAAAAAGTTTTGGATTCTTTGGACCGACACGGGTCTTGTACAAGACCTTAGATGTTTCCCAAAATCTAGATGTTATATATCATGCAAAGCGTAAATTGAATAAATCTAGATGTTAGTAACATACCTTGTTGGTAGATTATGGAAGAGAATCATGAAAGAGTGTAGAGAACCGGTGGGTGAAGAGAAACGGGGCGTGGTAGTTATGAAAAGAAAGGTCTGCCAGAAGGGTATTATCCCGTCTGCAGATGAGCACGACCCCGCGCCTCTGAGGCACGACCCCATGTCTATTTATTATTATATATTTTTTATATGTGCCTTTGTTTCTCTGTCCGCTTGGTTGATGGTTTCGTGTTTTCCTGATTTGTAGACTTTTTCACGTGTCATATTTTTCCAAAATATACCTATAAGATGGATTATTGAAAACAAAACAAATATATACAAGTTGTTGTAACATTGGTCGAAAAACGGGTTTCAAAACCGCTTCGTTTATCAATCAAATATTCAGTTATAAGTTTCATTGCGTATTTATGGTTCATATTAATTTCAAACAATACATAACTAATAAACATTTTTAGAATTTTAAACCATAATTAATAAATAATAAAAATAAGTAAATAAAAAAATAAAAAAGGGCAGCCGGGTTTCGAACCCGGGTCACCCACAAAGACAAGCACGCAACACACCACTCCGCCACGCACTGCTTTTGTGATAAACATGGAAACAAATAACATTTATAATAAAACCGAAAGTCAAATCTGCAATCAGCGCGCCCAGAACTCGTACTCACCGGAAAACCGACATTCCGCGATTTTGGCTACTTTTCCTTTGACTGAAACGCCACAAATTGATTTCAACGCCAGTTATAACCGTTGCCGGAAATAAATTTCGGTCACCACCGTCGGAAATCAGTGACCGCAAACTTGGACCTTAATTCAAACTCGAATCAACTGATCTTCCTTATAAATACCCACTCAAACATCTCGTAAACCTTTCGCTCAAAACCGCACTTTCTTTCCGAAGTTTCATTTCTTCAAAAGCTCGTCGCCGGAGATTTCCAATTTCGCCGGAATATCGCCGGAATCCCTGATCAGAAAACCGCATTCGTTCATCAGACGGTATAATTGTCTAAACCTTCTTGCTACCTCTTGATTTATAATTAAATTGTTCAAACCAATAATCGAAACTTTTGAACAGTTCACTCAGCCGGAAATCGCAAATCAGAGCCGACGGAATCCTGCCGGAAATCTGAAGCAAACTCTCTGTTCCGGTATACCATATCACTTAATCTTTTTCTCCATTTCAATCAAGTATAAATTATGGTCGATTAAACAGAACAATCGGGTTTCACTGTTCTGTGTTCTTCACAGTGAAGAAGATGAAGGTTGAACAAGTATATTAGTATAATTAAAATTGGATATTTAACCGGGTTAGACACACAGTCCAGCGGTGGACTGTGTGCAAATACAATATGCACGTCCCGAGTTCGAATCGCACAAGTTACCGACTTTCAGAAATAAAACCAACATTTTTAGAACTTACTCAGATCAAGTCACGGAATGTTTATAAGAGAATATAATTCAGTAGTTAAGCAGATTAGACACACAGCCCAACTGGTTGGGCTGTGCGCACTCGAACCAAAGGACCCGAGTTCGACTCCGGGTCTCTACAACCGGTTCAGCCATATAAATCATTTTTAATAAAAACCAAATAAGTTTAAGGTTAATTAGTATATATATATAATTAAAACAGAGAATATTTCGGGTTAGACACGTAGCTCAGTTGGTAGAGCTGCGTGCACGTATACGAGAGGTCCCGAGTTCGAACCTCACTCAGCGCATAGAAAACACAGTCTGACCGGTCAAGACCCGGTCAACGGTCAACGGTCAAAAAGTCAACTTTTTTTATTTCTTTTTATTTATTTATTTAATTGGAAAATTATTTAAAAATACTTAAAAATAAGATTATTAAAGTTAGAAAATTTCCTAAAACTCACAAAAATAAATCTAAAAATCCATTTAAGAGCACTAATTAAAAATATTAATCTCAAATAAAATTTATTTATTCATCGAATCATTTTGTTATTATCTAGGTTAGTTCTTCCCTCGTGATTGACTCATAAATTCGTGCGCATTCACCGGCATCAAAGAATGCACCCATTGTGAGTGAATCTCTACCAATTCCCCGTTTTAATCATGTTTTGGGGTGTATCATGTGTCGTATAATCCTTTTATTTTATTTAAACACTTGTGCATACATCATATCCGTGATCAAATGTGTATCAATTGTTGTGTGAATTATATGTAGATTGAACTTATCATTTTCAGTGCACGCATTTCATTAGGCCCATCAGTTCCCCGTGGGAGACGGGTTGAGCATCAGGAGTCTCATTAGATCGGCTCCGTTTGATTGAGCCTTGATCTCACATACATCATCATTCATGTCATATACTCATCTAAAGTGGTTTGTGATTGTTTATCTATATATGTTTGCTCACATGTGATTATTGCACAAATTTTCCTTATTAAATAAATCAAGAAATTAGTAACAATGTTTTATCAAGGTTCACTCGCCAACTTTTGTTGACCCAAAATATCCCCGTTTTACACATGATACAGGTGATCCAGCTGAGACAAGAAACACATAGGAAGGCCTAGAAGAATAAACAAGTTTAAGCTTTGGAATAATTATATAGTTTCATTTTCTTGTAATTGTATGAATTTTGTTTTGGATATTTAAGTTGTAATTTGAATTTAATAAATATGAAACATCTTAGTAAAAATCATGAGCTTTGGTGATAACCCAATTATGCCCCGACTTTTATTCCGCTGCGGGTCGGGGTGTGACAGATTGGTATCAAAGCTTATGACTATAGGGATATAGGATAGGTTATTAGACCCTTAGAGCCTATACTATAGTTGATTAAAATTTTAAATTGTTTATGCGTTACATACAAAATTCATGATGTTTATATGCTTTATGTTTATTTTTACACTCAATGTTATGCAAGCATGCTCACAAATACATGTTATTATACAATGCTCATCATGAATCATATCCTCATAACATATCATATCCATGAGAGCACAAACCTCACGATTACCATGATTTTTGCAATGATTTTTGTATTTTTCAAATCACATCAAAGTGAGTTCTCATGACGGGCATGTAGTAACTGGAAGGGTACGAGTACCGGTAGTCGGAACGTCCTGTCTAGGCTTGGCATTCGTATAAATCCAAAATAAAGGACCAGTTTGCCTACCTGGGGACTAACGATGAGAGTACGAAGGACCTATTAGGCTAAAGCATGCTATACCAAACGTCGTGTGAGCTAACCCCACTTTGAGTTGTCATTGTGTCTACACCTGGACACCCTCCTACCATACATCTCGCAATCAAATTTTACGATTTTCATTCGGGTGGTGCGAGTGTTAATCCGCCAACACCAATGTGAATCCTACCAAGCCCAATAGTCATGGGGGCCCACATGACTACACAGTCGATGGTATGGGGGACATTGGAGGCCCAAACATGAGCAAACCCAAGACATCCTATGGATGTAGTTGAATTATTGTCAGTTATGTTATTTTTCATTCTTTTTACGACACATGACACCTAGAAACTTCTTAAACTCACAATCTTCCTATGTATGTTCCTGTACATGTCGGCTAGGCAACTACGTGGAGGTAGAAAGTCAGGAAGATCAAATGAACGCTTGGCCACACAAATTGCTAAACAAATGGCCGTAGTGCTTCGTGACATCGTAATTCAAGTTCAACAAGCTCTCACCGCAAACCCCATCAATCCTCCCAATCAAGAAGACCCGAGCGTCGCCAACCCTCCTTCCAAAAAGTGCTCCTACAAACACTTCAAATCCTGCGATCCCCCAAAATATGAACGGACCGAAGGTGTTACCGCTCTCCTTCACTGGTTTGAAGAAATGGAAAACACTTTCCTCAATTGCGATTGTCCCGAGGATCGCAAGGTACGTTATGCAACTGAAGACTGTTCGGGGTAGCCCTTACCTGGTGGAACACAGAAAAGGGTAAACGAGGAGTTGAAGATGCCATGGCCTTAACATGGGAAGAGTTAAGGGAACTCATGACAAGACGCTTCTGTCCAAGAAGCGAAATCAAAAAGTTGGAAGATGAATTCCACGCGCTGAAACAAAAGGAAGGAGATCACACCTCCTATAATAAGCGATTTCTCGAGCTGAACCAAATGATCCCTAATTTGTTCACCCCCTTGTACCGCTTAGTCGAACACTACATTCGAGGCTTCCCTCGAAAATCCAAGATTCGGTTTTAAGCACTTCGCCTGCAACACTTGAAGCCGCAATGGAATTAGCTACAGAACTCACTGAGAATCGCATCTGAAACGACAAATTTAAAGATGAGAAGAAGAAAATACCCATTGAGACCCCAACTCCAAACCACCCAGTCTCCTCCTCAAAGTTTGCTGGTAAGAGGAAACGAAACAACAAGAATTTTGCTGTCACTCAAACCAACCCTCCTATCACTGCTGCACCAATCACCCAAATCGCTCCCTCAGCTGCGCCATTCAAAAAGCAATACACCGGCCCACACCCAAAATGCAACCGTTGTCAATACCATCACCCTCCTGAAACTCTTTGCCAACATTGCACAAGCTGTGGTCGTGCAGGTCATACCATCCAAACCTGCCGTATTCTTCAACGAATGAACCGCAGTCAACCACAAACCCAAACCCAAAATCAGATAGTGGGTCAAGCCCAACAACCCTTACTTCTACCACCTGTACCACACGCAGCCCAAACTTACTACCAACCAACTACCCCATGATGCAACCCATACGAGCTTGTTACAACTGTGGGGACCCAAACCACTTCAGGAACACTTGTCCACGCTTGGTGAACATAATCCATGCCCAAGCTCAAGCAAACCCGATAAACCAAGCTAACCAAGCTCCTCCACCTACCAGAGGAAGAGCTTTCAACATCAATGCCAACCAAGCTAGGGCTGACAACAACGTGGTCAACGGTACGTTTCTCATCAATGGTAGTTATGCATCCATATTATTCGATACTGGTGCGGATAAGAGCTTTGTGTCCTTAGAGTTTGAACCTATCCTCAACCAAACTCGTGTTAATCTCATGGAATCTCTAACGGTGGAAGTTGCTGACGGAAAACCCGTTTCATTAAATTCTATTATACGCGATTGTACCCTCACTCTAAACGATCACGATTTTCCAGTTGACCTCATTCCTATGAAGTTAGGAAGTTTCGATGTTATAATCAGTATGAACTGGCTCAGCCAACATCACGCTGAAGTAGTGTGCCGCGAAAAGTTCATTCGCATTCCTCTTGCAGATGGTCAGACCCTACGTATTTTTGGAGAAACCCCTTCGAAAGGACTCAAATTAATGTCCTGCCTTCAAGCCCAAAAATATCTCCGCAAGAACTATGTCGCATTCCTAACTCACGTCGTCAAAAAGGGAAACAAGGAGAAGAAACTCGAAGATATCCCAGTTGTGAAAGAATTCCCACAAGTCTTTCCCGACGACATTTCAGGACTCCCTCCTGTGAGAGAAGTCGAATTCCGCATCAATCTTGTACCTGGCGCTACGCCAGTCGCAAAATCTCCTTATAGGTTAGCCCCATCCGAAATGCAAGAGCTGGCCAGTCAACTGCAAGAGCTGACTGGCAAAGGATTCATACGTCCTAGCTCCTCGCCTTGGGGTGCACCTATTCTCTTTGTGAAGAAGAAAGATGGAACGTTTCGTATGTGCATTGATTATAGAGAACTTAACAAGTTAACGGTTAAGAATCGCTATTCACTACCTCGCATCGATGACCTCCTAGACCAACTTCAAGGCGCCACCTGCTTTTCAAAAATCGACCTTCGTTCTGGTTATCATCAGCTCAGAGTACATGAAGAAGATATCCCAAAGACCGCCTTCCGGACTCGTTATGGTCATTACGAATTCATGGTCATGCCATTCGGTTTAACCAACACCCCCGCTGTCTTCATGGATCTAATGAATAGGGTATGCAAACCCTACCTCGACCGTTTCGTCATAGTCTTCATCGACGACATCCTTATCTACTCCAAGTCTAAATCCGATCATGAGCGACACCTTTGACTCATCCTTACACTTTTAAGGACTGAAAAACTCTACGCTAAGTTCTCAAAATGCGAATTCTGGTTAGGAGAAGTACAATTCCTTGGACATGTCGTCAATGACAAGGGAATTCATGTTGATCCTTCAAAAATCAAGGCAGTGCAAGAATGACAAGCGCCACGTACCCCTACCGAAGTAAGGTCATTTCTTGGTTTGGCTGGTTACTATTGACGCTTCATTGCCAATTTTTCTCGTATTGCTGTCCCACTCACGGCCTTGACTCATAAAGGAAAACCCTTCATATGGGGACCTAAGCAAGAAGAGGCCTTCCAAACTCTAAAGCAAAAACTTTGTGACGCACCTATCCTCACACTCCCTGAAGGTTGCGATGAATTTGTAGTATATTGTGACGCATCAGGGCAAGGACTAGGCTGTGTATTGATGCAAAGAGGAAATGTGATAGCCTATGCTTCTAGGCAACTCAAGGTTCATGAGAAGAATTACACCACCCACGACCTGGAACTTGGAGCCGTTGTGTTCGCTCTCAAGATATGGAGACATTACCTCTACGTACCAAGTGTGAAATATACACTGACCACAAAAGTCTCCAACATATCTTCAACCAAAAGGAGTTGAATATGAGGCAACGAAGATGGGTCGAACTTCTCAATGACTACGACTGTGAAATTCCGTATCATCCTGGCAAGGCAAATGTGGTGGCTGATGCGCTCAGTCGAAAAAGTTATGCGAACTCCATTCGTCTTCTATGTTCGCAAATCATAACCGACATCGAATCCGAGCAGCTCAACATGTTTCTGTAACAGAAAATGGCGTACGCGATGAGCTGTCATGTGGAGCTGAACTCAAAATCGAAACCAAATCCAACGGTATTCTATACTATTTAAATCGCATATGGATTCCTGATCGCGATAACCTTCGTGATTTCCTCATGAATGAGGCACACAAAACACGATACTATGTACACCCAGGAGCCGACAAGATGTATCAAGACTACAATACACCTACTGGTGGCCTGGCATGAAAAAGGATATCGCTGTTTTTGTTTCCAAGTGCCTTACCTGTTCCAAAGTAAAAGCTGAATATCAAAGACCTTCAGGACTCGTAGTCCAACCCGAAATACCTGTATGGAAGTGGGAAAACATAACCATGGATTTCATTACCGGGTTACCTCGCACCTCCAGTGGGTATGACACCATATGGGTAATAATCGATCGTCTTACAAAGTCATCTCACTTCATCCCGATTCGCGAGGACTTCAAGAACGAGAAGTTAGCTCGTATCTACATCAGCGAGATCGTAAGCCGTCATGGCATACCATTAAGTATCATTTCTGACCGTGATGGTCGTTTCACTTCACGAACATGGCGAGCCGTACAAACCGCTTTGGGTACACGATTAGACCTTAGCACCGCCTTTCACCCTCAAACTCACGGTCAATCTGAACGCACCATCCAAACTCTTGAAGACATGCTTCGAGCATGTGTCATAGACTTCAAAGGGAATTGGGACGCTCACCTACCACTAGTGGATTTTCATACAACAATAGCTATCATTCAAGTATCGGCATGGCTCCTTTCGAAGCTTTATATGGTCGTAAGTGCCGATCTCCAGTATGATGGCACGAAATTGGGGAAGCGCAAATCACCGGTCCAGAATTAATTCAAGAAACAACCGACAAGGTCCTTCAAATTCGAAACAATCTTCTAGCGGCTCAAAGTCGTCAAAAGAGTTATGCAGACAAACGACGAAAGCCCTTGGAGTTTGGCATTGGTGATCAAGTACTTTTAAAAGTATCACCGTGGAAGGGAGTGGTTCGTTTTGGCCAAAAGGGAAAGCTAGCACCACGCTACGTAGGACCTTTCAAGATACTCGAAAGAGTATAAGCTTGACCTACCAGAAGAGCTCAACAGAATTCATCCCACATTCCACGTATCAAACTTGAAGAAGTGCCTCGCCGATGAAAACCTCCATATTCCTCTGGAAGACATTCAAATCGATGAATCAATGCACTTCGTTGAAAGACCGTTAGAAATCATGGACTTCGGAGAGAAGTGTTTAAGACGAAGTCGTATTCCAATTGTCAGGGTACATTGGGAGTCAAACGAGGACCCGAACGTGAAGACTCAATGCGCGAAAAATACCCGCATTTTTTTCCTGTTACCACTACTACTTAAATTTCGGGACGAAATTTCTAAAAGTAGGGGATACTGTAACATTCGTAAAAAAACGGGTTTCAAAACCCGCTTCGTTTATCAATCAAATATTCAGTTATAAGTTTCGTTGCGTATTTATGGTTCATATTAATTTAAACAATACATAACTAATAAACATTTTTAGAATTTTAAACCATAATTAATAAATAATAAAATAAGTAAATAAAAAATAAAATAGGGCAGCCGGGTTTCGAACCCGGGTCACCCACAAAGACAAGCACGCAACACACCACTCCGCTACGCACTGCTTTTGTGATAAACACGGAAACAAATAACATTTATAATAAAACCGAAAGTCAAATCTGCAATCAGCGCGCCCAGAACTCGCACTCACCGGAAAAACCGACATTCCGCGATTTTGGCTACTTTTCCTTTGACTGAAACGCACAAATTGATTTCCACGCCAGTTATAACCGTTGCCGGAAATCAATTTCGGTCACAACCATCGGAAATCAGTGACCGCAAACTTGGACCTTAATTCAAACTCGAATCAACTGATCTTTCTTATAAATACCCACTCAAACATCTCGTAAACCTTTCGCTCAAAACCACACTTTCTTTCCGAAGTTTCATTTCTTCAATAGCTCGTCGCCGGAGATTTCCAATTTCGCCGGAATATCGGCGGAATCCCTGATCAGAAAACCGCATGCGTTCATCAGACGGTATAATTGTCTAAACTTCTTGCTACCTCTTGATTTATAATTTAATTGTTCAAACCAATAATCGAAACTGTTGAACAGTTCACTCAGCCGGAAATCGCAAATCAGAGCTGACGGAATCCTGCCGGAAATCTGAAGCAAACTCTCTGTTCCGGTATACCATATCACTTAATCTTTTTCTCCATTTCAATCAAGTATAAATTATGGTCGATTAAACAGAACAATAGGGTTTCACTGTTCTGTGTTCTTCATAGTGAAGAAGATGAAGGTTGAACAAGTATACTAGTATAATTAAAATTGGATATTTAACCGGGTTAGACACAAATACAATATGCACGTCCCGAGTTCGAATCGCACAAGTTACCGACTTTCAGAAATAAAACCAACATTTTTAGAACTTAATCAGATCAAGTCACGGAATGTTTATAAGAGGAATATAATTCAGTAGTTAAGCAGATTAGACACACAGCCCAACTGGTTGGGCTGTGTGCACTCGAACCAAAGGATCCGAGTTCGACTCCGGGTCTCTGCAACCGGTTCGGCCATATAAATCATTTTTAATAAAAACCAAATAAGTTTAAGGTTAATTAGTATATATATATAATTAAAACAGAGAATATTTCGGGTTAGACAAGTAGCTCAGTTGGTAGAGCTGCGTGCACGTATACAAGAGGTCCCGAGTTCGAACCTCACTCAGCGCATAGAAAACACAGTCTGACCGGTCAAGACCCGGTCAACGGTCAACGGTCAACGGTCAAAAAGTCAACTTTTTTTATTTCTTTTTATTTATTTATTTAATGGGAAATTTATTTAAAAATACTTAAAAATAAGATTATTAAAGTTAGAAAATTTCCTTAAACTCACAAAAATAAATCTAAAAATCCCATTTAAGAGCACTAATTAAAAATATTAATCTTAAATAAAATTTATTTATTTATCGAATTATTTCGTTATTACCTAGGTTAGTTCTTCCCTCGTCGATTGACTCATAAATTCGTGCGCATTCACCGGCATCAAAGAATGCACCCATTGTGAGTGAATCTCTACCAATTCCCCGTTTTAATCATGTTTTGGGGTGTATCATGTGTCGTATAATCCTTTTATTTTATTTAAACACTTGTGCATACATCATATCCGTGATCAAATGTGTATCAATTGTTGTGTGAATTATATGTAGATTGAACTTATCATTTTCAGTGCACGCATTTCATTAGGCCCATCAGTTCCCCGTGGGAGACGGGTTGAGCATCAGGAGTCTCATTAGATCGGCTCCGTTTGATTGAGCCTTGATCTCACATACATCATCATTCATGTCATATACTCATCTAAAGTGGTTTGTGATTGTTTATCTATATATGTTTGCTCACATGTGATTATTGCACAAATTTTCCTTATTAAATAAATCAAGAAATTAGTAACAATGTTTTATCAAGGTTCACTCGCCAACTTTTGTTGACCCAAAATATCCCCCGTTTTACACATGATACAGGTGATCCAGCTGAGACAAGAAACACATAGGAAGGCCTAGAAGAATAAACAAGTTTAAGCTTTGGAATAATTATATAGTTTCATTTTCTTGTAATTGTATGAATTTTGTTTTGGATATTTAAGTTGTAATTTGAATTTAATAAATATGAAACATCTTAGTAAAAATCATGAGCTTTGGTGATAACCCAATTATGCCCCGACTTTTATTCCGCTGCGGGTCGGGGTGTGACAGATTGGTATCAAAGCTTATGACTATAGGGATATAGGATAGGTTATTAGACCTTAGAGCCTATACTATAGTTGATTAAAATTTTAAATTGTTTATGCGTTACATACAAAATTCATGATGTTTATATGCTTTATGTTTATTTTTACACTCAATGTTATGCAAGCATGCTCACAAATACATGTTATTATACAATGCTCATCATGAATCATATCCTCATAACATATCATATCCATGAGAGCACAAACCTCACGATTACCATGATTTTTGCAATGATTTTTGTATTTTTCAAATCACATCAAAGTGAGTTCTCATGACGGGCATGTAGTAACTGGAAGGGTACGAGTACCGGTAGTCGGAACGTCCTGTCTAGGCTTGGCATTCGTATAAATCCAAAATAAAGGACCAGTTTGCCTACCTGGGGACTAACGATGAGAGTACGAAGGACCTATTAGGCTAAAGCATGCTATACCAAACGTCGTGTGAGCTAACCCCACTTTGAGTTGTCATTGTGTCTACACCTGGACACCCTCCTACCATACATCTCGCAATCAAATTTTACGATTTTCATTCGGGTGGTGCGAGTGTTAATCCGCCAACACCAATGTGAATCCTACCAAGCCCAATAGTCATGGGGGCCCACATGACTACACAGTCGATGGTATGGGGGACATTGGAGGCCCAAACATGAGCAAACCCAAGACATCCTATGGATGTAGTTGAATTATTGTCAGTTATGTTATTTTTCATTCTTTTTACGACACATGACACCTAGAAACTTCTTAAACTCACAATCTTCCTATGTATGTTCCTGTACATGTCGGCTAGGCAACTACGTGGAGGTAGAAAGTCAGGAAGATCAAATGAACGCTTGGCCACACAAATTGCTAAACAAATGGCCGTAGTGCTTCGTGACATCGTAATTCAAGTTCAACAAGCTCTCACCGCAAACCCCATCAATCCTCCCAATCAAGAAGACCCGAGCGTCGCCAACCCTCCTTCCAAAAAGTGCTCCTACAAACACTTCAAATCCTGCGATCCCCCAAAATATGAACGGACCGAAGGTGTTACCGCTCTCCTTCACTGGTTTGAAGAAATGGAAAACACTTTCCTCAATTGCGATTGTCCCGAGGATCGCAAGGTACGTTATGCAACTGAAGACTGTTCGGGGTAGCCCTTACCTGGTGGAACACAGAAAAGGGTAAACGAGGAGTTGAAGATGCCATGGCCTTAACATGGGAAGAGTTAAGGGAACTCATGACAAGACGCTTCTGTCCAAGAAGCGAAATCAAAAGTTGGAAGATGAATTCCACGCGCTGAAACAAAAGGAAGGAGATCACACCTCCTATAATAAGCGATTTCTCGAGCTGAACCAAATGATCCCTAATTTGTTCACCCCCTTGTACCGCTTAGTCGAACACTACATTCGAGGCTTCCCTCGAAAATCCAAGATTCGGTTTTAAGCACTTCGCCTGCAACACTTGAAGCCGCAATGGAATTAGCTACAGAACTCACTGAGAATCGCATCTGAAACGACAAATTTAAAGATGAGAAGAAGAAATACCCATTGAGACCCCAACTCCAAACCACCCAGTCTCCTCCTCAAAGTTTGCTGGTAAGAGGAAACGAAACAACAAGAATTTTGCTGTCACTCAAACCAACCCTCCTATCACTGCTGCACCAATCACCCAAATCGCTCCCTCAGCTGCGCCATTCAAAAAGCAATACACCGGCCCACACCCAAAATGCAACCGTTGTCAATACCATCACCCTCCTGAAACTCTTTGCCAACATTGCACAAGCTGTGGTCGTGCAGGTCATACCATCCAAACCTGCCGTATTCTTCAACGAATGAACCGCAGTCAACCACAAACCCAAACCCAAAATCAGATAGTGGGTCAAGCCCAACAACCCTTACTTCTACCACCTGTACCACACGCAGCCCAAACTTACTACCAACCAACTACCCCATGATGCAACCCATACGAGCTTGTTACAACTGTGGGGACCCAAACCACTTCAGGAACACTTGTCCACGCTTGGTGAACATAATCCATGCCCAAGCTCAAGCAAACCCGATAAACCAAGCTAACCAAGCTCCTCCACCTACCAGAGGAAGAGCTTTCAACATCAATGCCAACCAAGCTAGGGCTGACAACAACGTGGTCAACGGTACGTTTCTCATCAATGGTAGTTATGCATCCATATTATTCGATACTGGTGCGGATAAGAGCTTTGTGTCCTTAGAGTTTGAACTATCCTCAACCAAACTCGTGTTAATCTCATGGAATCTCTAACGGTGGAAGTTGCTGACGGAAAACCCGTTTCATTAAATTCTATTATACGCGATTGTACCCTCACTCTAAACGATCACGATTTTCCAGTTGACCTCATTCCTATGAAGTTAGGAAGTTTCGATGTTATAATCAGTATGAACTGGCTCAGCCAACATCACGCTGAAGTAGTGTGCCGCGAAAAGTTCATTCGCATTCCTCTTGCAGATGGTCAGACCCTACGTATTTTTGGAGAAACCCCTTCGAAAGGACTCAAATTAATGTCCTGCCTTCAAGCCCAAAAATATCTCCGCAAGAACTATGTCGCATTCCTAACTCACGTCGTCAAAAAGGGAAACAAGGAGAAGAAACTCGAAGATATCCCAGTTGTGAAAGAATTCCCACAAGTCTTTCCCGACGACATTTCAGGACTCCCTCCTGTGAGAGAAGTCGAATTCCGCATCAATCTTGTACCTGGCGCTACGCCAGTCGCAAAATCTCCTTATAGGTTAGCCCCATCCGAAATGCAAGAGCTGGCCAGTCAACTGCAAGAGCTGACTGGCAAAGGATTCATACGTCCTAGCTCCTCGCCTTGGGGTGCACCTATTCTCTTTGTGAAGAAGAAAGATGGAACGTTTCGTATGTGCATTGATTATAGAGAACTTAACAAGTTAACGGTTAAGAATCGCTATTCACTACCTCGCATCGATGACCTCCTAGACCAACTTCAAGGCGCCACCTGCTTTTCAAAAATCGACCTTCGTTCTGGTTATCATCAGCTCAGAGTACATGAAGAAGATATCCCAAAGACCGCCTTCCGGACTCGTTATGGTCATTACGAATTCATGGTCATGCCATTCGGTTTAACCAACACCCCCGCTGTCTTCATGGATCTAATGAATAGGGTATGCAAACCCTACCTCGACCGTTTCGTCATAGTCTTCATCGACGACATCCTTATCTACTCCAAGTCTAAATCCGATCATGAGCGACACCTTTGACTCATCCTTACACTTTTAAGGACTGAAAAACTCTACGCTAAGTTCTCAAAATGCGAATTCTGGTTAGGAGAAGTACAATTCCTTGGACATGTCGTCAATGACAAGGGAATTCATGTTGATCCTTCAAAAATCAAGGCAGTGCAAGAATGACAAGCGCCACGTACCCCTACCGAAGTAAGGTCATTTCTTGGTTTGGCTGGTTACTATTGACGCTTCATTGCCAATTTTTCTCGTATTGCTGTCCCACTCACGGCCTTGACTCATAAAGGAAAACCCTTCATATGGGGACCTAAGCAAGAAGAGGCCTTCCAAACTCTAAAGCAAAAACTTTGTGACGCACCTATCCTCACACTCCCTGAAGGTTGCGATGAATTTGTAGTATATTGTGACGCATCAGGGCAAGGACTAGGCTGTGTATTGATGCAAAGAGGAAATGTGATAGCCTATGCTTCTAGGCAACTCAAGGTTCATGAGAAGAATTACACCACCCACGACTGGAACTTGGAGCCGTTGTGTTCGCTCTCAAGATATGGAGACATTACCTCTACGTACCAAGTGTGAAATATACACTGACCACAAAAGTCTCCAACATATCTTCAACCAAAAGGAGTTGAATATGAGGCAACGAAGATGGGTCGAACTTCTCAATGACTACGACTGTGAAATTCCGTATCATCCTGGCAAGGCAAATGTGGTGGCTGATGCGCTCAGTCGAAAAAGTTATGCGAACTCCATTCGTCTTCTATGTTCGCAAATCATAACCGACATCGAATCCGAGCAGCTCAACATGTTTCTGTAACAGAAAATGGCGTACGCGATGAGCTGTCATGTGGAGCTGAACTCAAAATCGAAACCAAATCCAACGGTATTCTATACTATTTAAATCGCATATGGATTCCTGATCGCGATAACCTTCGTGATTTCCTCATGAATGAGGCACACAAAACACGATACTATGTACACCCAGGAGCCGACAAGATGTATCAAGACCTACAATACACCTACTGGTGGCCTGGCATGAAAAAGGATATCGCTGTTTTTGTTTCCAAGTGCCTTACCTGTTCCAAAGTAAAAGCTGAATATCAAAGACCTTCAGGACTCGTAGTCCAACCCGAAATACCTGTATGGAAGTGGGAAAACATAACCATGGATTTCATTACCGGTTACCTCGCACCTCCAGTGGGTATGACACCATATGGGTAATAATCGATCGTCTTACAAAGTCATCTCACTTCATCCCGATTCGCGAGGACTTCAAGAACGAGAAGTTAGCTCGTATCTACATCAGCGAGATCGTAAGCCGTCATGGCATACCATTAAGTATCATTTCTGACCGTGATGGTCGTTTCACTTCACGAACATGGCGAGCCGTACAAACCGCTTTGGGTACACGATTAGACCTTAGCACCGCCTTTCACCCTCAAACTCACGGTCAATCTGAACGCACCATCCAAACTCTTGAAGACATGCTTCGAGCATGTGTCATAGACTTCAAAGGGAATTGGGACGCTCACCTACCACTAGTGGATTTTCATACAACAATAGCTATCATTCAAGTATCGGCATGGCTCCTTTCGAAGCTTTATATGGTCGTAAGTGCCGATCTCCAGTATGATGGCACGAAATTGGGGAAGCGCAAATCACGGTCCAGAATTAATTCAAGAAACAACCGACAAGGTCCTTCAAATTCGAAACAATCTTCTAGCGGCTCAAAGTCGTCAAAAGAGTTATGCAGACAAACGACGAAAGCCCTTGGAGTTTGGCATTGGTGATCAAGTACTTTTAAAAGTATCACCGTGGAAGGGAGTGGTTCGTTTTGGCCAAAAGGGAAAGCTAGCACCACGCTACGTAGGACTTTCAAGATACTCGAAAGAGTATAAGCTTGACCTACCAGAAGAGCTCAACAGAATTCATCCCACATTCCACGTATCAAACTTGAAGAAGTGCCTCGCCGATGAAAACCTCCATATTCTCTGGAAGACATTCAAATCGATGAATCAATGCACTTCGTTGAAAGACCGTTAGAAATCATGGACTTCGGAGAGAAGTGTTTAAGACGAAGTCGTATTCCAATTGTCAGGGTACATTGGGAGTCAAAACGAGGACCCGAACGTGAAGACTCAATGCGCGAAAAATACCCGCATTTTTTTCCTGTTACCACTACTACTTAAATTTCGGGACGAAATTTCTAAAAGTAGGGGATACTGTAACATTCGTAAAAAAACGGGTTTCAAAACCCGCTTCGTTTATCAATCAAATATTCAGTTATAAGTTTCGTTGCGTATTTATGGTTCATATTAATTTAAACAATACATAACTAATAAACATTTTTAGAATTTTAAACCATAATTAATAAATAATAAAATAAGTAAATAAAAAATAAAATAGGGCAGCCGGGTTTCGAACCCGGGTCACCCACAAAGACAAGCACGCAACACACCACTCCGCTACGCACTGCTTTTGTGATAAACACGGAAACAAATAACATTTATAATAAAACCGAAAGTCAAATCTGCAATCAGCGCGCCCAGAACTCGCACTCACCGGAAAAACCGACATTCCGCGATTTTGGCTACTTTTCCTTTGACTGAAACGCACAAATTGATTTCCACGCCAGTTATAAACCGTTGCCGGAAATCAATTTCGGTCACAACCATCGGAAATCAGTGACCGCAAACTTGGACCTTAATTCAAACTCGAATCAACTGATCTTTCTTATAAATACCCACTCAAACATCTCGTAAACCTTTCGCTCAAAACCACACTTTCTTTCCGAAGTTTCATTTCTTCAATAGCTCGTCGCCGGAGATTTCCAATTTCGCCGGAATATCGGCGGAATCCCTGATCAGAAAACCGCATGCGTTCATCAGACGGTATAATTGTCTAAACCTTCTTGCTACCTCTTGATTTATAATTTAATTGTTCAAACCAATAATCGAAACTGTTGAACAGTTCACTCAGCCGGAAATCGCAAATCAGAGCTGACGGAATCCTGCCGGAAATCTGAAGCAAACTCTCTGTTCCGGTATACCATATCACTTAATCTTTTTCTCCATTTCAATCAAGTATAAATTATGGTCGATTAAACAGAACAATAGGGTTTCACTGTTCTGTGTTCTTCATAGTGAAGAAGATGAAGGTTGAACAAGTATACTAGTATAATTAAAATTGGATATTTAACCGGGTTAGACACAAATACAATATGCACGTCCCGAGTTCGAATCGCACAAGTTACCGACTTTCAGAAATAAAACCAACATTTTTAGAACTTAATCAGATCAAGTCACGGAATGTTTATAAGAGGAATATAATTCAGTAGTTAAGCAGATTAGACACACAGCCCAACTGGTTGGGCTGTGTGCACTCGAACCAAAGGATCCGAGTTCGACTCCGGGTCTCTGCAACCGGTTCGGCCATATAAATCATTTTTAATAAAAACCAAATAAGTTTAAGGTTAATTAGTATATATATATAATTAAAACAGAGAATATTTCGGGTTAGACAAGTAGCTCAGTTGGTAGAGCTGCGTGCACGTATACAAGAGGTCCCGAGTTCGAACCTCACTCAGCGCATAGAAAACACAGTCTGACCGGTCAAGACCCGGTCAACGGTCAACGGTCAACGGTCAAAAAGTCAACTTTTTTTATTTCTTTTTATTTATTTATTTAATGGGAAATTTATTTAAAAATACTTAAAAATAAGATTATTAAAGTTAGAAAATTTCCTTAAACTCACAAAAATAAATCTAAAAATCCCATTTAAGAGCACTAATTAAAAATATTAATCTTAAATAAAATTTATTTATTTATCGAATTATTTCGTTATTACCTAGGTTAGTTCTTCCCTCGTCGATTGAATCATAAATTCGTGCGCATTCATCGTCATCAAAGAACGCACCCTTTGTGAGTGAATCTCTACCAATTCCCCGTTTTAATCATGTTTTGGGGTGTATCATGTGTCGTATAATCCTTTTATTTTATTTAAACACTTGTGCATACATCATATCCGTGATCAAATGTGTATCAATTGTTATGTGAATTATATGTAGATTGAACTTATCATTTTCAGTGCACGCATTTCATTAGGCCCATCAGTTCCCCGTGGGAGACGGGTTGAGCATTAGGAGCCTCATTAGATCGGCTCCGTTTGATTGAGCCTTGATCTCACATACATCATCATTCATGTCATATACTCATCTAAACTAGTTTGTGATTGTTTATCTATATATGTTTGCTCACATGTGATTATTGCACAAATTTTCCTTATTAAATAAATCAAGAAATTAGTAACAATGTTTTATCAAGGTTCACTCGCCAACATTTGTTGACCCAAAATATCCCCGTTTTACACATTAAACAGGTGATCCAGCTGAGACAAGAAACACATAGGAAGGCCTAGAAGAATAAACAAGTTTAAGCTTTGGAATAATTATGTAGTTTCATTTTCTTGTTGTATGAATTTTGTTTTGGATATTTAAGTTGTAATTTGAATTTAATAAATATGAAACATCTTAGTAAACATCATGAGCTTTGGTGATAACCCAATTATGCCCCGACTTTTATTCCGATGCGGGTCGGGGTGTGACAGTTGTAGTATTTTTCTCGTTACTTATCTTCCTCCTCCAAGGTCATTTCCGTTTCTTCTTCCTCAAGGAATCCTTCATAGAATTTAAGCCTTTGTCCATTTACTTTAAATGGTTCTCCATTTGGAGGCTTAATATCTATTGCATCATGGGGGTAAACTTCTATGATGGTGAAATGTCCGGACCATCGGAACTTAAGTTTTCCCGGAAAAAAGACGTAGCCTTGAGTTAAAGAGAAGCACTTGATCTCCTTCCCTAAATTCTTTAGGTCCGCTTATATATTTATCATGTATTCTGTTTGAGCATTCCTTATAGATTTCAGAGTTGGAATATGCTTGAATTCTCAATTCATCTAACTCATTTAACTGTTGTAGGTGATCTTTTCCTGAAATTTCTTTGTCCAAGTTTATGTTTTTTAATGCCCAATATGCTCTGTTTTCAATTTCTACCGGAAGGTGACAATTTTTTTCATAGACTAACTTATATGGTGTGGTCCATATTGGTGTTTTGTAAGCTGCTCCAAATGCCCATAAAGCGTCGTCTAATTTGTCTAATCATTCTTTTTTATTTTGACCCACAGTTTTTTCTAGGGTTCTTTTTAAACCTCAATTTGTTACTTCAGCTTGACAATTGGTTTGAGGGTGATAGGCTGTCAAGAGGCGGTGATAGACCCCATAATGTGTTAGAGTTTTTTCCATTTTAAGATTACAAAAGTGAGTACCTGTATCACTGATTAGGGCTTCGGAGTTCTGAAACGTGAGAATAGCTTTCAGGAATTTTACCATAACTCTTCAATCGTTGATTGGAAGAGCTTCAGCCTTGGCCTATTTAGAAATGTAGTCGACAACCACTAAAATATATTTGTTTCCTCTTGAAGGCGGAGTGGTCCCACAAAGTCCAATCCCCATATGTCGAAGATTTCTCAAATAAGAATGCTATTTTATGGCATGTCGTTTCTTCTTGGTATGTTGCATGCCCAATAGCATGCATCACAAGTTTGACCAGTACATAAGCATCGTTATGTATTGTGGGCCAGTAACATCCTGCACCATACACCTTTCTTGCGGTGCTGGCTATTCCATGATGTCCTCCATAGGGTCGTTCATGACAATGGTGAAGAATTTGCTTGGCTTCATGACCATAGACGCATCATCGAATGAGTTGATCTGCATAAATTCTGAAAAGATATGGGTCTTCCCCAAAAATAGTGTTTTACATCTCTGAAAAATTTATTTCGCTGATGATAAGATAACCTTTTGATGATAGTGCCACTAGGTAATTAGTTAGCAAAATCTACGTACCAAGGTTCTTCTTTGAATTCTACCATTTCTAAAGATTCCGTGGGGAATTTTTCATTGATGAGTTCTTCTCAAGTTCATTCCAAGGCAGGGTCTTCAAGACGAGACAGGTGGTCAGCAACAGTGTTTTCTGCACCTCGTTTATCTTTTATTTCTCTTTCGAATTCTTGAAGGATAAGAATCCTTCGTATGAGACGTGGCTTTGCGTCTTGCTTTTTGAAAATGTATCTAATGGCAACATGATCTGTATAGGCTATAGTTTTGAGAGCATGAGATAGAATCAAAATTTATCAAATGCAAATACTACAACTAGTAACTCTTTTTAAGTGGTTGTGTAATTTTATTGAGCGTCGTTAAGAGTTTTGCTAGCGTAATAAATGGGATGAAAACGTTTTTCTTTTTGTTGTCCCAAGACTGCTACAACTGCATAAATGATTACATCGCACATTTCCAGTCTGGTGCGATCATAATTGGTGCTTTGACTAGCATATCTTTAAGGGTAAGAAATGCTGTCGTGCAATCCTTGTTAAAGATGAATGGGGCATCATTTTCAAGTAAACTAGTTAGAGGCGAGAGACTTTGAATGGCTCGAATGGATAAAGGAGGAGGAAGTTAAGAAATAATATCAATTTTGCGCGATCGACTTCCATTCCAGTTTCAGAGATTTTGTGACCGAGCACTATTCCTTAGTGACCATGAAATGGCATTTTTCCCAATTAAGGTCGAGGTTAGTCTCTTCACATCTTGATAGCATTCGGTCAAGGTTGTCGAGGCATTGGTCAAATGAGTCACCAAAGATAGAAAAATCATCCATGAAGACTTTCATGGTTTTTTTTCTATCATGTCGTGAAAAATGACTACCATGCAACGTTGGAATGTTGCAGGCGCGTTGCATAGACCAAATCGCATGCGTCGATATGCTAAAGTTCCGTAAGGACAAGTGAAAAACTGATTACATGGAGTTTACCTTGGTTGTTGATCAATGGATATTTTAAGCCTTTCAGAAGTTCTTTAAGTTCTAAAGAAGGCAGTTGTTAGATAGAAGGCCTAGTTTTTGGTTCATCATCATGGCCAATTGAAGAAATTGTTTGGTTGGTGGCAATTTCTCCTTCAACAAATTGGTCATTTTGTTTCTTCATATTGGGTGGCTAAACTTCACCTTCTAAAAAGGGGTCGTCATCGCCAATTAGGTATTTCATTGATTTATTTATATTAAAACTTTTCTTGTCGGCCCCAAGTTTAGTGGGAAGATTTTGATATTTTTGTTTGAGAAAAGCTTGATGGGTTTTGAGAAAAGGTTGTCCCAACACGAATGTAGCATCATCTAAGATGACGAAGTCGGTTAGAACAATCGTTTGATTTGTTTGAATGAGAACGTCTTGAATCACTCCTGAAATTTTTTGATTAGCCAAAAGGATAAGAATTTTAATTGGAAATTAATCACCAATACCTAATCTTTCAAAAACGTAGCTTGGCATTATGTTAACACAAAGATCTTTGTCGAATGAGAGGTTACTAATATAGATGTTTTGAATAAAACATGTTACAGGTTTTATGTTTGATCCAAATTGTTCAATTTGTATTAGTGAAGTTTGATTTTAGTTAAGTTAATGCTTGCCATTTCTTTGATTTTAAGATTACTGGTTACCTCTTTTAGAAACTTAGCATGAGATGGAACCGAACTGTGATTTCCATAGGAAGGTTGTGGATGTGTATTTCTTGGAGGTCCTTTTGTTCCTCTTCGAAATTTACCTTTGAGAACTTACCTTCCGAATTGCTTGGTTCGGATTTTTCATCTTCATGGTTGGTTTTTCTTAAAATGGTTCCTCTTTTGTTGGCTCTTGAGGTTTTACCTCTTCTCTGATTACCTCCTTGGTACAAATATTCTCTTCTTTTGCATGAGATTTCTTGATAAGAATTATAGGTTCTTGAGACTTTATATGAGGCTTTCTGCTTCAGGTACGATTGTAGGTGGTGTCTCGTACGTTTTAAATGCTGGATTATCCCAATCAAAGCTTGATTTGGAAGCTCGAAACGTGGTTCCTGATATGTTGTGTATGAGGTTGATGGTTGAAAAAGGTAACAATTTTGTACCGAATGGGATTCACCACATATGGTACAACATGATTTACACATATAGTAGCAGTAGCAGTAGCAGTAGCAGTAGCAGTAGCATAGCAGTAGCAGTAGCAGTAGCAGTAGAGCAGCAACAGTAGCGGTAGCCAATGTAAAAACTTAACATTTCTTTAGTTAAGTTAATGCTTGCAATTTCTTTGATTTAAGATTAGTGGTTACCGCTTTTAGAAACTTAGCATGAGATGGAACCGAAATGTGATTTCCAGCGGAAGGTTGTAGGATGTGTATTTCTTGGAGGTCCTTTTGTTCCTCTTCGAAATTTACCTTTGAGAACTTACCTTCCGAATTGCTTGGTTCGGATTTTTCATCTTCATGAGTTGGTTTTTCTTAAAATGGTTCCTCTTTTGTTGGCTCTTGAGGTTTTACCTCTTCTCTTATTACCTCCTTGGTACAAATATTCTCTTCTTTTGCATGAGATTTCTTGATAAGAATTATAGTTCTTGAGACTTTATATGAGGCTTTCTGCTTCAGGTACGATTGTAGGTGGTGTCTCGTACGTTTTAAATGCTGGATTATCCCAATCAAAGCTTGATTTTGGAAGCTCGAAACGTGGTTCCTGATATGTTGTGTATGAGGTTGATGGTTGAAAAAGGTAACAATTTTGTACCGAATGGGATTCACCACATATGGTACAACATGATTTACCACATATAGTAGCAGTAGCAGTAGCAGTAGAGCAGCAACAGCAGCGGTAGCCAATGTAAAAATCCATTGCTTGGATAGTACCCAATATATCATAGCTCTCAAAAACAGAAAAATATTATGAAAACAAAAGTTTTGCACGACCCCATGTTAGTACAACACGGTCCCATGTCAGACTACTGTAACTGAAATTTTTGGAAAACGAACAGAAATTTGAACAGAAAAATTAAAGAAAATGATTAGGTCGTCGATTTTAAGCTTTATTAAAATCCTCGTGTCCCTGGCAACGGCGCCAAAAACTTGGCGTGAGAAGGGTGTGTATGATTTTTAGATATATTTTTTGTACTTTTCACTCGTGTATGCAAGCTTTAAATTTACAAAAAAAACACAATATCTAACATGCTCTCTCTACAACACGTTAGGGCAAGTGCACCCATCGTTGGTGTAGTATAATGATGGTAAGATACCGAGGTCGTCCAAGGACACAAGAGCTTTTAATACCGGATTATCGTCAACGTCTAATCGACCCAAACTTTGAGAAAAGGTTTTTAACAAATAAATTAAAATAAACAAAAGAATATAAAAGAAACAAATAAACAAGATAGAGTCAATTGGTTCCGACTTATCTTTTACGTAACCTTTGATGATTTCCACATTTGGGGTTTTTTAAGAGATTATCTTGTTAAAGTGACATGTCCCTCTTTTGGAGGCAACGCTACCCTCAGCCTATTGGTCTGAGTCAGCAGGGACACAGTCTGACAAGACCGGAATAATGAAAGATAATTAAGCAAGTTATTAAGGCAAAATGTGGCATGTCCCTCTTTTGGAGGCAACGCTACCCTCGGCCATATTGGTCTGAGTCAGCAGAGATACAGTCCCGCAAGGCAGTTTAAGGTTTTAATAGTAGTTTATGAATAAGGGGTTCAAGCCGTTCTTACTTCCGCCAACTTGATGCTATCTGCCTCAAAGGAAGTCCTAGTAAGTTTAAACCAAGTTCTTGTAGGATCTATACACTGAACCAGACAAGAGTTTTTTTGCAAACCACCCTTCTAACCCCCTTCCAGGCAGTTAACATGTTTTATATAGACCGTCAAGATACGAATGAGTGAATAAAAAACATGAAGGAACGATAGGATAAAATTCACTTTTAATATAAAAAATTAGTTATTAAAGTCATTAATACAAACCCGATTAAAAAGTAACCAAAGATTGGAAATTAAAAGTAATACATAAAAGATTTCGTCTTCACCAAGTGATGTAAGAAATTAGCCAAGCATGTCCATAGTTTAACAAAGCTCTTACGATCATCTTGGATCTGGAGACTACTACACACTCTAAACTCTAAAGATTGTGGTGGGGGATGATGGTGGAGTGGTGGCAGGTGTGAGAGAAATGGTTTGCCAAGGGATGAGTTGGAATGAAACCAAGCACCCCTATTTATACCTGAGAACAGACTCTTCACATGACCCCGTGCCCGCAGGGCACGTCTTGGTATCTTCCTTCTTCTCTGTCTTCATTTAATTCTTATGTCAGATCAGTCTGCTACACGGCTCTGTGGAATTTTACTTGTTGTAGTATCCCAAATATGCAAATCCAGAAGTTGACCATGGCCCGTTCCAAGTACCACGACCCCGTGTCTCTTGTCTCCTTCTGTTTGTGTTCTTCTAATCTGAAATCTTGAAGTGCATGTCCTCATGCCAACGCACAACCTCGTGCTGACTTCTGATTACTTGTTTTCAGTCTTGGGGTGAAGCTCGGAGATCTAGTAAATTAGCTAAGGCCGAGAGACTTTGAATCGCTCGAAAGGATAAAGAGGAGGAAGTAAAGAAATAATATCAATTTTAGCGCGATCGACATCCATTCTAGTGTCAGAGATTTTCTGACCGAGCCTATCCCCTCAGTGACCATGAAATGACAATTTTTCCAATTAAGGTCGAGGTTAGTCTCTTCACATCTTGATAGCATTCGTTCAAGTTGTCGAGGCATTGGTCAGATGAGTCGCCATGAAAAATCATCCATGTATACTTTCATGGTTTTTTTCTATCATGTCGTGAAAAATGACTTCCATGCAACGTTGGAATGTTGCATGCGCGTTGCATAGACCAAATGGCATGCGTCGATATGCCAAAGTTCTGTAAGGACAAGTGAAAAAATGATTACGGGGAGTGTACCTTGGTTGTTGAGGAATGCATATTTTAAGCCTTTCGGAAGTTCTTTAAGTTCTAAATAAGGCGGTTGTTTAATAGAAGGCTTAGTGTTTGGTTCATCATCGCAGTCGATGGACGAAATTGTTTGGTTGGTGGCAATTTCTCCTTCATAAAATTGGTCATTTTTTTTCTTCGTATCGGGTGGCTCAACTCCATCTTCCAACAAGGGGTCGTCATCGCCGATTGGGTATCTCATTGATTTATTTATATTAAACTTTTCTTGTCGGCCCAAGTTTAGTGGGAAGATTTTGATATTTTTGTTTGAGAAAAGGTTGTCCCAACACGAATGTAGCATCATCTAAGATGACGAAGTCGGTTAGAACAATCGTTTGATTTGTTTGAATGAGAACGTCTTCAACCACTCCTGAAGTATGTTTAATTTTTTAATTAGCCAAAGGATAAGAATTTTAAATGGAAATTAATCACCAATACCTAATCTTCAAAAACGTAGCTTGGCATTATGTTAACACCAAGATCTTTGTCGATTGAGAGGTTACTAATATAGATGTTTTGAATAAAACATGTTACTGGTTTTATGTTTGATCCAAATTGTTCATTTTTATTAGTGAAGTTTGATTTTTAGTAAGTTAATGTTTGCCATTTATTTGATGTTAAGATTAGTGGTTATCTCTTTTAGAAACTTAGCATGAGATGGAACCGAACTGATGATTTCCAAATGAAGGTTGTAGGATGTGTATTTATTGGAGGTCCTTTTGTTCCTCTTCAAATTTACCTTTGAGAACTTACCTTCCGAATTGCTTGGTTCGGATTTTTCATCTTCATGAGGTGGTTTTTCTTAAAGTGGTTCCTCTTTTGTTGGTTCTTGAGGTTTTACCTCTTCTCTGATTACCTCCTTGGTATAAATGGTCTCTTCTTTTGCATGAGATTGCTTGATAAGAATTCTAGGTTCTTGAAACTTTATATGAGGCTTTCTGCTTCAGTACATTATAGGTGGTGTCTTGTACTTTTCAAATGCTAGATTATACCAATAAAAACTTAATTTTGGAAGCTAAAAACGTGGTTCCTCATATGTTGTGTATGAGGTTGATGGTTGATAAAGGTAATAATTTTGTACCGAATGGGATTCACCACATATGGTACAACATGGTTCTTCATAATCATCATCATTGTAGTAGTAGTAATCTCCCATGTAATAATCCATTGTTTGGATAGTACTCAATAGATCGCAGCTCTCAGAAACAGAAAAATTTTATGAAATCAGAAGATTTGCACGACCCCGTGTTAGTACAGCACGACCCCAGGTCAGACTACTAAACTGAAATTTTTGGAAAAATGAACAGAAATTTGAACAGAAAATTAAAGAAAATGATTAGGCCGTCGATTTTAAGCTTTATTAAAATCCTGGTGTCCCTGACAACGGCGCCAAAAACTTGGCGTGAGAAAGGGTGTGTATGATTTTTAGATTTACAAAAAACATGATATATAACATTCACTCTCTACAACACGTTAGGGCAAGTGCACCCATCGTTGGTGTAGTATAATGATGGTAAGATACCGAGGTCGTCCAAGAACAAAATATCTTTTAATACCGGATTATCGTCAACGTCTAATCGACCCAAACTTTGAGAAAAGGTTTTTAATAAGTGAATTAAAATAAACAAAAGAATATAAAAGAAACAAATAAACAAGATAGAATCAATTGGTTCTGACTTATCTTTTACGTAACCTTTGATGATTTCCACATTTTGGGTTTTTTAAGAGATTATCTTGATTAAAGTGGCATGTCCCTCTTTTGGAGGCAACGCTACCCTTAGCCATATTGGTCTGAGTCAGCAGGGACACAGTCTGACAAGACCGGAATAATGAAAGATAATTAAGCAAGTTATTAAGGCAAAATGTGGCATGTCCCTCTTTTGGAGGCAACGCTACCCTCGGCCATATTGGTCTGAGTCAGCAGAGATACAGTCCCGCAAGGCCAGTTTAAGGTTTTATAGTAGTTTATGAATAAGGGGTTCAAGCCGTTCTCACTTCCTCCGACTTGATGCTATCTGCCTCAAAGGAAGTCCTAATAAGTTTAAACAAGTCCTCGCAGACTGAACGAGGCAAGAGTTTTACCCAAACCACCCTTCTAACCCCTTCCAGGCAGTTAACGTGCTTTATATAAACCGTTAAGACACAAATGAGTGAATAAAAAACTTGAAGAAATGATAAGGTAAAATTCACTCTCAAATAAAAAATTATTTATTAAAGTCATTAATACAAACCCGACTAAACGTAACCAAAGATGTAAGAGATTAGCCAAGCTGGCCATAGTTTAACAAAGCTCTTACGATCAATCAAAGATCCCGAGACTACTACACACTCTAAAATCTAAAGATTGTGGTGGTGGATGATGGTGGAGTGGTGGCAGGTGTGAGAGAAATGGTTTGCTAAGGGATGAGTTGAAATGAAACCAAGCACCCCTATTTATAGCTGAGAACAACCCTCCACATGGCCCCGTACCCACAGGGCACTTCCCGGTGTCTTCCTACTTCTATGTCTTCATTTAATTCTTACGTCAGATCAGTCTGCTACACGGCCCAGTGGCCATTGTACTTGCTGTACTACCCCAAATATGCAAATCCAGAAGTTGAACACGACCTGTATCAAGTACCACGGCTCGTGTCCAAGGGACACGACCTCGTATCTCTTGTCTGCTTCTTTTTGTCTTCTTCTGATATGAAATCTTGAAGTGGCACGTCCTCATGCCAAGGCACGGCCTTGTGCCAGACTTCTGATTCATTGTTTTGAGTCTTGGGGTGAAGCTCGGAGAGCTAGTATAGTGTGTTGTCTTCCCGTCTTTTATACTTATGCTAGATTTTATCGTTAATTTCTTCCTTTTGTACATTTAAGCTTTTTTTATCATGAAAATCAAAAGTATACAATGAAACACACTTTTTCCAACATTAGTATTAAAAAGGTTTGATTTTATACGTATTTGATATAATTAATATGTTGCATTTAACACATATTAGTCGATAGCGGATCGGACCATATTAGTTGAACTCTTGAAATGGTGGGAGATCATCAGCATAATTCCATTCACCGTTCTCAACTGTACTACAATTAGGACATTGCATCACTCCTATAACATTAAATGCAGAACCAAAACAATCTGTATCAAACACAATAATACACAAATTAGATTGACATAAGAGATGTTTTATAAGAGATGTTTTCCACATTTGAAAATCCAAAGATCTATGTTTAACATGGATTTATTCTTCTGACTCTTGAAACAAATATATATACTGTTAGTAAAGCATTTTGTGCAAGTAGTTTGCAGCTAGTTATATTTATCTACATGTGTATTCATCTATTTTACCTCCCAAAAGCATGTTAGTAGAGGATGAGATGGATGATCTTGCGTTTTTGTAGGTATTTATCTACTTACGCACGCTGTTTTGTTAATCCTTAAACATCTAGAAAACAAGATAACAAATACTTGGGGCAGGAGAGGCACTCTTCTCAGTACCTTCATTACCCTAACATTTATTTGCCACTTCAAACTTACCCTCATCTGCCTTAAACTACCCTAATTAGTAGCGTCACTAATTTAAGTACCCTAAGCCATGGTTCATTTTTTAATTGAAAATAAATTCCCAATTGCTACATTCTCACCTTTCCATTCGGTAAGTGATACCTGATTCATCAACCTGGTCCATACCCGAGACACTTGCAGCTGTGTATTCGTGCGGGACTAGTACCAGAAAACGCAGGGGTACACGATGGTGCCCCGTTCACCCTTTCAAATTATCTCTAGATTTTTTTTTATCAACTTGTTGTATGTACAGCTAAACGTGATGGTATACATAGGGATGAGCAAATTGTATATGATACACACTTTTTAACATTTTTGGGATAGGTACTTTTGGTCTGGCACGGTACCGGTATTTGGGTTGATTTACCTTTTATATCGTACAATACCGCTAACGTAACGTACCATATCAAGCACTTTCGAGGCCATTATTAGTACCAATCCGATACCCACTTTTTGCCATTTTGGGTAGGTACTTTTGGTTCGGCACGGTACGAGAATTTTGGGTTGATTTACCTTTTAATATCGTACAGGCAACGTAACCTAGCAAATCAAGTACTTTCGATATTGATAATGGTACAGGTACCAATTTTTGTGATTTTAAGAATCTGTACTTTTGGTACCGGTACGATGCCGGGCAATCGAGCATCCCTGTTATGCAATCCTTAAACAAAAAGATAGTGGAAGAATGTACAATACCTACAACACTAAAAGGTACTTCAGCCTATAATGCAGCCTTTGTGGGGACATAGAATGCGTGCTCTAAAAGCGTGTTTTCACTTTTGACCGTAGTCACCTAACTCGTGGTACACTCTGTTTCGGGTTCACGATTCGCTAGTTGGGACGAATTCGGTTTCGAAGGGGTGGATTCATTTCGGTACGATTCGGTTTGGTGTACTATTTTGTGCCGTACGGCATACTTCGGCATACAAAATTAAAGCAAAAATTACTAATTTCATAAACCCAAATGATCAAAACATATTATTCATAATAGCAAATAGAAAACATGAACATAAAGTTTTAAATCCTAATCTAGACGTTCCTTTTTTCCTTGTTTCACTTATATGGGTCTCACTATTATCATCTCCTTCACTTGGAGTATTAAGGTTTTTCCCAAAAAGCATTGAATAAATTTTAGATAAATTGATAAATTGGTGATAAAATTGGCATGCAATGGTAGATTTATATAGAATTTTGATCAGGAAATTATAAGAATGCAACACCAAGGACATCGTATTCCCGCCATACCCTAGCCCAATTTGGTCGACGCTTCATTCCACAAATAACAAACTTTCCTATAATACTGTCCCTATCCTTATTTTTAGACGTACCAGTCACGTATTCTATTATAGCAAATTGCCTTGATCAACGATCCAAATCACAGAACCTACCATCATCGGATCGACTGGAAAAATGAATTGGAACAACATACCGTTATATTCAAGTCGAGTAATCGTAGCGATTTGGTACAAACGAATTTCGTTTTGGTACAGAACAAACCAATACAGAATTCACGGGACTGTGAACGATTTCTGTGACTATGCTTTTGGGCTCAATCTATTTGGAGACCCCTGCTGCCTATTTGGACACCTTTGGTGCCCTAGACAGGTCGTCTAGGGCTAGATGGGCCGTGTAGGCACTAATTTTTAGAGTCAGTAGGTGAATGGTAGGGCGTACAAATTTATGGGTGTAGACGGGCCATCTAGATCTAGATGACCCGTCTAGGACCATGGTTTTTTTAGTTGAAAAAGGTGTTTTCTGGTGGGGTAAATCGGTTGTTGTTGGAGGTGGATGTTTTTTTGTTGGTGTAATTTGAGATTTTAAATTTTAAAAAGTTTTTAAAAAGTTTTGTTTTTTTTTGTATAAAAATAAGTTAGCGTTTTTGGTCGTTTAAATTTTTCATTGTTTTTACATTTTATTTGTTTTTAAAATATACAATTTAAACTTAATATTGTTTTCAATATTTTAAAAAGAATGCAAATATTATATCGTGTAAATATTACTTAATATCTTGAAAATTATTATGCTTCCATATTAGATTTCAATGTCGATTTAACACAAACAATCATATAGTAATCGAGAACTGAAAACAAAGTTAAATACAACATATATAACATAACTTTGTACATTTATAATATGTATCTATACAGCTGAATACTAAATACAAAACGTCTATACATACGAGTCGGAGTCGGAGTCGGGATCTGGATGCTGCGGCTGCTACTGATGATGTGGTGTTCGAGCTCGTGGGAGCGGTATGGGAGGTAACCCCTCTCTCTCTCTCGTCTATCGTGTAACTCCCGAACCATCCAGCCCATGAGATACATAAGCCTGTCAACGTCGGCTCATAAGTGAGTGTATGCTGCACCTCCCAAGGCATGACCTGGAATAACATGCTGCAGAAACTGGGGCGCCACGGGAGGTGGTGGTGGCGGTGGTGGTGTCGGTCCGTCTAAATCCACCGGAGGCTCCTGAACGACCGCTGCCTCATCTACTGGTGGATAGACTGGATCAAAGTGATCCGGCAGTGCCTCCGGAATCCATGGCTCACCTGCGCGGGTTTTAAACCGCTCGCCGAGAACGCCGAACCTCTTCACCAACTTCATCCCCCGCAACGTCTGAAAACCATCCGCGTCGACGGTATGGCCGGCCGCAAGTGTGGGTTTGTCTCCAGAAGATGACCCAATGACCTGGCAATCACGGTGACAAACGCCCGGAAGTACAAAAATATGCGCTCCTGCCGGTGATGGGCGGAGACGAAGTACTGGGCGAGAGCGTGCGCAAGTGCGCACGGCCTCCTGCACAGTAAGCAATAGTAGAAAAATAAGTCGGTGCTCGTACACCACACACGGCTGTGTCCGCGAGCGATAATAGACGTAGCGAGCATCCGATGTAGATACCTGCACATATTGTTAGCAAAAAATGGAAATTAATTCATAACAATAATAATCAAATAATTACTGTAATAAACATACGTACTTGTACAATGGGTCGTCAACGTGTAAACCCCCCCCCCCCCCCTTCGACCAAACATGCTCCTAAGTGTCATGCCCTGCGACCACCTCCCAAAATCCCAAAAGAGTGGGTATATCCACCACACTAGCCCTGCGTATAAACATCCGTAGCAATCTCTTCCTGCAGGTATAAACCGCTATGAATGGCAAACTCAGCAAGCATCATCGAGCCACACACCGGCAAGCCTAAAGGAAACCTCAGGCGGAGAGGGAGGAACTTGTGCTCGGAGGCGGCTGGTCAACCCGAGGAGGGTGAAACGTGAACGTCGACAGGAACTCGATGAGTAGCTCCTTATAACTCGGCGTGCCATCCAAGTCAAACAGATGAGCCATGGTGAATCAACGTGAACGAAAAAACGCAGTCGGCGTCTCACCAATCGCCTCGATCGCATCCCAGTCGACCACGGCGTGCGATCCGACGTGCTTTCGGCGAAGCTTCCCGCAAAAACGGGCAGCCTCGGTGCTCGAGATACGGGTGGCCGTGTAGCGGATCCGCCGGCGCGCGAAGCCCGTTGTGGACCATGCGGATGTTGAGCCCCGTGTATCTGATCTTCAATCTCGTCCTTTAATCAATCTGCAATAATAATAACAATATAACACAAGTAATAACATTTAACAATATTAATAACAATAATCTAATTATAAAAAATATTATATATGTTAAATAAAAGAAAAAAAATATATTTGGTCGTCTATGGGGTCGTCTAGGGGTAGACGCCCCATCCTGTTCTACTAAAAACCCATATTCATCAAGAACACAGCTCACTAAACCTAAAAATTCATCAAATTCACACACAATATATGGTCTAAATGTAAATACATTAAAGATTCAAGAAGTATAGGTTCGAATACGTAGCAGAGATGCTTGATTTCGACAAAAATATGGTCCAAATACGCTCAAATGATGTATGTACGTATCTGTGTGTGCTTTAGGTTTGAGGGCATATGTGGTTGGTCGTCTAGGTTGGCTAGTCATATACGATGCATAGACGGGACGTCTAGATCTTGACGACCCGTCTAATATAAATAACAAAGACTATTTTACCCTTGAATTGCCACCCGTCTAGGCCTAATTCAGGGTAAAATGGTAATTAACCATTCTGAGCAGAAAAAGTCTCAGGTGGTTGATTACCATTTTACCCTTGAATTAAGCCTAGACGGGTGGCAATTCAGGGTAAATGGTAATTAGATCTAGACGTGACGTATAGGTCTAGACGTCCTGGCTAGTCCGATGGTTAATTACCATTTACCCCTGAATTGCCACCCGTCTAGGCCTAATTTAGGGGTATAATGGTAATTAACCATCTGAGACTTTTTCTGCTCAATGGTTAATTACCATTTTACCCCTGAATTAGGCCTAGACGGGTGGCAATTCAGGGGTAAAATGGTAATTAACCATTCCGCTTAAAAATTCAAAAACTTGACAGTTTGAAGTTGCCGCTCAAATGTGTACACGACGTCTAGGCGTAGACGGGGCGTCTAGTTCATTAATATTACCGTTTTGCCCCTGAATCTGGCCTAGACGGAGTACAATCCATGGGTAAAATGGTCTTGTGGCTAACAACAGACGGCCAGTCTAGGTCTAGACGACTCGTATATTCCTATTTTTTTTATCTCTTTCTTTTATATAGAAAATCACATTAATTATAAAAAAAACTTATTAATTATACAAAAAATCTTATTATACAAAAAATCGTATCAACTATAAAAACAACTTTGTATTAAGTATACAAAAAATCATATAAATTATACAAAAAATCGTATTAATTATACAAAAAATCGTATTAAATATACAAAAATTGTATTAAGTATACAAAATCCGAATTAAGTATACGAAAACTCATTCTTCCAATTCACCTTTCCACGTAATTAATACTCGGGTTGGATTTGGTGGGGGATTCATTATGAGGTATACCATTCTAAACGGGGCATATACATGTATTGCCATTGTTCTGCACCGGCGCTTCGTTGCGTCAACCATAGCCCGTTTATTATCGGCATTGGAAATTGGCCTTCCAGATTAATATGTATGAAGTGGTTATTGTTAACATGTGCAAGCGTTATCAATCGTGGTTCACGATCCCTCGGAGGACTCATTATCGGGAAGAAGGTGGAACAACCATCGATGCTTAACCGGTGAACCACGATACCATACCTTTGTGCGATAAGAAGCCCTGCGTGGGGGAAATCCATCTAGTGAGTGGGGGGACAACGCTCCTCTGAATCCGAGATTAGGCTCTGACGATGCATGTTAAAATATCCTTCCTTCCATGCTTCAAATACTGGCAGCCGCGTTCTGATCCATCTCTTGTAGAAGGTCTTTTCGAATGTGGCTCCATGAACGTTCTCCCATACCCAAGCCCACAGCCACAAACCGAAACCCACAATGACCGTCTGGCCTCACATCTTGTATGCACGAGATGTACGGGTGAAACAATGTCGGAATGAGAGATTAAACCGTTTGATGGTTGACACATACTCGTCGCCCACTATCAAACTGTTATCGTCTCAAATCTCTCTTTGTTTAGAAATCGTTGAATGGCTTCGCCTTTCCTGGGACGGAACGTACGAGCTGTGGCGGGGGGCATCGTATGTACTTTGTTGGGAACCCTGAGACGGAACGTACGAGCTATGGCAGGGGGCATTGTCAAACCGAAGTTGTGCTTGCTTTGTTGTTGACCGTCCACGAGTATTTTGTTGGACAACCGGTGGTCTCTTGGTAGATTTTGTTGGAGTCAAACCGCTTTAATCTTTGCAACAAGCTTCTTTTTTCTGAGCAGGGGGTGTGACTCTAACTTTTGCCGAACAATACTGAGCTCTACTACGACTTCAATGTCATCCGATATCAATTATACATGGCTGAAAGTTTAGCTTCTAACAGAAGATGACTGCGTCTTCGAGTTGAATCGGGCGCTCTGCACGGTTAAAACAATACACTATATAAGTCACATGAATAACGTACATATATAACAAACATCGCTTCACGTTTTGCAAGTATTACCTGCACGTACGTACTTTTCCAGTCTACAAGCACACGACAACCCACAGTTGTACCACATCTGACAACCACAAGATGAATGAAAGCACTACAACATGTCTAGTTTCCTAAGTAGCTCTCCACTCAACAAGTCAAGCGTTGTATGGGAAAATTTACCATGTAGGTGGTCAAATAACGGGTTTTTGTGTGGTTCATTATTTTTTTGATGCTTTCTCGGAAGCTCCTCCTTATTTCACCGTATTTTGTTTCAACTATATCCTTGACACAACCTACTATACGGTCCAACGAGCTCCTTCTTGGACGTATCTCTTTAAATTCGCGTGTTGACTCTCAACTCTGTTTGTGGTATGCTGCCTGAAGTTGCGAATATGATCAGTCCATGCAAATACGAACATTTCCTTGTAGTCTTTCAGCCAGTTATCATACATGTACTGTAAACACCCATAAAAAGTATTAATAATTAATTAAATGTACATAGGTAGGTCAGAATTTATTACAAAAACTTACTTGCACGTTGCACTCCACAAGTCGCTTTTGCAGGTTGCGCAAGTTGTACTCGATATAGGTAATGATGGAGGCTCACACAATGTCCCTCTGAATAACAAAATTTTTTGCGAGTCTTCTTCTGTGAAGGGGCTCTTGTAGTGCTTACAAATATTTTGTTGTATGTGAAACCTGCAAAGATATCGAGAGGCTTTTGGAAAAAACTTTAGCACACGCGTTAATTAGGGCCATGTCTACATCCGTTACAATCACACGTGGCTCCATACATTCATCCAACATTGACCTGATCCTCTCAAGCACCCATACAAAGTTATCACTACGTTCTTTGCAGATAACGGCATGCGCGATACAAAACGAATAGTTGGTGGGCGTCATACCAACTATCTGGACAAATGGGATGTTGTATACGTTTGTCTTGTACGTGGATTCGATCAGCAAAACATGTGGGAACGCACGCCACATTTCACTCGAGTAGGGATGAACAAAGAAGATCTCTGTAACGACCTCTGTTTCGGGTTCCTCCTGTATCTCGTAAATAAATTCGTTTGTAATCAGGATGATGCTAGCGATTGCATGGGAGTCAGTCCGTATCTTTGTTCGGCCCTAATCTTTTGAACTGCGTTTTGTACGTCTTTCTGAACATGGAAACTGTGGGAAGCTGCTTCCTTATGTTTGAAAAATTCTACACGGCTCCATGTTTTGAGCTGTCAGCTGCTCGATCAATCTGTATTCGTTAGGAGTAAACCTTCGCACAAACGCGTGGGCCGACAGTTCCTCACAGAGTTCGTGGTTATATTAAGTCTTTCCCCCTTTTATCCCCTATGTTTCATACCGATGGTCTCGCACAGCCACCAGGTAAAATGGGAAACCGGTTTTCTTGCTTCCAGCTTTTCTAACCATTGCTGTAGTATGTGCTCACCACCATGATCACATTCAAGCCATACCCTCCTGGTCCTTCCACCAATTTTCTTTGATCGTCGGTCACAATAACGAAACCATCCGTCTGTGCCGTTTCTTGTGCCCTAGTTTTTTAGCTCATCTAGAGAGTTGAAGGCCTGTAACATCGATAGCATTATGTTAGATTTTATATTTACTCAACTGCTCAACATAAATAAATAATTTTGATACCATCTTTGTGAGGTACGGATTGCCTGTGCTCGGGGGTGCTTCACCACCATTACCTCCACCGTCAGGATTGACTTGTTGACTGTACAAAGACTTGTTGCATTGTAACTTCCGTAACCGTCTCCTCCGAATCCATCCGGACAGTGTTGTTGCACGTAAGAATATTCACACCCATATCCATAATACGGAAACCCTTATTGCGCATGATAACATGTACATACATGGTACGAGTCGTCCACATGGGATGTTTCATCAACGGGAGGATGCTCGTTCAAATCTAGAAATGGTCTATTTTGATTTCCTTGTACACTTGACACAACCTCCTCTTGCTCGTTAGAATCGGGAACGCTGGTCTCCCCCTAACAACGATATCATCATTAGTAAATAATTAAAACAATAGGTAGTTTACCTAATAACTGTTACCAAGATTGGCTATGGTCACCCATGACTCGCCAGAATACGACCCAAAGAAATTGTTGCCGTCCTAGTATGATGACATTTCACCACCTTTGAATGATATCAGATGGAGTAATATAAGCCAAAGAAGAAGAAGCAGAGAATTTCGACAAAGGTTCTCTAAACATTGATATTAAATGCTCTGCATGGCTCTATTTAACAAAGAAATATATGCCCCATCTAGGCTTAGACGGGGCGTATCACTTTACTACTTTACTCATATGCATGCAGACCACCAAAGTCAAAATCAACCTTCAAGACGCCCCATCTAGGCCTAGACGACCCGTCTTGGGTAGGTCGTCTTCAGGCTCCGTCTAGGCCTAGATGCCCCGTCTAATTTGACTGATTTAACATTGTATGAGGGCAGGAATGTGGTCGGAGAAGGAGCCCTAGACGCCCCGTCTAGGTCTAGACGACGCGTCATGAGTGTGTGGAAATAGGCAGATGGGTGTGTGAATATGTAGACCTATGCTTTTGACTCTTAACTGAAAGTAATGTGATAGAATGGCAAGAGAGACCCAAACCCAGTTTGACCTGGAACCTTATCCGACCTGCCCCACCTATTTTACCAGATGACATAAACATGTAATAATTGTGATATTCAATTCAGAAAAAGAAACTCTCACATCCCCAAGATTACAAGGTCAACGATCAACCCAGTAACCCAAGTATGATCTTAATTATAAACATTAAAACTGTTATAGACCAAACACAAACATGAGAATTCATCTTAATACTCAAAAGACTAGTTTGGTAGGTGACGAGGCCTACCAAACTAATAAACCAATTTTACCAGATGATATAAACATGTAATAGTTGTGATATTCAATTCAGAAAAAGAAACTCTCACATCCCCAAGATTACAAGGTCAACGATCAACCCAGTAACCCAAGTATGATCTTAATCATAAACATTAAAACTGTTACAGACCTAACACAAACATGAGAATTCATCTTAATTCTCAAAAGACTAGTTTGGTAGATGACGAGTCCTACCAAACTAATCTAACAAAACAAACCACAACCATATTGACCAAGATGAAACTGATTTCAACATTGGAGAATCGCCCAACCACGATCACCGGTGTGTATAACACCCTCATCGCCAGAGGTGTCTTTGATAATTCACGTAACTTGTTTGAGTTCGAAAAATGTGCCATTTCGTAATGTTTTATTATTTTTTAAATCGGTTTAAATATATATATATATATATAATAATATATATATATGCATTGTAGAGTTCAAATCAGAAGAAAAATTTTGTACGAATAAAAAGAATAACTTTTAAACCAATAGAAATTCTTTATTTACTTCATTTAATGTGTGTATTTAATATTATGAAAAAGGGCATATAGGTAAATCTTTAAATTTCCATTAATTAGCTAATTAATTAAACTTGTAACTCATTTTTTAATATACTTTTTCAAAATAAAATAATTTATGTTAAAAGACAATTTTCGTCATGTGTAGGATAAATTTTGAAATGTGTAGGTAAATTTACATGTGTGTAGGGTAAATTCCGATAAGTATAAGATATACTTAGGATAAAATTTTTTGTTTTATTAACGGAAAATAACATAATTAATGAGAGCAATTATAAACTATTTAATGTTTTACAATTATGTCATTTCTTCTTTTTTTCTCACATTAAATTTATTATCGAATGAAACTTCCCATATATATATATATATTGGAAAGTTCAAATGAGAAGAAAAATTTTGTAAGAATAAAAAGAATAACTTTTAAACCAAGAGAAATTCTTTATTTACTTTATTTAATGTGTGTATTTAATATTATAAAAAGATATATAGGTAAATCTATAATTGTCATTAATTAGCTAATTAATTAAACTTGTAACTCATTTTTTTAATTTACTTTTTCAAGATATAATAATTTATGGTGAAGGACAATTTTCAACATATGTAGGATAAATTTTAGTACATGTAGGATAAATTTTGAAATGTGTAAGGTATTTTTACATGCGTGTAGGGTAAATTCTGATAAGTATAAAATATATGTAGGCTAAATTTTGAAATATGTAGGATATAATGTTTTTTGTTTTATTAATAAGAGATAACATAATTAATAAGAATAGTAATAAATTATTTAATATTTACAATTATGTTATTTTTTTTTTCCCACATTAAATTTCATCTCGAATTAACCTTCTCGTAAATAAATTTGTTCGGATCATGCAGTTTCTTCTGCCTTAAACCCACGTCTACGTCTTAAACCCACGTCTTACATCCCTCCCCCTTGCAGTTATTGATAAGTCTCATTGTTTTCTCTGGAAACTCCCCACACCCCTAATACTTCGCCTGAAACAAGTAACAACCCCGCTCCCCATATTACACCGTTGTTACAAGTAACCGCAAAAAGAAGGGCCAGTTACGCACAGATTTACAAACCCTGGAACCCCTTCTTCTTCTTCTTCTTCTTCTTCTCTCCTCTCTCTCTAGCGACGACATAAGCACTTCCAAAAACAAAGATCAATGCAATTCTCATAGTTGCACCGCAACAATCGAACCTTAATCGAACAACCACTGCCCTTGCTTCGACGACTCCTGCAATTTGATCTGTTCTGTTTCACATGACTAGGTAATAGGAACCCCCTCTTCAATTTTTCCGATTATGGCTTTGTCAATCTTTATTTGGTTTATCATCATGACGAATTAAACATAGAATCTATTCTCACAGTGACGGATAGATTCTATGGTGGTGGTATGAATGGTTTAAGAGGTGAGAGAACTCCACTACGTAACAAAAAGGTAAGTTTAAAAAAACTCTCACATAGAACTGAAATTGGACTTCTTCGTTAAATGTTTTGAAATCTGGCTGAAAATGCAATTGGGGAGTTGTAATATGTGTTTTCATCATGTTTTTGCTACTTAATTCCTAGATTTCATTTCTATGTCTGTTTGTCAAAATAAATCTTTTAGAGCACAATTGTTTGATTCTGTATTGAATTGGAAGAGCATCAAATCGGTACCCCTACGGTTTTATAATCAACTGAACTATGGTTTCATAGGTTGTTTACAGGGTTTGAGGAGAAATGATGAGCAGGGGGGTCCGATGCTGGACTTGGACATGCAGTGCCGGTAATTTGGACTGTTCGAGTTTTTTTATTTTGGTTTACCAATACAACCTGTTTGATGAAATGCCTAAGTAAATGTTAAAATTTGTGAATTTGTAATGGGTTAAATGTTAAAATTTGTCTCTATCATTGAAAGGTTATGGCACCTGGGTTAAATGTTCTAGCACCTAGGGAAACTAATGGGTCAAAATGAGTTATGGCCAAAATGGGTTCGGGTTGAAAGGTCGCCTTAGAAAAGAAAATAAAGGTATCAAAACGGGTTTACCTAAATCGGGTTCTGGCCAAAATGGGTTTGGGTTTAAAAACATTTTTTGCAAATTGCAGCTTGGTGATTGCAGGTGTTCTATTTGGTTAGATAGCAAGTTGAAACTTCATACAGACCCAGTTGTACTAATTGAATACTTTTATGGCCAAAATAATCAGAACATGCAATTTCCAACCACTACCCTCATCATGGTGTGTGGGATGAAGCACAAGAAGAAAACTTTTAAATAAATACAATGACACAACCACTAATGAATAGTTCATGTTTTATTAGGAATCGTAACGACCAAATACGTTTGGAAATTCCAACTTACTGTGGAGCCCTTTTGCATATGCTCACAACCAGTGGAGACAGTGAGGTTTTGTCACATTTAGATAGTACATCTTTATTCTCTTGAATTGCTTTTCTACCATCTAATATCAAGTGGTTTACATCTTTTGTGTCTTGCAGTGATTCTTTCATTTTTGCAGATTAACTATGTGTTGCTCGTGACAATGGACCCTCTTTGACATTATTAGTTTAAAGGTACGCTAAATTAAACTTGTACAAAACTAAGTGTTTTTGTGTTTTGTTCTAACTTATCAAGGGGCAAAGACAAAATTGATGGTTAGTGTGTATTCTTGTAAGAATAACCGATATTTGCATGCTCTAATAGTTTTATCACAAGAATTATACCTAATATATTCTTTTAATTTGCTCACTTTTATTTTGATATATGGTGGTTGGGATTCTGGTGAAGTGTCGGCGAACAATGGCATGGGGTAAATGCATCAGAGTCGATCTAGGAGGAAGTGAAATGGGGTTACCCTGTTTATTATAATGTTATATCCATGTCCTTTATTAAAAAATGATTGTATTTAAATATGGTAATTTATTGGTGTGTTTTTGTTCAGATTACGATCGAATTCGGAATGCGTGGCTTGGTTCCATTTGGCCATCCTCTTTAACAAGGTTATCTTTGCAAGTAATGCTACTGTATCATTAGATTTCTGTCTTTTTGTTAATGTATTATGAAGTCCCTTATCTTATTTTGCCAAAAGATTGTAACTTTGTTAGGTGATAACCTTCTGATAGCCGACCATGGTGCTGAGGTTAACGCAGGATAAATGCTTGCTTTGTCAAGGGTCACATTAAGGTAAAGTACCCTTCACACATGACGATGATAATGGTCTTTTCGAAACTGTATATAAGCCGATACGTGAACCTAAATGGTTTCAACTATGTGAATAATGTTTTCTAAATTCTCTATTTGTTAACTTTATTGTAATTGTGGAATAACTTTTTCTTATAGTGTATTTGTGCTTCTTGTTAGCACTATGTGTGATTTTTCTTTAAATAGGTCAAGTTTTCATTTTTAATTAGCGGGTCCGAATATGCTACTTCAATTAACGGGCCTAAGTCATCACTTTTAGTAAATGGGTCAAACTCACCATTTTTAGTGATCCCGTCAAAATTACAATTTTAGTAAAGAGGTTATTAGTTGTTTTTAGTAAATGGGTCAAAATTATCATACATGTAAAAGGTTAAAAATTATTGTTTTTAGTAAACGCGTCAAACATATTATTTTTAGTGAACTAGTCAAATTTATCATTTTCATCGAACAAGTCAAATGGTTTTAAATGGATACAAGATTGAAGCTTTTAGGGAGAATTTGGTATTTTGTTTTATATAGTTGAACCGTAATTAGCATTCATAATACACGCCTAAATTTGTATTTTCTAGAACTATACAGTTGTATGGATTCCCTTGGTCAAGCTATTTGAGTCGAACCTGTATATGTTAGTATTGATTCTTTTGACCTGTTTTGTTAGGGAGTGAAATATATGGGCTGATATGTTGATAATGATGGTGATGACAAGCTGCTATTTTTGGATAGGTTATTGATGAAGTTACGAAAGGCAGTTAAACCCAATATAGCCAAAGACACATTCTACAAGAAACTTTCATGTATAGAATATGTATGAAAGGCATTTGCATATGGAAAAGATTTTAAAAAGGGAAAAGTTGGTGGTTAAAGAAGTAAAATATGGAAGAAGCATCATAACATGTAAGATAATAGTGGGTTTAAAACAATTCAAACAATTCAGATGATGTTTATTGTTTATTTTTCATTTTTTTAAGCAACATGATTTTTAGCCAATATGATTTGATGTAGCTTTTACATTATGATGTTTATATTCCTCTTCACTGGATGGGTAAAGTATTATTTGATGTAGTGCTTACATGTTTGAATGTTATAACACTTTCCCCCAATGTTGCCTATGGTTTACTTTTGTATTAAAATGACACCATTTCGTGTTTTACCACTCTATCAGTTTTGTATTATATTGTTTTGTGGTTGTATACTGTTCAAGTTCGTTTTCTTTTTATATATTAAAGAATGGTGCTTTTGTTTGTATTGTTGTTTAGATTTGTGTCCACTTAATGTTGGTGTTAGGGATTTGCTTATTTTGAGCTATTTTTAACTTTTTGACTTCTTTAAAGTTAATAAGTCATTTTTGTTGTATTTGGATAGATAATGTGTTAAGAAGGAGTTTTTTATGGTTTGAAAAGAAGACAAAGAAAAGTTAGATGGTTGTGACTTTTAAAAAGGAGAAAAGGAGATGGAAAAGGAGAAAAGAAGAAAAGGAGAAGCAATCCCAAACACCCTCAATATAGATTACCATTGTTTGTTACGCTGTTAGCGTAGCCCGTTGATGTGCTAAAAGTAGTTTAATAAAAACAAACTAAATTAACCTAATTTAGACACAAAGTAATACTCTAGACTCTAAAAGTTCGGAAGATCGACACCAGTTCGTAAGTCCGAAAGATCGACACCGGGCCTATTCTTCGTAGGTCTGTCGCTAGGGAGGAAGGTCTAGAGATTCTTTGATGAATCCGGGCCTTTTCTTAGATAAGTAAGTCTCGAAGAATCCTATCACCAAATTGTGTTGATACACTTTTGTGTCTGTCGCTTGTTCTAAGTTACGTCAGTAATTGTACGGTCTTAGTTTGATTGAGTCTGTAAAGTTTGGTCGTGTTGACCAAATCAAGATATCATCCTATCTTGATTTGGTACGCCGTTTAGTTTGTTCGTGCGAGTGAAAGGTGCTCCGTACGAGCAATTTGCTTGCTTGTACGAGCCATTACATGTTCGTACGAGTCATTGTATACTCGTACGAGTGACTGTGTTAACAAAGAACATTGCTTGGTCGTACAAATGGCTTACTCATTTGTACGAGCCATAACCTATTCGTACGAGCAACCATGTCTGAATGTTCTTCGTGTCTTTGTAGTGCTTCATACGACTAGTGACATTCTTCGTACTGTTGCTAGGTGTTAGCATTATATAAGCAGACATGCACTTCTGAGTGATAAGAGAGAGCTGGGCGAGACACAGAGGTCAGACACAAGTGATCAGTAGTGACTCTAAGGGTGAGCACAGAGAGAGAACACTAAGAGTGTTTAGAGAGATAAGCAGTCTATTCAAGAGTCTACGTACTGAGTCTCCTACAAATCAATATATTGAACGTTTGAAGATATATCTCTTGTTATATTGGTTGTGCTCTTGCTTTGGTTTGCATACACACTTGGATTCCGCACTCGTGTGTGTGTTGTATAAACAAGGAAGCAAGTTTATCTTGATCCTCCAAGTGGACCTATAAGTGGTATCTGAGCTTTGGCTCTCTTCCTAGTTTGAAACCAAGCTTAGTGTTGTGTCTAAGCTAGTTGTGAGTGATTCTGGAAGTGTTCTTGAACTCTCAACAGGAAACTTAAGTTTTTAAAAGATAACCAACCTAAAACTTAGTTAAAACTTGTTGTATACAGAAAAGTTTCATAAAAACCTTGTTAGAATCCATGGAGACATGTTAGAATCTGGTTTTTCTTAAAATTTTCTTCTGTTCAAGTTGAACATATTTTCTGGTCAAACTCTGCCGGGAAACTCACCAAAATATTGTTGTAGGGTTGACCAAATCTCTTGAAATTATGGACTTGACTTTTGTAACTAAAAAGCTGATATGGAATGTTTGTCTTTTTAACCAAATCTCTTGAGATTCCTCTTTGCTAAAAACATTAGTGCGAATACGCACGAAGAACTACACTGTTCGTGCGAAAGACAAGTAATCCGCACAAAGAACCTTGTTCACACGAAGAACAAGTTCGTTCGCACAAAGAAGTATCCGTACGAAGCATCTGGTTCGTACGAAGGACTATCATTCGTACGAATCATTGATTCGCACGAAGAACTTTCTTCTTTGATTGTTTTTTGTGTTTCAGTTTTTCAAACTTTGTGGTTTTTAAAATTGTGAACTTTAAAAGGAGACTGTTATTTCAAAGATTAACCTTTAAACCTTTTAATTTTCATAAAAAAAGAACAAAACGGGTACAAATCCTTGGGATTGGGGTGTAGTTAAGTTCAAGCCAAGATGCATCACAATCTAGCTCCGCAACCTCATGGGTAAAATCTTTAATACCTCCACAAACGATTACCGCTGGTCAATGTGCTTTTGTTACAAATCAAAATCAAAGCGTTCAAACTCTTCTCCTTAGCGAAAGTGAAACTGGAAGTAACAATCTTCCACCAAAGTTAAATCATATGAACGATTATCCTTCATGGAAAAATCGTTTTCGTATGTATGTTCTTGGTCAGAATACTGAATTGTGGACATGTTTTACTTATTCATACAAAGAATCTCTCGAAGAAGTTGTATCAAATTCAACCTCTTTAGCCGAATTGGATGAGAATGATAAAAGAGCCTATGCTCTAGAAAAGAAGGCCTTTGCCATTCTTAGGCAAGCTCTTCACAAACATTTTTATCATCAGTTTATGTATTGTACAACTACGAAGAGCTTGTGGGACTCGTTAAAACAAGAGGAGAAGGAAATGCAGCAACGAGAATGTAACGCCCCAAAACCTGAACGTTTAATTTACCAGTATGTTTCATTGTTTTATGACATGAGGTGGGTCACCTAATTAAGTTAGTTAACTTAGTTAAAAATACAAGTTAATTAGTAAGGAAGGAATATGTGATCAAACAAAACAATTAACTAAACAAAGGGACTAAAGATGGGCATGTTAGAAAGTTAAGTTATTAAAAGAAATAAAAAATCTGGCGAATATGTGTGTGCATATGTCGATGTACAGAGAGATAGAAAGAACTCTCTCAAGTTCAACATATCACAAATTTAACCAAATCAAGATCGAATTGAGTGATGATGCCTTGCATGGAGGAATAACTCTCATAATCTCATCCTAACAAACATGTGGTAAGCTATAATTTTTGATTTTGTATAAAGTGGGTTGTTGAACAATCCATGAATTAGTATGAATTTAAGAATGGATATGTGTTACAATCACCATATGGAACATGAGTTATGAATGATTTTGAGTAATTTGATAGTTGAAGGTGAAACCCACCATTGGTGGTGTAGGTGGCGACATGGGTGAGTTATCATGTCTAATTCTTGTTCAAATTGATGTATTTTGTAGTATGTGACGTATACTTGTTATTTAGGTTGAGTGTGCTATGGAAATTTGTTTATATTTAGTTGTGTTGATGAATAGAAGTGATAACTAGGAAGAAAAGCATGAAATACTTCTACATTAGGCTTAGAAAGTAGTACGCATACCACATGTTTGATGAAATGCCTAAATGGCAAGATATGTGAAATTGTATGCATGTTGTAGGAAATTATATATATATTGTAAATGATGTATTGATAGTGAAATATCATGAGGAATATGTTCTTAATGAATTCCATGTGAGAAGGTAGTTAATGTATTATTCGATAGAGGTATGCTTTAGGAGTTTGCGCTATATGCTTGTGTGATGTAATACACACCATTTGAATTGTGATTTATAAGTAAATGATAAGCATATGAGAATCCTATAAAAGGGTAAATTTGGAATGATGTCGGGTTAGCTAAGTACGGGTTATAGTGTTAGTTATGAAGATACAAAAATGCTAGTGTGGATGGGGTGGATTATGTATGTGTATGTAATTTAGTGATCAAGTAGTTGTATATATCATACAATGAGTATGAAATGTGTATGATGTCAATACCATGGTACACCATATTAAGGAAGATTCATGTTCATAGGTTGAAAAGGTGTAAGTAAGACAGTTGACTTTCTAAAAGTCAACGATCTACGAAAATCATGGATAGGCTTTTGGACACAATTGTAAGAGTAGAAGTCATGTATTTATGTACTAGATGATTTATGTGTTATATATGATGATAATTGAATTTGCGTGGATTTGGAACAGGTAACTATTCGTATGTGACTTATGTATGCGGTAATTGACTAATGAAAGTCAAGTAATGTATGAATGGAAAGAAATGAATATTTGTATGTATGATCATATATGCTAACCATGATATGAACGTAATGATATGTAAGGATGGGAATCTTATCAATCGACTCAAGCACGGAGGACTAACGGGTCAAGATGAGGCAAGGGAGCAAGTATGATTTTTCGACATATAAGGTAAGTGATTTACGAAATTAAAATTCGTATTATTATTTCATGTGACAACAGAATCTTATAAAAATCATATAAAACCATGTATACATCGTATGGAGACGTTCTTTATATGCTTGGAAAGGTAATTCAATAAGCTACGTCTCATTAGTTTACTTGAATACCTTATTCCAAAGTTAAAATGGTGAAAATGCATAATTACAGCAGTATGGTTAATTAGTACAACATGCTGATTGAAGCAAAACGTGTTGCTGTCCTGTTTTTGTAAAATTTATATAAATTTATATATACATCGTATGGAGACGTTCTTTATATGCTTGGAAAGCTATTTTAATAGGCTACATTTTATTAGTTTACTTGAAAACCTGATTTAAAAGTTAAAAGGGTGAAAATGCTGAATTACAATAACATGATTAATTAGTACAACATGCTGATTTAAAATAGTATTAATAATGATGATATAATAGATTGGTTAAAGTGTTTACCCGTTATGAACGTGTCAAACGAACGAAGAATGTTTTAGTGAAAGAATGTTCAAAGTGTTTACCCATCATGAACGGGTCAAACGAACAAAGAATGTCACGTGTTAAGGGACGAAACTAATACATAAGCAAGTTTATATATGGAAAATGGTATGTCTAACAAAGTAGTGTACTTGGTGGAAATTGAATTATTGTGATTGTACATATGTATATAAATAAAATTTACATTGAGTATACGTAGTACGAATTTATAAGCGTATATGTGGGTATGGGAAACATAAGTACGTGCTCGGATATATAAACATGAATGCATGTGATGTAACCTAATGAACAAAGATTTAATAAAATATGTTTATGTGAAGTTGTGGGTTTCAATATGTTTAAGGGTGCACGTTACTAATCATGTTATCGTTGAGAATGAACTGAAAAGTGCAGATATGATAACGTTGGGTCCGAGTGAGTTGATGCCGGGAAGTAGCGAATGAGTTTTAAAGGATGATCGAACAAGACATGTTGCGTCGTTAGAATGCAATATGATCTTTTAGCTAAGTGTTTATAATATAAGTATGGTGTCACCACTTACTAAAGTGTCGGTTGTTTATGGTGACCGCAGGTTACATGAAACATTACTATTTATCACGTGGGACAAGTGGGCGAAGTTCGAGTTATAGAACATGGATTGTACAGAAGGGTGGTCACTTTGTTCGTATTCACATGTTATATCGGTACATTAATTAAAGATGAATGATGTAATATTTTCTTAAGGATCCGTTTTTAAATGGTTTTCGAGTTTGTTAGAACATTTGTCACACCCGACCCGCAGCGGAAATAAAAGTCGGGGCATAATTGGGTTATCACCAAAGCTCATGACATTTACTAATAAGTTCCATATTTATTAGATTAAAATTAAAACCTCAAATATTCAAGCACAATGAGTCATACAAGCACAAATAAAACCAAAACATTGTTCAAAACATAATAGCTTTGTTTAATATTCTAAGGCCATTCCTATGTGTTCCTTTCTTCAGCTTGTTCACCTGTATCATGCGTAAAACAAAAGATTTGAGTCAACAAAAGTTGGCGAGTGAATCTAAGTAAAACATTTAAACATTGGTTATATTAGTTGTTTAATAAAAATTTGTGCATGAATCATAAGTGAGCATAAGTATATATATAAACCATCACAAACCAAATAATATCCACAATGAAACACATGACATGATGAATGATGAACTTGAGATCAAGGCTCAATCAAACGGTGCCGATCTAATGAGGCACCTGATGCTCAACTCGTATCCCACGAGGAACTGATGGGCCTAATGAATGATTGCACTAAAATATATCCACACATAACAACACAAACAAAATATACACCTTTGATCATGAAATGATGTTAGCACAAGTGTTTAAATAATTGAAACATGTACGACACATGATCCACCCCAAAACATGATTAAAAAGGGGAATTTTGTAGAGATTCACTCACAGTGGGTGCGTATTCTTGGTTGTTGATGAGTGCGCACGAGTTGAGAGTTTGATCGGCGAACGAATTCTAGCCTAGAATAATAATACGATAACTCGATAAATATAAACGAATTAATATTTTGATTAAATACTTTTGTTATACTTTTAGGTTATTTTTGTAATACTAAATGAAGTTTTAAATCTTGTTATAACTAAGGATTTGAAGGAAGTAATTAATTAGATAAATAAATAACCAAATAATAATAAAAATAAATTTTTTTGGCCTTGGCAGGCGGCGGTCAGAACCTGACCGGTTCTGTTTTTGTTTTTAGATGCGTGTGATGAGACTCGAACTCGCGACCTCTCGTATGTGTGCACGCAGCTCTTCCAATTGAGCTACGTGTCTAACCCGTTGGATTCTTGTTTTTTATTTATCCTATACATTAATTAGGTAGATTCAGAAATTATTAAATTTAAAAAGATTTTAAATGGTCAGGCCGGTGATAGGGATTGGTTTCGAACCGGCGCCCCTGTGTTGCTTTTGCACCCAGCCCATCCAACTGGGTTGGGTGTCTAACCCGATTATATCCGAAATTTAATTATACTTATCCACTATGTAGAGTTCATCTCTTACCTTTCTCTGTTACCAGATCGAACTTGACATATAAATAAATATCAAAGCTGATTACTTTCTAATACAAACTAAATAACGTAGATGCAAGATAAAGATTAAAGGTTTATACCACTGGAAGTAAAATGCCCGGTTCTTCTGTTGACTAAATCCGACGGCAGTGGATGAATTCCACCGGCGAAACAGAAAGTTGGAACAAAAAGAATAAGAGTATGATGCGAAAGGAATGAGCGCTTTACCAATGAGTGAGATCTTCTATATTTATAGTTGATCAATCATGTGGGTTTCGGTTATAAGTTTTGATTTAGGGGTTGATGATTTCGAACTGTAACCCAAGGTATTTACGGTTGATAACGGTTGCAACAGTTTCGAAATAAAGTTTTTATAAGAAAATTGATTCCCCTTTACTTCTCTTGACGGTTACCGATTGCAGAGGATCAAGAAGAAAGGATTGCAGGTTAATGTTTCGAAACATAAGGGTTTTAGGATTTCAATAATAGCACTAATGTACGTGTGGTGCAGTGGTGAATGAGGTGTGTGTTTATGAAAAAGACCCGGGTTCGACTCTGGTTGGGTCCCTTTTTGATTTTTTTTATTCTTTATTTTGTTGCTTAACTATAAATAATATTCATTATTTATAAACATTTAATTAATTACAAAGCTCTAGAATAACTTATAAAATATAATCGATTACTTGATCTAATAAACGATGCGGATTTCTAAAACCCGATTTACACAGATGTTACAACATTTATAAAGAAAGAAATTTTATGGTACGCATTTCCACTGCATCTTTTTGATTAAAACGTGATAGGGTCTTATAAGTTGGTATCAGAGCCCTGGTTTGAGTGAAACCAAGTATGAAAGAGGTAAGTACTTGAATTCAAACCTTTGTGATCTTGTGACTAGGAGCCCGTAAAATCCGAGACTCGATCAAGACCCGAAGGTAGAACCAAATGTAAGTATGTATGCGGACGTTTCAACGAAAACTAACTATGTTGTAATGTGTAAGGTGAGCTTGGATATTTAAGAAGGATGATCCAATGGTGCGGTCTAGAGAAGTCATTAAAGCATGAGATTGGATTGTTGTAACTCAGGTACATGTTTTTCAAAAATATGGGTAACGGTGTTGGAAAAAAAAACTTCAGCGGGAGGGTGAATGTTAAACGAAAGGCGTAGGTGTTACATTGATAAGGTCTTATAGGTAAAGCACAAACCGAAGTCCACTTCTCCTGTCAAAGGTGATAATTACATGATGTCACGAGACTTGTATGTGGATTGCGTGCGTGGCCAGTGCGCAAGAAGCATATGAAACTTGTGAGGCCATGATAATAGTCACACGTATGATCGATAGAATTGGAAAGTAAGTAGCCGTGTGTGTGAGAGAGGAGTGGTAAGACTCCTAAGTAACTTGAGAGTGTTTTATGTTGAATGAAAAGTAGGAAGGAAAGGTATGAGCACGTAAGTAAGAACGTACCAACCAAGTGTAAATGAAAAGTTTGAATCCGTAGGTGGGTACAGATCAAACTTCTAAGAATGAAGAGTATAAATGAAAATTTTGAATCCGTAGGTGGGTACAGATCAAACTTATAAGAATGAAAAGTATAAATAAAAGGTTTGAATCCGTAGGTGAATACAAATTAAACACATAAGAAAGAAATGTATGAATGAAAGGTTTGTATCTGTAAGTAAGTAGGGATCAAACAAGTAAGAATGAAAAAAATAGATAAGGAAGCTTTGAACCCGTAAGTGATACGAATCCAACATACAAGAATGACACATATGAATGAAAAATTAAGTTCGTAGGTGAACACAGATGAAACGTATAGGAATGAAAAGTAAGTATAAAAAGAGGGGCTTGAATCGGTAAGTAAATATGAACCAAACACATGAGAGTGAGGAAGGGAATGTGTTTCTTTCCCTTATCAAGGTAAGTATAAACCTTATAAGTAAGTGGTGTCGGTAGCCTTGTCAGGTTAAGCATAATGCTTCACTAATAGAATGAATATCACGTGTGGGATAAGTTGTAACTAATTGATAAAATGTAGACAACAATGTATATGTAGTTCGACATTCTGAAAAGTCAATCGAAACTGAATTGATAATCACAATGCGAGTGTAAAGGAATAGCGTGAGAGGTTTGATACATGAAGTTAGTATAACTATTCGGCAAGAGAAATTTTACTAAAAGAAATATGGATTTAAGAAAGTTCCATGTTAGCATGGTAATAATCGAATCATGAGAGTCAGGATGAATAACGGGCTAAAACCTGGACAAATGACTTAAGGATTTATAAAAAGGAAGATTTTCGCAAGAAACGCTAAAACAATGTTTTGTAAGTATGCCTAAATCAAATGAAAGTACTAACGTGTACTTCAATATTTAATAAATGAGAAATTTGCAGTTTGCAGAAATTGTGCAACTATCGAATGAAATATAAGGTATGGTATAACATATGAGCGGGAAATTTGTGAAAGAATTATGGGTGATGAAACACCATGTAGAGCGAAAATATGAAATGAAATGTGCTAACAGTTAATGTTATAGTGAGATTGGTGGAATTCTTGGCTACGAAAGTAGTAGAATTGTTGAGAGGATGCTCTTGAGCGGGAGCTCATTACACGGACGCATGAAATCAATCTGGTATGGTATGGTCTCGTGAAGAAGCGAAACAATCCAGTTTGGAAGTCAAGGTTAGTAACATGTTTAGCTCATAGTTGATAAGTAAGTATTGGTAAATTGAATAATAACCACAAAATATACAAACGGTAGAAATCGTATGGTATAATATGGAATGATTGACTTTTACAGGTCAACTTAGGAAGAAATTTCAAACCATAATTGTTTTCATTAAGGCAAATTTTAAAATTCTTGAATAAGAATTTATGAGTATTGGTTAAATACTCGTACGATGTATTTGCATATCATGCTTACATGTGTAATACAAGTTGTATATGAAGAGAGCTAATCATAGAGTGACATGAATGAAATGATTTAGAATTTAACCTAAGCATGTGCATGGTACAGGTCGGTGGCAAATGTAGAATGATGCTTAACTCTCGGGTTAAGTACAAATAAGTGAGTATGGAATAGTAGTTATGTTTCGGTAATCATATCATTACTAAATGTTCATAAAATATGTACGATCATATTCTGACTTTTTCATGTGACTAAGAAAGTAATTAAAAAGGAATGTTATTAATGGAATATTGTGGCAAGATCATGAGGAATACCTCTATAACTAATGTTAGAATGAAGTCTCAAACATGATTTATAAGTAAAAGTAGAAAACTCGGTTTGTCATGATTAATAAATGCATGAAAAGATGTAATTATGCTTGCTCATTAATGAAGTCTTTATGCGATTCATGAGTGAGTTCATGAAATAATATGCTTTGGGATGTATTGAAGGAATAAACTACTAGTGATAGTATGTGCCGGGGAACTAGCATTTTACAAGAATTCAAAGTTAAGGTAAGCATTGTAGCAGTGCATTCTAAAAGTATGCCAGTTGGAGGAATGACTATCCGGGGTGTAAACATGTCTATAATTTGATAAAAATGAAAAAGGTTTCGGGGACGAAACCTCCTTTAAGGGGGGTAGACTTGTAACGCCCCAAAGCCCGAACGTTTAATTTACCAGTGTGTTTCATTGTTTTATGACATGAGGTGAGTTAACTAATTAAGTTAGTTAACTTAGTTAAAAATACAAGTTAATTAGTAAGGAAGGAATATGTGATCAAACAAAACAATTAACTAAACAAAGGGACTAAAGATGGGCATGTTAGAAAGTTAAGTTATTAAAAGAAAAAGAAATCAAAAATCTGGTAAATATGTGTGTGCATATGTCGATGTACAGAGAGATAGAAAGAACTCTCTCAAGTTCAACATATCACAAATTTAACCAAATCAAGATTGAATTGAGTGTTGATGCCTTGCATGGAGGAATAACTCTCATAATCTCATCCTAACAAACATGTGGTAAGCTATAATTTTTGATTTTGTATAAAGTGGGTTGTTGAACAATCCATGAATTAGTATGAATTTAAGAATGGATATGTGTTACAATCACCATATGGAACATGAGTTATGAATGATTTTGAGTAATTTGATAGTTGAAGGTGAAACCCACCATTGATGTATTTTGTAGTATATGATGTGTACTTGTTAGGTTGAGAATGGTATGGAAATTTGTTTGATATTTAGTTGTGTTGATGAATAGAAGTGATAAGTAGGAAGAAAAGCATGAAATACTTCTACATTAGGCTTAGAAAGTAATACGCATACCAAGTGTTTGATGAAACGCTTAAATGGCAAGATATACAATTACCACCTCAACAAAACCCACAACTAACCTACCCTAGCACCTGCTATGAGTGCGACAGTACGGAGCATTTTAAACGAAATTGCCCGAAGATGAATCAAGGACCCACAGGAAAGACAAACCAAGGGCAAGCCTCAACTTCCAATCAAACTCAAAGATGCGCGTTTGTTATAGGATCTTGTGACGCACGACAAGATCCTAATGTAATGATAGGTACCTTTCTTATCTCTGTGCAGTATGCTTCCGTGTTATTTGATAGTGGTGCGGATAAGAGCTTTGTTTCTATTAACTTCCTACCATTATTAAATATGCCGGCTAGTGAGCTAACACGTCCCTATTCTTTAGAACTCGCTAACGGTAAACCTATAACTAGTTACCAAATTATCCGCGACTGTCCCTTAACCCTTAACGACCACCAATTCCTCATTGACCTTCTACCTGTAGAATTTGGAAGTTTTGATATAGTAGTGGGAATGGACTGGTTGTCCAAGTACAAGGCGGAAATTATTTATGAACAAAAGATTGTTAGGATTCCTTTCCCTAACAATGAAGTGATGATGGTCCAAGGAGAAAATTTTGGCGCAATGTTACCCTTATATCTCACCTCAAAGTGTTGAAGTGCCTACGACAGGGATGTGTGGTGGCAAATGTGGCAGCTGTGGAATCAAAGGAAAGACGTATTTTAAGACATTCCAGTTGTATGTGATAACCCTGATGTTTTTCCTGAAGAACTACTCGGACTGCCACCCGACCGACAAGTCGAATTCCGTATCATCTTTATTCCGGGATCAGCTCCGATCGCCAACGCACCTTATTGCCTTGCACCTTCTGAGATGCAAGAGTTAGCCACCCAACTACAGGAGTTGTTGGATAAAGGCTTTAGTCGTCCTAGATATTCCCCTTGGGGAGCGCCAGTATTGTTTGTCAAAAAGCAGGATGAGAGCTTTAGGATGTGTATAGAATACAAGGAGCTGAACAAGGTCACGATTAAGAATCGATATCCACTTCCGCGGATTGATGATTTGTTTGATCAATTACAAGGAGCCAGTTACTTTTCGAAAATTGATCTCAGATCGCCACCTATGGAACATGAGTTATGAATGATTTTGAGTAATTTGATAGTTGAAGGTGAAACCCACCATTGATGTATTTTGTAGTATATGATGTGTACTTGTTAGGTTGAGAATGGTATGGAAATTTGTTTGATATTTAGTTGTGTTGATGAATAGAAGTGATAAGTAGGAAGAAAAGCATGAAATACTTCTACATTAGGCTTAGAAAGTAATACGCATACCAAGTGTTTGATGAAACGCTTAAATGGCAAGATATGTGAAATTGTATGCATGTTGTAGGAAATTATATATATAATGTAATTACGATGTATTGATAGTGAAATATCATGAGGAATATGTTCTTGATGAATTCCATGTGAGAAGGTAGTTAATGTGTTATTCGATAGAGGTATGCTTTAGGAGTTTGCGCTATATGCTTGTGTGATGTAATACACACCATGTGAATTGTGATTTATAAGTAAATGATAAGCATATGAGAATCCTAAAAAAAAGGTAAATTTGGAATGATGTCGGGTTAGCTAAGTACGGGTTATAGTGTTAGTTATGAAGATACAAAAATGCTAGTGTGGATGGGATGGATTATGTATGTGTATGTAATTTGGTGATCAAGTAGTTGTATATATCATACAATATGAGTATGAAATGCGTATGATGTCAATACCATGGTACACCATATTAAGGAAGATTCATGTTCATAGGTTGAAAAGGTGTAAGTAAGACAGTTGACTTTCTAAAAGTCAACCATCTACGAAAATCATGGATAGGCTTTTGGACACAATTGTAAGAGTAGAATTCATGTGTTTATGTACTAGATGATTTATGTGCTATATATGATGATAATTGAATTTACGTGGATTTGGAACAAGGTAACTATTCGTATGTGACTTATGTAAACCCGATTCCTTCCCAGGCTTTTCTCTTATCCCTGACTTGCTAGTACTCAACCTAGAGATGAAAGAAGTAAGAACCCCCTCTTGTCGCAAAATAGTAAATTAGGTTCAGTTGGAAAAACAGCTATAAATGACCACTACGAACGAAGGATGCAAGTCCTCTCAACAAACTCCATATCTGCAGAAAAAATGCCACTATTCTAAATTAATATAGTAAGGCGTTTCTAATCTTCCTCGCAGCAAGACTTCTGAAAGCCAGTTGCTAAGAAAAAGATTAGAACAAGAGGGCTCTGGCGATTTCGGAACTAGCTTGACTCATTCCACCCAGCAAGTCTGGGGTGAACGAGAACTAATTGACTAATGAAAGTCAAGTAATGTATGAATGGAAAGAAATTAATATTTGTATGCATGATCATATATGCTAACCATGATATGAACGTAATGACATGTAAGGATGGGAATCTTATCAATCGAATCAAGCACGGAGGACTAACGGGTCAAGATGAGGCAAGGGAGCAAGCATGATTTTTCGACATATAAGGTAAGTGATTTCCGAAATTAAAATTCATATTATTATTTCATGTGACAGCAGAATCTTATAAATATCATATAAAACCATGTATATATCGTATGGAGACGTTCTTTATATTCTTGGAAAGTAATTCAATAAGCTACGTCTCAGTAGTTTACTTGAAAACCTGATTCGAAAGTTAAAAGGGTGAAAATGCATAATTACAGCAGTATGGTTAATTAGTACAACATGCTGATTGAAGCAAAACGTGTTGCTGTCCTGTTTTTGTAAAATTCATATAAATTTATATATACATCATATGGAGGCGTTCTTTATATGCTTGGAAAGCTATTTCAATAGGCTACGTTTTATTAGTTTACTTGAAAACCTGATTTAAAAGTTAAAAGGGTGAAAATGCTGAATTACAATAACATGATTAATTAGTACAACATGCTGATTTAAAATAGTATTAATAATGATGATATAATAGATTGGTTAAAGTGTTTACCCGTTATGAACGTGTCAAACGAACGAAGAATGTTTTAGTGAAAGAATGTTCAAAGTGTTTACCCATCATGAACGGGTCAAACGAACAAAGAATGTCACGTGTTAAGGGACGAAACTAATACATAAGCAAGTTTATATATGGAAAATGGTATGTCTAACAAAGTAATGTACTTGGTGGAAATTGAATTATTGTGATTGTACATGTGTATATAAATAAAATTTACATTGAGTATACGTAGTACGAATTTATAAGCGTATATGTGGGTATGGGAAACATAAGTACGTGCTCGGATATATAAACATGAATGCATGTGATGTAACCTAATGAACAAAGATTTAATAAAATATGTTTATGTGAAGTTGTGGGTTTCAATATGTTTAAGGGTGCACGTTACTAATCATGTTATCGTTGAGAATGAACTGAAAAGTGCAGATATGATAACGTTGGGTCCGAGTGAGTTGATGCCGGGAAGTAGCGAATGAGTTTTAAAGGATGATCGAACAAGACATGTTGCGTCGTTAGAATGCAATATGATCTTTTAGCTAATTGTTTATAATATAAGATGGTGTCACCATTCACTAAAGTGTCGGTTGTTTATGGTGACCGCAGGTTACATGAAACATTACTATTTATCACGTGGGACAAGCGGGCGAAGTTCGAGTTATAGAACATGGATTGTACAGAAGGGTGGTCACTTTGTTCGTATTCACATGTTATATCGGTAAATTAATTAAAGATAAATGATGTAATATTTTCTTAAGGATCCGTTTTTAAATGGTTTTGGAGTTTGATAGAACATTTATAAAGAAAGAAATTTTATGGTACGCATTTCCTCTGCATCTTTTCGATTAAAATGTGATAGGGTCTTATATAGAAAAATTCGACATGTTGTTTTAAAGAAAGAATTTGAAGGGTTTCTGTTTATGGAAAGTGAAACACTAAATGCGATGACAACTCGTTTTTATCATTTACTTAGTGAAATCTACTCATACAAGGTTATTGCATCACAACAGGAGATTGTTATACGCTTTGCTGATGCCTTACCACCTAAGTGGAGTCAATTTATTGAATTGCTAAAACATACAGGTGTGATGGATGTGATCCGCATTTACGAATTTGTTCAGAAACTTGAAAACAAAAATGAAGAAGAAATTCGCAAAGCAAAACGATTTCCAGTTCCACAAAACCCATAAATGTATTTTGGAGGCATTAACCCAAGTATAAGTACAGTTCAACAACCGAAGATACAAACATCATTCATGTCAAATTCAAATCCTTTTCTGCCGCAAGTTAAACCAAACCAGTCTGTTGGTTCAAGTACTCAAGTTTATGAATGAGCTTTTGATCCAAAAGCCTTTCTTCCTCTACCTGAAGATATTAGTCCAACTCCTCAAGCTTATGAACAAGCATTTGATCCAAAAGCTTATCTTCCTCAACCACAAGTTGCTACACCTCAAGTTCAACAACAAGCTTTCTATGGTAAAAACTTTCAACCCTCAAACTCCAACACTGTCAGACTAAATACATCAAACCTTTCTAAGGTACGTGTGGAAGTTGCATGGGAACACATGGAGCTTCTAAACACTCTAGTGAGCTCCTACTGCGGATTAGTAGCTAGAGATATTGGTAGTATCAATTTAACCAGTGAAGACTATGTATAAATCGATAAAGAGGAGATGGAACTAATTGATATCAAATGGGCGTTTGCAAGTGCAGTGAGAAGGGCAAAAGAATTTGTGGAGAAAATAGGAAGAACTAATCTGGATAGCAGCAAGGATACTCCATACGGTTTTGACAAAAGGAAAGTTACTTGTTACAACTGCAGAGAAAAGGGGCATTTTAAAAGAGAATGCACGAAGCCTCCACAGCAAGGGAATCAACATAAATCAAGTTACTAACAATGAAAGAGCACTGGTTCCTACAAAAAATTCCAACCGAGCATTAGTAGTTCAAGCAGATTAACGCTGTGACTGGTCTATTTAATTGGGAAACAATGGCGGAGGAGGAACTGCATACTATGCTGAAATTACAAAAAATAAGAACGAAGGAGAATCGTCCAGAAATGATGACAGTTCATGGGATAGCAGTAGTTCAGATGAAGCAGAATCGACTTCGAGTGAAGAATGATCTGAAGATGTTAATGCTGAAGAAGATGAGGTGATCACTGAAACTCGACGGATAACAACGAAGAAGATTTGGATCGTGAAACTGAAGAGTTTTCCAAGCATCTCTCATCAATCGGATCTTCCACTCTTCGTGCAGCATTCATGACCCGCTTGGATTGCCAATCCAGTTAGGTAAGTTTCCATAAACCTATTGTGTCTAAGTGTTTTGAATGTATAGCTTTAAAAGGTAAATACTTAGAACTTGAAGGTAAATTTGATCTCACAAAGAAGCATCATTAGAGTTTGATTGTAGATCTTAGAAAGTGCATTGAGACAAACACAGCTCTTAAGAAAAACGAAAAAGAATTTAAAACGACAATTGAAACTTTAAAGAAAGATGTTTCTGAATTAACCAAGAATGTTTTGAGAAAACAAACATCTATTAACAATTATATTAACATGCTTGAAGAAACGAAAAAGGAGCTAGCATGTGCAAAGTGTGAACATGATGCAATCGAACTCAAGTTGGACAGTTACTCCAACTCAAGATATGTTTGGATAACATCATCGATATTCAAAAGAAGAAAGGTGATGTGAAATGCATAGGTTATCAGGCTTGTCCCCCTCCGGTTAAGCACAATTACACCAAAATGCCAGATGACGAAGCTATGCCACAATTTGAACCCACCGTTCCATTGGATCTAGATGAATTTACAGCTGGTCTAGGGTTCATTAAGGGCACATCTTCAAGTCAAGGTCAATCGGATAACATGAATGACTCAAAGTCTATGAATAATCAAAATCCTCCAATTATTGAGGATTATGAAGGTTCGGATGACGAGTCGGATGAGGACAAACCTAAGCAATCAAATGCGGTAACAAAAGAGGAAAATGTACCTCACAAAAATCACATTCTTTATGATCCTTCAACGAAACCGTGTGTGATTGCCAATGTCAAGATTGCTGAAGCTCATGTTGAAACTTGTGAAAGCATGAACTTGCTTTATACGTTGATTGGTTCTGACAAAGTTTACTCAAACAAAGATTTTCCCATCAAAAATGCCAATCAATCCTTGATTGATAAAGTTTTCGAGGACTCTACTAGTAAGTTTTTGGGTAATTCAAGCCCAAGAGTTGTAGTAACTCAGTGTGCTCCTCTCCTAAACACCGAAGTTACAAAGAAATACGGAAATACAACCTTGAAACCTCCAAACAATCAACGAAAGCAAAATCACGCTAACCAAGAAAATGGAAAGAGTAAACAAACCCAACACAAGAAGAAAATTCAAAATGTGAACTTCGTGAAATCCCGAGGGACTGATAAAATTGAATCTTTTGAAAATAAATCCAACACAAATTTTGTTAAACAAAATAAAATTTTTAAGAGAAACAATCAGAACAACTACACACAACACACAAATTGTTGTGATGTAGGACCAAGTACCTCAAGATCACGAAGTTCATCATCAGGCTACCACATTTGTAATACTCCGAGTGTTGATACACTTTTGTGTCTGTCGCTTGTTCTTAGTTACATCTGTAATTGTACAGTCTTTGTTTATAGTGTCGTTTGGTCGTGTCGACCAAATCAAGATATCCTCCTATCTTGGTTTAGTATGACGATTAGTTTGTCTGTGTAAAACAGTTGCATGTGTGCATACTTTTGAGTCTTGTGTACGTCATGTCTGTGACACTTCTCCGAAGAATACTTCTATGTGCGAGTGAGAATGATTCGTACAAGCAAGATGTTGCTCGTACAAGCCAGTTATCATTCGTACGAATGAGTTCATCTAATCAAGCATCCAGCTTGATTCGTACGAGCTAGTTAGTGCTTTGTACCAGCCAGATCATTCGTACGAGCATCTTTGGAGAATATCCTTCATGTATTTTGGTGTTTCGTACGACCGACAACGTACTTCATACTATTGCTGGGTGTGGACACTATATAAACAGACATGCACTTCTTAGTATGCAGTTGGACAGAGCTAGACATCTGAGAGCTATACTAGAGAGAGATACAAAAGAGCACAGAGTGTGTTGCATGAGTCTGTATGAACATTGTTTGTATATGTTTGTACTAGTTCTCTTCTGTTAAACAAGATATTGAATCTTTGGTTATCCTGTGTTCTTACTTTGCTTTGGTTTGCAAACTTACAAGGATTCCGCACTCATATTTGTGTTGTATAAACAGGAAGTAAGTTAATCTTCATCTACCAAGTGGACCTACAAGTGGTATCAGAGCGAATGGCTCTCTTCCTTGTTTAAAACCAAGCTTAGTGTTGTGTCTGAGTTAGTTTTGAGGGTTTCTTGAAGTGTTCTTGAACTTCCAGCAAGAAACTTAAGCTTTTCAAAAGGTAACAAACTTAAAACTTAATTAAGACTTGTTGTATCCAGAAAATTTTCTTAAAAACCTTGTTAGAACACATGGAGACATGTTAAAATCTGTTTTTTCTTAAAATTTTCGTTTCTTCAAGTTGAACACATTTGCAGGAGAAACTCACCGGAAAACTCATCGATATATTGTTGTAGGGTTGACCAAATCTCTGACATTCTGGACTTGACTGTTGTAACTGAAAAAGCTGATATGGAATGTTTGTCTTTTTAACCAAAATTGTGTAGACAACAAACCACTTTCGAAAACCAGTCTGTGCAAGAAAAGGAAATTTTGCCCTGCAAAATGATTCCTCTGCAAAAAACATCTGTGCGAATAATCCATCCGCATGAAGAACTAGACTGTTCGTGCAAAAGACCAGTCATCTACACGAAGAATCTGGTTCGCACGAAAGACAAGTTAGTTCGCACGAAGAAGTGCATTTCGTATGAAACACCAGGTTAGTACGAAGGACTCTCATTCGTACGAATAATTGATTCGTATGAAGAACCTTGTTCTTTTATTGTTTTTCGTGTTTCAGTTTTTCAAACTTTGTAATCTTGAAAATTGTGAACTTTAAAAGGAGACTGTTGTTTTTTCAAAAATTAAACTTTATGCATTTTAATTTTCATAATCAAGAAAATATAATGAGTACTAATCCGTGGGATTGGAGTAGTAGTTCAGGCACAAGTCAAGACTCTTCACAAAGCTCCGAAACCTCATGGGTTAAATCATTAATGCCTCAACATACAACCTTGATTACCGCTAATCAATGGGCGTGTGTCGCAAATCAGAACAAGAGCATTCAGACTCTTCTTATGAGCGAGAGTGAAACTGGGAGTAATAACCGTCCACGTAAACTGAACCATATGAACAATTATCCTTCATGGAAAAGTCGTTTCCAACCATATGTTCTCGGTCAGAACACAAAATTATGGACATGCTTTACTACACCCTACAAGGAATCTCTCGAAGAAGCAGGATCGAATCTAACCTCCTTAGCCAACCTAGATGAAAGCGACAAAAAGGCTTACGATCTAGAGAAAAGGTGTTTGCTATCCTTACACAAGCACTTCATAAACACATTTATCATCAGTTTGTGTACTGTACCACCACCAAAAATCTGTGGGACACATTGGAAGCAAGAGGAGAAGGTAATGTTGCAACTAGAAAAATTTGACATGATCTGCTGAAGAAGGAGTTTGAAGGTTTCATGTTCATGGAAAATATAACACTGAATGATATGACCACACGTTTCTACCATCTGCTTAGCGAAATGTACACGTACAAAGTGTTAGCATCTCCACAAGAAATCGTGATGCGCTTTGCTGATACATTACCGCCAAAATGGGGTCAATTTATTGACTTATTAAAGCATACAGGTGTTTTGGATGCAATCAATATTTATGAATTTGTGTAGAAATTGGAGAACAAGAATGAAGAGGAAATTCAAAAGGCACAAAGAGTTACTGTTCCACAAAACCATGAGATGTACTTTGGAGGTATTAATAGGGGTATTAGTGCAAGTCAGCAACAAAAGCTTTAAACCGCGTTTGTGTCAAATGTTAAGCCCTTTCTACCACAACTTGTTCAAACAAATCAGTCTGCAAGCTCAAGTACTCAAGCCTATGGACAAGTATTTGATCCAAAAGCCTTTCTACCACAACAACGAGATCTTCCACCTCAAGTTCCACAACAAGCTCCTCAACAAGCTTTCTGTGGTAACAACTTTCAACCTACAACCCCAACACAGTCAGACTTGACACATCACATCTTTCCAAAGTCAGTGTAGAAGTTGCTCAGGAACATATGGAACTTCTAAACACAATGGTTAGTGCCTATTGTGGATTAGTGGCTGGTCAAATTGGGAACATTAATTTGACTAATGAAGACTACCGACAAATAGACAGAGATGAGATGGAGCTAATGGATATCAAGTGGGCATTTGTAAGTGCGGTGAGAAGAGCTAAGGATTATATGAGCCGAACAGGAAGAACAAGTTTGGAGAGCAAGAAAGATATGGAATATGGTTTCGATAAAATGTTGTTACTTGCTTTAACTATGGTGAAAGAGGTCATTTCAAGCGTGAGTGCACAAGACCCAGCAAACAACGAAATCACAACCCTTTCCGAAATCAATCACAACCATCCAACATAGCTCAAGTTAACAATGATCGAATAATAGTAGCTGTTAGCAACCCAAACAACACCAACCAATCAGGACCTTCAAACAACACACACAGAGCTTTAGTAGTTCAATCAGATGAAGGATGCGATTGGTCAGTGCAATTAGGAAACGAGAATCAAGGTGGAACTGCATGTTATGCCAAGATTATCAATCGAATCAAACATGTTCACAATATTGACAGTTCTGATGATGATGATGATAGTTCGGGGTATAATGGTGGTTCTGATGAAGAATGCTCAATGGATCTGATTCAGATATCAGAGAAGGAAGTGATGCTGAGGTCAGAAAGTTGCTGAAAGAAGCAGAAAAGCTAAAAGGTCAAAAGGCTGGTTTGATGATGAAAGCAGAAGCTGCATCGAAGGAAACAAAAAAATTCTTTACAAATAATGCAGCTTTCACTCATCATACTGCCTTCATGGCAAATGTTGCCGGTTTGACAAGTCAGGTAAATTCCAACTCTCCTAAAATTTGCAATGACTGTGCTAAATTAAAAACAAAATTTGAAACAATAAACAGTCACAATCAAAACCTAGTTGTTGAACTGTCAAAATGCAAAGAGGCAAACTTTTCTTTAACTTGGAACGAAAAAGAATTCAAATCTGTAATATAAACCCTTAAGAAGAGTGTCTCTGAATTAACAAAGACAGTTTTGAACAAACAAACAAGAATTAATAACTACATTAATCTCCTTGAGGAAACCAAGAAAGAGTTAGCCATCGCCAAGTGCGAACATGATGCGATCAAGCTAAAATTAGAGAGTTATTCTAACTCCCGATATGTGCTTGATCATATCATTGACGTTCAAAAGCTAGAAGGAGATGTTAAATGCATTGGGTATAAGTCGTGTCCACCTCTGTTGAAACACAGCTATACCAAATTGTATGATGAAGAGGAAATGCCACGCTTTGAACCCTCTGTACCTCTTAATCCTGAAAAGTTTGCAGCAGAATTAGGGTTCAAGCTAGACAATCCTCAGTTGAATCAAGAAAATCCGAGAACTCATCATCAGTTGTTGATCAGAATCCCTCTACTACAGAGGGATGATTCGTCAGATGATGAGTCCGAGAAAAATGATCAAGATCAATCTCTTGATGAAGAAAAAGGGATAGAAATGTCTGCTACTCCCAGTGTAATAATTGTTGAAAATCAAGAGAATGAACCTATGAAATCTGTCGAGCCAAATTTGTCTATAGATGAAAATGATAATGTGTTGTATACTTTGGTTGGAGAAAAGAAAATCTATTCTAACAAAGACTTTCTGATCAAAAATGTAAATCCAACCTCTATTGATCAAGTTTTTAAAAACTCAACAACCAAGTTTTTGGAAAAGAAAACCCAATCAAGTCACAGACATTATCTATTTCAAAAGAAAAACAACCAGAGAAGTGAGTTGTAAAACCTAAGGTACCATAACCAAAGGTTGAAGCAAAAGGCACTCGCTACAAGAAGAAGTTTAAGAATGTTAAATCTATGAGTTCTATTGGTACCGATAAAGTCGAGACTTTTGAAGGCATGTCTAATACAGATTTTGTAAACAAAGTCAAGATTTAAAACGTAACAATGAAAACAATTGCACTCAACATACAAATGGGTGTGCAAATGTACCAAGTACCTCAAGACCCACAAGTTCAACATCAAGTCATTGAACAGGATCTCCTAAATTTGTTGAGAGCAGAACTTGTTTTAAATGTGGAGAATTTGGCCACATAATCAAGAATTGTACAAATCCAGCAAAACCTAGATTTGTTGAGAAAGTCCCTCCTGAACCAACTTGCCGACGTCGATCTGTTTCTCCAAAACAAGACAAACATATTGTTAAAGAATAAGAAAAAAAACAGAGACGTAAACAAGTGAAAATAATTGAAAAGGCATTAAAACCGGATTCTTCAGAAAGGAAACCAAGTTCTTCAAATTTAATAAAACCAGAAGCTGTTAAAAATGTAAATAATAATCATTCTCGTAAATTTGAAAAATCTTGGAAACCTAAGACCGGTGATGTTTCAAGAGGAGGCCACACAATTTCCAAATCATCAAGAAATAGAAATCATATTTCTTGATGATAAGGGTCGACCCAAGACCACTAAGGCTTGGGTCCCTATCTCAAACTGATAGAGTATTGAAGGTGCAGGGTGTTCTAGGAGGAACTATGAATAGTCATTGGATTGTTGATAGTGGAGCATCGAGGCACATGACTAGCGACTTAAGGCTCCTTTATGATGTGAAAAGCCTACGAGGAGGCTATGTTGCTTTTGCTGGAGACAAGGGCGGATACATCACTAGAGAAGGAATGGTATCTAATGGTGTGGTTAGCTTTGATAAGATCAATTATGTTGGCCAAATTGATCAAAATCTTCTGAGTGTTTCTCAAATCTGCGACAAGAAGTTCACTGTTCATTTTGATGATGCCGAATGTTATGTGCTGAAACCTGGTTCCAAGATTCCCAAAGAATGGATACTCCTGTTGGCTCCAAGAATTAATGACTTGTATATTCTTGACATGAGCCAAGCCATTACCATGTCTACACAAGTTACATGTTTTATCTCAAAAGCCATCGAAAAGGAATCAATCTCTTGGTACAGACGAATGGGACACATTCACTTGAGGAAAATGAACTATTTGGTGAAAAATAATTTTGTGAATGGTGTACCAGTGGAGAACTTTCATCTACAAGACGTCTGCGTTTCTTGCCAAAAGGGAAAGCAAGCGAGAAAATCTCATCATGTGAAAAAGATCAACACGGTTAATATGCCTCTTGAACGTCTTCATATGGACCTCTTTGGACCTATGAAACCCAAGACTACCTTTGGTGATTCTAATTGCTTAGTAGTTACTGATGACTACTCAAGATTTTACATGGGTAAATATGTTGGCACACAAGAGTGAAGTTCCTGATATCCTCAAGAATCTCCTGACGCTGCTTGAAAATTTGTACAATTTGAAGATATGGAGAATCAGAAGCGACAATGGCACCGAATTCAAGAATCAAGTTATGGACGAGTTCTGTTCTTCTAAAGGCACTCTGCATGAGTAAAGTTCACAATACACTCCACAACAAAATAGTGTTGCTGAGAGGAAAAATAGAAATTTGATTGAAACAGCAAGGACTATGCTAGTAGAATCAGAACTTCCTGTTCAATTTTGGGGAGAAGCTATGGCTACTGCATGTTATATGATGAATAGAGTTCCTACGGTGAAGAGGCATGGGAAAACATGTTTCGAGTTGTTGCATAAAAGGAAACCGGATGTTTCTCTCTTAGAACCTTTTGGAGGTCCATGCACTATGATTGATCCACATGGTAAATTTGGTCTGAAGGCTACCGAGACATAACATGGTGGCCTACTTGGATCTGGAAGACAAATTTGTTGGGTACAATAGTATAATGAAGTTTTTGCGCAACTCAAGGATACATTACGCTATCAAGCACAAGACTACAATATACAAGACGTTCATCAAGGAATTTTGGGATTCAACTAAAGTTGTTGAAGTAAATGGGCAGGAACTTATCCACGGGAAAGCAAATGACTTGAACGTAGATGTCTCTGTTGAAATCATTAACTCAATATTACAGCTTCGTGATGATCCTGAAGCTCCGTTCTCAGTGTCATTGAAGTGTTAACGTGGATGTTTCCTTGGAATGAAATGTGTTGGAGATTTCCTCGTGGGACAACTAAACAAAGCATGGTTGCCACTCCGATACAAGTTCTTTCTACATGTTTTAATACAGTGTTTGAGCAATAGACGAAGTGGTTATGACATGGTAAATAACGACTTGGTTGGAATGATGATAGCTTTGACATTGACAAACTGTTTAGTGTTTCAAAGTATATTTTTGCAAACATGAAGGAGAACTTGAGAAGAACCGGATATGGTGTTAACAGGTTTTGGATGTATCCTCGTTTTATCCAAATGATCTTGAATGTGCAACATCCGAATCTTCCGATGAACGACAACGATGTTTTAAAAGTAGAAGTTATGATGGAACATTTGTTGAAAATCTTTAGGGGTGTGGCAGCAAACGTTATAAGGAAAGCACACCTCCTTGTAAATTGATCGGTTTTATGTCAAATGACCATTATGTTGCACCAGAAAATGACAAGTGGCACCATGATGACAGTGATTCATATCATGAAGAACCAACCTTGAAAAGGATGATCGAAGATAAGTTTGGTCATAAAAGGGGAAAGGGCAATGATGATGATGGTAATGATGTTGGTAACAATGGTATAAGTGAACCAGTTGCTGAAGTCCAGCATTCCTTTACAACAGAGGAGACTGAACTTGCAATGACAGAACCCACTACAATTTATGAACCACAACCTTCAAATAACACAGCAGCTGAAACACCTTCGGCTGAAGATACTCCAGTTCAATCGCAACCTACTACCTCTCCAGCTCAACAATCCCAGTCTACATCTCATCAACAAAATGCAAAACGAAGCAATCGTTTTTTCTCTAAAATGGAAAAGGATGAGAAAGTGGACTTTCTGTTCTCTCAGTTGCAAGCTGCTGCAATCCAGATTAACAAGCATTCGGAATTTATGTCTTCAAATCATAACACAATTGTCAAACAACAGTTGGAGATAAGTTCTTTGAAAGAAACTGTTAGAAAACAGGATTGTGAAATTGCGCAGTTAAGAAAAGAAAATGAGTGACTGAAGGTCGCAGATTCTGAAAGAGCAACTTAGCTACAATAGATGAGGGCAGCTAATAACTCTCGGGGAATTGAGATAAATAGGTTGAAAGAACGTAGTGCGGTTGCACAACGATCCGCGGAAACATTAACTGCTACGCATAACAACTTGAGAGAATGGTATCATTCTCGTAGTGCTACACTAGTTGAAGGCTTTAATGGTATTAAAGACGTGTTTGAAATGAGCAGAAAGAGGGTGAACATTCTATGGAATGATAGATGCAAAGCACAGGAGATCAAACGTAAGCATGACCAGGATAGTGAAGACACTGGCAATCCTGATGCTTCGGCCTCATCCTCACAACCAAAAGTTTCTGCATCAACTCCAGTGGTAGAGTCTAATGTACAGCAGATCGTGACCGATCCAGTTACCTCCAGTGATACTCAAGAGGAAACAGGAAAGGTTTGATGTTTCTGGAAAGTTTTGAAGACCTAATGCTCTATCAATGATGGATAGCAGATCTTCAGGGGGAGTTTGTTGATACTCCAAGCCATTCAATATGCAGACTAAAGACCGAAGACCAAGCAACAGCCAAGGGGGAGTTTGTTACACTTTTGTGTCTGTCGCTTATTCTTAGTTACATCTGTAATTGTAAGGTCTTTGTTTACAGTGTCTGTATAGTTTGGTCGTGTCGACCAAATCAAGATATCCTCCTATCTTGGTTTAGTACGACGATTAGTTTATCTGTGTAAAACAGTTGCATGTGTGCATACTGTTGAGTCTTGTGTACGTCATGTCTGTGGCACTTCTCCGAAGAAAACCTCTATGTGCGAGTGAGAATGCTTCGTACGAGCTAGATGTTGCTCGTATGAGCCACTTATCATTCATACGAATGAGTTCATCTAATCAAGCATCCACCTTGATTCGTACGAGCTAGTTAGTGCTTCGTACGAGCCAGATCGTTCATACGAGCATCTTTGGAGAATATCCTTCATGTATTTTGGTGTTTCGTATGACCAAAAACATACTTCGTAGTGTTGCTGGGGTGGACACTATATAAGCAGACATGCACTTCTTAGTATGCACTTGGACAGAGCTAGACATCTGAGAGCTATACTAGAGAGAGATACATAAGAGCACAGAGTGTGTTGCATGAGTCTGTATGAACATTTTTTGTATATGTTTGTACTAGTTCTCTTATGTTACTGAAGATATTGAATCTCTAGTTATCCTGTGTTCTTACTTTGCTTTGGTTTGCATACTTACGAGGATTCCGCACTCGTATTTGTGTTGTATAAACAGGGAAGTAGGTTAATCTTGATCCTCCAAGTAGACCTACACCGAGGTTTGTTGAATGGAGATTGTGCTTTGACTGTGGTAAGTATGGGCACATTGTCAAAAACTGTCTATATCTTACAAAGGGAAAAGCAAAAATTGATGCGCCACATGGTAAACGTTACCATACAAAATCTGTTTTGCCAAAACAGGACCCTCGTCTTGTTAAACAACGAGAAATGAAACAGAGAAAGAAACAACAAAAGGCTGTTAAAAAAGGTTTAAAACCAGAGGTTGTCCAAACACAATCAAGTGATAAAATTGAGATACAAAAACATATTTGGAAACCAGAACCGAAAATTGTTTTAGGGGGAGCACAATCCATTCCAAACAATCGGGAAAAAGAAGTTTCAATTCTCGATGATGTCGGACGACCCAAGTCAATGAAGGCTTGGGTCCCCATCTCCAACTAATCTTTACTAAGTTTGCAGGATGTTCCAGGAGGAACTATTGATAATCATAACATTGTTAATAGTGAGCATCCAGGCACAAGATCAGCGACATACGGCTCCAAAACATTGTTATATTCAAGAGTTGTTGCCTTTGTTGGAAAGAAAAAGGGAAAATAATGTCCGATGAGTGAAGAAAGATTGGTGAATGAAGTTGATAACTTTGATAAGATGAAAAATAACCAACAATGTGGTTGTTTAAGGTTTAGATCGGATCCACAGGATAGATTCAATCGAAATGTACGCACCTGCAGCATGTCAGAAGATTATAAAAAATAATCATGTCTTATGTCTTCCACAAGAAGTTCAAAAGCTTTCAAGATGATCGTGCAGTGTACATTTCTCCACGGGTGTGATTGAAGAAAATGTGTTTCATTAAACAAACCACACCGGGTGTGCGGATGCCTTGGCATGGTTTGAACAACCGCACACTACTTCTCAAGGAGAAAGACGAAGACCTTTGCTGGTGTAAAAACATGTGGACAACATCATGTATGGACCATCCAAAGATGATGTGTACAAGCTTCTCCACATGCACTTTTGCTTCTTACCAGCTGAACCCGGAGGTTTATGTTCTTGTTGCTGTGAACAGATTTCTCAGTTATATGAAGTAGCTAAAAAACCGACCTTGAAATCCACACCGGGTGGATATCCAGCTGGGAGAACACACAGTTTCCTGGCAATGCACGGAGAAATTGCAGAATTACGGTTCTAAATTTCTAATCTCTCCTATCTCTGTCGATATTTAAGCTGCTTTACAATTTTCTAAAAATCTCGTACAAGCACTCCAGACCACACACATTGATCTGAATATCACCTCACATGTGATTGTTTCAATATGAAACTCATCAATGTTGCTGTGGTTCACACCAATTACAAACTTGCCGATGAATTTCTCAAATATTTTGATAAATCATTTTTATAAAAATTAATTTTGGTAAACGGCATCGAGGAAAACCATAAGTTAATCCACATCGGGAAATCATTTTTGTGAATATTTTTCTTAAGGATAATCCAAAAAGATATATTTAAAAGTTTAAATCTACTTTTTGCATTGTAGGGGAGAATATTCCAATCGGAAAAATATAAAAACATGAGAAAAAATGAGTTTCTTGGCAAGAAAAAGAGAAAATGATAGTAAATTAGTGGTCTGTCAAAACCTCTTTGAACTTAAAATGAAAAACGAAAAGTAGCTCTATATGTCACACCCCGACCAGCAGCGGAAATAAAAGTCGATGCATAATTGGGTTATCATCAAAGCTCATGACATTTACTAATAAGTTTCATATTTATTAAATTGAAATTAAAACTTCAAATATTCAAACACAAGGAGTCATACAAGCACAAGGAAATTTAAACATTGTTCAGAACATAATAGATTTGTTTAATCTTCTAAGGCCAATTTTCTCTCCTCAGCTTGTTCACCTGTATCATGCGTAAAACAAAGAATTTGGGTCAACAAAAGTTGGCGAGTGAGTCTTAGTAAAACATTTAAACAACTATATTATATTTGTTGTTTGAATAAAAATTGTGCATGAATCATAAGTGAGCATATGTATATATATAACCAATCACAAACCACATAATATTCACAATGAACACATGACATGATGAATGATGTACTTGAGATCAAGGCTCAATCAAACAGAGCCGATCTAATGAGGCACCTGATGCTCAACTCGTATCCCACGAAGAACTGATGGGCCTAATGAATGATTGCACTGAAATGTTAAAATGTAACCACACAAAATCACACAAATCAATATACACATGGATCACGTAATGAAGTTAGCACAATTTTTTGATTAAATAAAACAAGTACGACACATGATACAACCTAAAACATGAATAAAGAAGGGAATTTGTAAGGATTCACTCACATTGGGTGCGTAATCTTTTCTGATAGTGGGTACGCACCAATGAAAGATTTGATCGACAAACGAACACTAACCTAAGATAATATTACGAAAAAATATAAACAAGTTAATATTTTAATACTTTTTGGTTAGATTTTTAGGTTATTTAATGCTATTTAGCAATCCTTGTAATTATGTATTTTCAATTAATTTTTACTAAAATATAAGGGTTTATGTAATATAAATTAATTAAATAAAAGAAATTAATATTTAAAAAATTGTCAGATTTGACAGTAGGTTGTCAGACCGGTTCGCGGAAGTTATAAGACAGCGTGTGCGGGATTCAAACTTGAGACCTCTCGTACGTGTGCACGCAGCTCTTCCAACTGAGCTACGTGTCTAACCCGTTTAAGTTCTGATTTTATTATAATTATTAATTATTAATTAAGCCTTTCCAGAAATCAATTATTTAAAAAGCTTTTTAAAATTATTGAACCGCCGCTCTTATCCCGGCTCGAACTAGCACCCATGACTTCGTATGCACTCATCCCTACCAATTGGGCTGGGTGCCTAACCCATCATTGGTAGGATTTATATTATACATATCACTTTCTGAACGTAGTCTAGTGCCCCCCTTGAAAAAAAAACTTTTATTCCAAAATCATGATGTGCACAAGGTTCGAACCCGGTTCTTCTCACCTGAAGTGCTAACCTGGGTTACATCCCAATTTTAAATACTCTTATGCGTTGTTTACACTTCATCTCCTTCATCGATTTACCCAGAACATCAAGTTGCCCACCCTCTGATTAAATTGGATTGCTTTGCATAATTATAACTAAAAATAAACTATTCAAATAGTATAGCTCAAAGATTGATACCGACGAGAGTCGCATTTGAAAGACTCCGGTGAGATGACGACGGCTCGGAGCAATTCCGACGATAAGGAAAAATATAAAAGCAGAGAGAAATTTTGGATCGAAGGAAGATTTGCGAGCTTAAATGAGAAGAATTGTCAATATATACAGTGCAAACTTACTTAAATTTGTTTCAGTTCTGAAACTCATAAATCATGAGTTTTTGTTAGTTTCAGATTCTAATTAAGATCAGTGTGGCTGTTATAACCATTTATTCAATCATCATAACACTTAAAATAGCCGCGACATAACTGAAATTTAGGAGTTGATTGGAAACCGATTGGCAGTTTCAGTTCCGATTGCTAACAGAGAACCCAAGAGTTAGATCTTAAATTTTATTTGATTGGAATATTTCCCAATATGTACGTGTGCCTCAGCAGTGTTTAGTGTGTGAGATTTGCTTGTAGACCCGGGTTCGACTCCGGTTGAACCTTTTTGTATTATATATATATATTTTTTACACTTTATATATATATATATATATATATATTTAATTATCCCTATCATTTATTAATCCGCAATAATAAGCATGAATTTAACGCTCATAACAAATCATAAGTATTTAACTAACAAGCAGAGCGGGCTTTGAAACCCGAATTACATAGTTGTTACAGTATCCCCTACTTTTAGAAATTTCGTCCCGAAATTTTAAGGAATGACCGTAACTGGAAAAAGATGCGGGTGTTTCTCGCGCATTGAGTCTTCACGTTCCCAAGTAAACTCAGGTCCTCGTTTTGACTCCCAACGCACCCTGACTATAGGAATACGACTTGTCTCAAACTTTTTCGCCGAAGTCCATGCTTTCAACTGGTCTTTCAACGAAATGCATTGATTCATCAATTTGAATATCTTCTAAAGGTATATGGAGATTTTCGTCAGTGAGACACTTCTTCAAGTTTGACACGTGAAATGTGGGATGAATTCTGTTGAGTTCTTCTGGTAGGTCAAGCTTGTATGCTACAGGTCCCACTCTTTCGAGGATCTTGAATGGTCCTACATAGCGTGGTGCTAGCTTACTCTTTTAACCAAAACGAACCACACCCTTCCACGGTGATACCTTCAGAAGTACTTGATCACCAACACTAAACTCCAATGGCTTGCGTCATTTGTCAGCGTAACTCTTTTGACGGCTACGAGCTGCTAGAAGATTATCTCGGATTTGAAGGATTTTGTCAATCGTTTCTTGAATCAGTTCGGGCCCTGTGATTTGAGCTTCACCAATTTCCTGCCAACACACAGGAGATCGGCACTTTCGGCCAATAAAGCTTCAAAAGGAGCCATACCAATGCTTGAATGATAACTATTGTTGTATGAGAATTCAACTAACGTTAGGTGAGTGTCCCAGTTACCCTTAAAATCTATGACACATGCTCGTAACATGTCTTCAAGGGTTTGTATGGTTCGCTCGGATTGTCCATCAGTTTGAGGGTGAAAGGCAGTGCTAAGATCTAGACGTGTACCCATAGCGGATTGTACGGCTTGCCATGTTCGTGAAGTGAAACGGCCATCTCGATCAGAGATGATACTTAAAGGTACACCATGACGGCTCACAACTTTACTGATATAAATACGAGCAAACTTCTTGTTCTTATAATCTTCACGAATTGGAATGAAGTGAGTTGTTTTGGTGAGACGATCAATGATAACCCAAATGGTGTCATATCCACTATAGGTGCGAGGTAACCCGGTAATGAAATCCATGGTTAAATTTTGCCACTTCCATATAGGTATTTTGGGTTGATCAAGAAGTCCTGAGGGTCTCTGATGTTCAGCTTTCACTTTGGAACATGTAAGGCATTTGGAAACAAAAATAGCAATATCCTTCTTCATGCCTGGCCACCAGTAGGTGTATCGCAGATCTTGATACATCTTATCGGCTCCTGGATGTATAGAATATCGTGTTTTGTGTGCCTCATTCATGAGAAAAACACGAAGATCATCTCGATCAGGTACCCAAATACGATTTAAGTAAAAGAGGATACCATTCGATTTGGATTCTAGCTTGGTTTCAGCTCCACAAGACAATTCATCTCGTACATCATTTTCCGTGACAGAAATATGTTGAGCTGCTCTAATTCGATTTTGAAGATCGGTCAAAATTTGAAAACACCAAAGATGGATTGAGTTCGCAGACTCCTTTAGACTGAGTGTGTCAGCCACAACATTAGTCTTGCCAGGATGATAACGAATTTCACAATCATAATCATTAAGAAGTTCGACCCATCGGCGTTGCCTCATGTTCAATTCCTTTTGATTAAAAATATGCTAAAGACTCTTGTGGTCAGTGTAGATTTCACACTTAGTACCATAGAGGTAATGTCTCCATATCTTAAGGGTGAACACGACTGCTCCAAGTTCTAGGTCGTGAGTGGTATAATTCTTCTCATGCACTTTGAGTTGCCTTGAGGCGTAGGCTATCACCTTTCCTCTTTGCATTAGAACGCAACCTAACCCTTGCCCTGACGCGTCGCAATAAACCACAAAGTCATCGCAACCATCAGGAAGTGTAAGTATAGGTGCATCACAAAGTTTTTGCTTCAAGGTTTGGAATACCACTTCTTGCTTGGGTCCCCAAATAAAGGGTTTTCCCTTATGAGTCAAGGCTATAAGTGGAACGGCGATTCGAGAAAAATTTGCGATGAAGCGATGATAATAACCAGCGTTCGTGGTGCTTTCCATTCTTGTATCGCTTTGATCTTTGCAGGGTCCACATGAATCCCTTTGTTATTAACGATGTAGCCAAGAAATTGCACTTCCTCTAACCAAAACTCACATTTCGAGGAATTGGCGTAAAGCTTTTCCGTTCTCAAGAGTGTTAGAATGAGTCGAAGATGACGCTCATGATCGGACTTGGTCTTGGAGTAGATAAGAATATCATCAAAGAAAACTATGACAAAACGATCGAGATAAGGTTTGCATACCCTATTCATCAAATCCATGAAAACAACAGGGGCATTGGTCAATCCAAATGGCATAACCATAAATTCATAGTGACCATAAAGAGTTCGGAAGGCAGTCTTAGGAATATCCTCTTCACGCACTCTAAGTTGATGATAGCCAGAACGAAGGTCGATCTTTGAAAAACAGGTGGCACCTTGAAGTTGATCTAAAAGATCATCTATACGAGGTAATGGGTAGCGGTTTTTGATGGTCAGCTTGTTAAGCTCTCTATAGTCGATGCACATACGAAAAGTACCATCTTTCTTTTTCAAAAAGAGAACAGGCGCACCCCAAGGTGACGAGCTAGGACGTATAAATCCTTTATCAGTCAACTCTTGCAGCTGACTAGCTAGCTCTTGCATCTCAGACGGGGCTAATCGATAGCGAGATTTTGCGATTGGTGTAGCACCAGGTACAAGATCAATTCGAAATTCGACTTCTCGCACAGGAGGAAGTCCTGAAACGTCGTCGGGAAAAACTTGAGGAAAATCTTTAACGACGGGAATATCTTAGAGCTTCATTTCCTTGTCTTCCTTCTTGATAATATGAGCTAGGAACGCGATATAGTCCTTGCAAAGATATCTACGAGCTTGGAGCAGGACATCAACTTAAGTCCTTTAGAAGGAGTTTCACCATAAATGCGCAAAGTTTGACCGCCAGCGAGAGGAATTCGAATAAATTTTTCATAGCAAACAACTTCAGCATGATGCTGACTAAGCCAATCCATACCAATGATAATATCGAAACCACCCAACTTCATAGGAATAAGATCAATTGAAAAGTCGTGGTCATTAAGAGTAAGAGTACAACCACGAATGATCGAATCTAACGCAAAAAGATTCACCATAAGCAACTTCCACCGTGAATGGTTCGGCAAGACTAGCGCGTGATAAATCGAGAGTAGGTTCAAATTCTAAGGACATAAAACTTTTATCCGCACCAGTATCAAATAGTATGGATGCATATATACCGTTAATAAGGAACGTACCATTGACCACATTGTTATCAGCCCTAGCTTGATTGGCGTTGATGTTGAAAGCCCTTCCTCTAGCAGGTGGATTAGCTTGATTAGCTTCTTCACCGGATTGGCTTGAGCTTGGGCATTAATGATGTTCACCAGACGTGGGCAGGTGTTACGAAAATGGGTTGGATCTCCACAGTTGAAACATACTCTGACAGGTTGCATCATTGGGTAGTTGGGTTGATAGTAAGGTTGAGCGATAGGTCGATGTAACATCCTTTAAAAAACGGGTTTCCAAACCCGCTTCGTTTATTAACGAATATCAAGTTATAAAATTTCGTTGCGTATTTATGATTTATTTTAATTTTAAACAATACATAATTAATAAACATTTTAGAATTTAAAAACTATAATTATTAAAAAGTAAAAATAAATTAAACAAAAAAAGAAAAGGGGCTGCCAGGTTTCGAACCCGGGTCAGCCGGAAGATTTAAACATCAAACACTTAACCACTCCGCCACTTGCTGTTTTTGTGTAATCAAGGAAGCAAATAAAACCCTAAGTTCACCGTGAATCTATCTGTTTGCGCCAAAACTGAAACCGATCATCGGCTTTCAACTTTCCAGACGTTTGAGTGATCATGAGTTACTGATTATAACCGATAAGCATTTGGAACCCACGTTTTAATCAATTCAGTCTTCAATTAATTTGATTCATATGATTTTCGGGTTTGAAAACCGAAATCATTTACTTTCTGATTTACTCTAACAATATCATCGCCTCTCAATTCGGAAACACTCACAGAACCACCAATTTCACTTTCGCTCTATTTTCTGTTCGTCGGAAACGCTTTCTGATATCGCCGGACTTTTGCCGGAAAACCGTGACATTCATGGAATCGGTAAATTTCTCAATTCTTTCATCTTCTATCCATTGTTAGACTTTTACTAGTTCAAACCCTTCAATCAGAATCGGTCCCAGACGACGTTGTCGGATATTCAGCACTCGCCGGAATATTTCTGAAAATTCCGAAATCATGCTGTGAATCGGTATGAGCATCTAAACTCTCTAATAACTCTTGTTTAGTCATTTAATTTCACAATTAGTTAATCAAAACTGTTAATTGGTCCGCTCAGACGGAGTTCATAAAACAGAGCCGACGACTTTGCCGGAGTTCTGAGAAAAATCATTTTTCCGGTACATTCATTCCCAAAACTTTCTCTATCCATTTCATTTTAATCATTTATATGTCCATCAATCGAATTAAACAAGAACAGTAGAATAAATCGTTGTCTCTGTTTTTGAACGAAGAAGGTGAAGTCGAACATTAGGTATAAGTTTAATTAAAACAAGATATTAAACCGGGTTAGACACACAGTCCAGCGGTGGACTGTGTGCGCAAACAAAACAAACGTCTCGAGTTCGATCGCTGACACGACCCTATCCTCTGAAATAAAAATGTCCTTTTTTAAACCGAACCGTATTAATTCGCTGTAAGATGTTAAGTTTAATAAAAAACCAGTATTTTAACCAAGTTAGACACACAGTCCAGCGGTGGACTGTGTGCAATGTTAAAAACGGGTCCCGGGTTCGAGACCTGTTATGTGCACCGGTTCAACATGATTAAAATTCTTTTTAAAATAAATGAATTCTGAATAAATTAAATAGTATATATATATAATTAAAAACAGAAATATTTCGGGTTAGACACGTAGCTCAGTTGGTAGAGCTGCGTGCACGCGTACGGGAGGTCACAAGTTCGAACCTCACTCAGCGCAAACAAATACAAGTCCGAGCCGGTCAACAGTCAAAGTCAATGGTCAACTGGTCAACGGTCAACTGGTCAAAAAGTCAAAAATTTTTATTTTCTTTTATTTATTTATTTTATTTAAAAATCAATTAAAAATACTTAAAAATAATATTTTTAAAGTTAGAAAATTTCCTTGAACTCACAAAAATAAACCTAACAATCCCATTAAGAACACTAATTAAAAATATTAATCTCAAATAAAAGTTTATTTATTTATCGAACTATTATGTTATTATTTAGGTTAGTTTCCTTGCCGATTAAATCCGAATTCGTGCGCATTCATCATCAATCCAAGAAACGCACCCACTGTGAGTGAATCTCTACAAATTCCCCGTTTTAATCACATTTTTGGGGTGTATCATGTGTCTTATTATTTATTACATTTAAACACTTGTGCATCCATCATATCCATGATCAAATGTGTATTCAATATGTATCAACTGTTTGTGTGGTTAATGTTTAGATTAAATTTATCATTTTCAGTACATACATCATCATAGGCCTTCTGTTCCCCATTACCTATGAGCGGAACCGTTCCCCATTACCTATGAGCGTGAACGAGGCGTTGCCAACATACGATCGGCTCCGTTTGATTGAGCCTTGATCGCACATACATCATCATAGGCCGTCCGTTCCCCATTACCTATGAGTGGAACGTGACACTGCCAACATATACATTATCATTCATGTCATATATTCATGCAAGGTGGTTTGTCATTGTTGTTTTGTTGTTTATTTACGTTTGCTCACATATGATTATTGCACAATTTTTCCATATTAAATACAACAAGAAATCAATAATAAATGTTTTCTAACAAGTTCACTCGCCAACTTTTTATTGACCCAAAAACCATTTTTACACATGATACAGGTAGACAGGTGGAAGCAAGGAACATATAGGGAATTGCCTTAGAAGAAAAATAATGAAGTCTAGAAAGATGTTTAGAACATGTTGTACTTGTATGATTTGATTGTATGATCTCCTTTAAATTGTAACAATAAATATGAAACATTATAATAAATGTCATGAGCTTTGATGAAAACCCAATCATGCCCCGATCACCTTTTTCCGCTGCGGGTCGGGGTGTGACAGATTGGTATCAGAGCTTTTGACTATAGAGATATAGGATAAGTTATTAGACCCTTTAGAGCCTATACTATAGTTTATTAGATTTTAATTGTTTATGTGGTTACATTCAAACTCATGATGTTTTTTTTCCTTTATATTTATTACATACACAAATGCATGCAAACACTTCCAATATTACATTTTGTGATACATAATGAATTATACTTACAATCAAACATACATACTTACGTACATATTCATCATACATATTTCAATGTTCACATATTCAAATCATCTTCATACTTCCGTTATTCAAGATTTTGTCGCATTTTTCATTTTTCAAATCTCATCAAAGTGAGTTCTGCGACGGGCATGTAGTAACTGCAAGGGTACAAGTATCGGTAGTCGGAACGTCCTGTCTAGGTTGGCATTCGTATAAATCCAATATGACGGACCAGTTTTCCTACCTGGGGACAAACGATGAGAGTACGAAGGACCTATTAGGCCAAAGCATGCCACAACCAAACGTCGTTCGAACTAACCCCACTTTGAGGTGTCACCGTGTCCACACCTGGATACATTCCGAATATCATACGTTACATACATATTTCTCGATTTTCTCCGGGTTTTAGTGTGCGTAACCAGGCTAACACATGCGAACCATATGAAAAACCCGGTAGTCATGGGGGCCCACATGATTACGAAGGTGAAGTATGGCGGCATGCAAGGCCCAATTACGAGCAGAGCCCAAGACATCCTATGGATGTAGTAGATTTATTATTCTATATTTATTTTATGAATGTTCATTCCTAAACACGACACATGACCCCTAAAATGTCCAACTCATACTCTTGATATGTATTCCTTGTAGATGTCTTCTAATCTCGCTCGTAGGAAGATGAGATCAGGAAAAGCCCGCGAGCGCATGGCTGCCCAAATCGCTCAACAATGGCTGCCGTAATACCCAACATTGTAGTTCAAGTTCAACAAGCCCTTACCGCTAATCCCGTCAATCAAGAAGATCAAAATGTTGTCAACCCTCCCCCAAATACCACTAAATGCACCTTCAAGCATTTCAAATCCTGCGATCCTCCAAAATACGAAGGGACTGAAGGTGTCACCGCTCTCCTCCATTGGTTTGAGGAAATGGAAAACACTTTTCTAAATTGCGATTGCCCCGATGATCGCAAGGTGCGATATGCTACCAGTCGTTTACTTGGAATAGCACTTACATGGTGGAATACAGAGAAGGCCAAGCGAGGTGTTGAAGATGCTATGACTTTGACTTGGGAAGAGTTGAAGGAAATCATGACAAGACGGTTTTGCCCAAGAAGCGAAATCAAGAAATTGGAGGATGAGTTCTATTCTTTGAAACCAAAGGAAGGCGACCACACCACATACAACAAGAGATTCCTTGAGTTAAATCAAATGGTCCCCAACTTGTTCACTCCCCTCTACCGTTTGATCGAGCACTACATTCGAGGTCTTCCTTAAAAAATTCAAGACTCTGTAATAAGTACCACACCTACAACTTTGGAAGCAACAACGGAGTTAGCTACAGAGCTCACCAAAACCGCATACGAAATAAGGACTTCAAGGAGGAGAAGAAGAAGGATAAAGCATCAACTAAACCTCAAACTCCACCCAAACCGAATCCCTTTCTCAACCCATTTCAAAGAGAAAACGAGATGGGAAACTTTTCGCTGTCACCCAACACAATCAACCAACTTCACAAGCCATACCCCTCCAAGCTATCCCAATCACTCAAGTAGCACCCAACTCAACTTAGCCAAATAAGAAACCTTACTTTGGACCTCACCCTCAATGCAACACCTGTTTTTATCACCATCCATCTACCTTACCTTGTCGACTATGTGTGAATTGTGGACGCTATGGTCATTTGAGCAAGGTTGCCGCACCTCTCAAAACCAAACCTCACCCCCTACTCAAAACATGATCCAAACATATCAACAACCCCAATACCCCATGTTCCCATATGTTCGAGCTTGTTTCAATTGTGGCGACCCTACCCACTTTAGAAACACGTGCCCTCGTTTGGTTAACATCATAAACGCCTAAGCTCAAGCAAAACCAGTTAACCAAGCAAATCAAGAAAACCTAACCACTAGGCCACCAGCAAGAGGAAGAGTTTACAACATCAATGCCAATCCTGTTGAAGATAATGACGGCCCAAACGAACCACCCAACTAGTTTTCTTCACCAAAAATCAAGAATTCAACTCCAACCGCTTAGTTTTTATGTTTTCTTTATGTTATCTCAATCTTCACGTATCTCAATTATAAATTGCAAATTTATCCAAGAATCTTAATGCGAATTACTATTTCAGTTTTGTTTTATACTCATTGATTTAACATTCATATCATCATACCTCACGACATATCTTAGTCTCATCATTTAAAGAAGTTGGGTTGTGTCTCACTTCTACATAGACTAACCTCTTCATCATAACAAACGAGAGAGGTACTGTCATCATTCAAACATGTATACTTTCAGAATTAAGACTCAAGCTTTGGGTGTTGTGTTTGTTTATATTTTAGAGTCACATAGAACTAATCATAACTTACTGATAAAGCCAATGAAAATTTGACAAGAATATGGTGGATACGCCGCTGGTACTTCCTATATATAAGTATTCTTGCCAAAGGATCAGAGGCATTGTCAGGCAGTTATGAGGTTCCATGTAGGTTTTAGTGGTAGAAGTTTTTGTTTTAGGGTATAACCTTATCTTTCCAAACGTATCAAAACTCTTGCGCATGAAATCATACTTAGTGAATCAACTCTGTTTATCAATATTCTTTATCGTAGGCATCAAAAAGCGATTCCTGTAGCAGGGTACTCAACCCTTACAAGGAACGTTACCGCCTCAAACAAAATTTAAACTCTTACCCCTTTCTAAGTATGTAATTGTCAAATTAAAACACCATCCTTTTGAGTCAAACATGTCACTACTTAAATTTCGGGACGAAATTTCTAAAAGTAGGGGATACTGTAACATCCGTCAAAAAAACGGGTTTCCAAACCCGCTTCGTTTATTAATCGAATATCAAGTTATAAAATTTCGTTGCGTATTTATGATTTATTTTAATTTTAAACAATACATAATTAATAAACATTTTAGAATTTAAAAACTATAATTATTAAAAAGTAAAAATAAATTAAATAAAAAAAGAAAAGGGGCTGCCGGGTTTCGTACCCGGGTCAGCCGGAAGATTTAAGCATCAAACACTTAACCACTCCGCCACTTGCTGTTTTTGTGTAATCAAGGAAGCAAATAAAACCTTAAGTTCACCGTGAATCTATCTGTTTGCGCCAAAACTGAAACCGATCATCGGCTTTCAACTTTCCAGACGTTTGAGTGATCATGAGTTACTGATTATAAACCGATGAAGCATTTGCAACCCACGTTTTAATCAATTCAGTCTTCAATTGAATTCGATTCATATGATTTTCGTATTTGAAAACCGAAATCATTTACTTTCTGATTTACTCTAACAATATCATCGCCTCTCAATTCGGAAACACTCACAGAACCTCCAATTTCACTTTCGCTCTATTTTCTGTTCGTCGGAAACGCTTTCTGATATCGCCGGACTTTCGCCGGAAAACCGTGACATTCATCGAATCGGTAAATTTCTCAATTCTTTCATCTTCTATCCATTGTTAGACTTTTACTAACTCAAACCCTTCAATCATAATCGGTCCTAGACGACGTTGTCGGATATTCAGCACTCGCCGGAAAATTTCTGAAAATTCCGAAATCACGCTGTGAATCGGTATGAGCATCTAAACTCTCTAATAACTCTTGTTTAGTCATTTAATTTCACAATTAGTTAATCAAAACTGTTAATTGGTCCGCTCAGACGGAGTTCATAAAACAGAGCCGACGACTTTGCCGGAGTTCCGAGAAAAATCATTTTTCCGGTACATTCATTCCCGAAACTTTCTCTATCCATTTCATTTTAATCATTTATATGTCCGTCAATCGAATTAAACAAGAACACTAGAATAAATCGTTGTCTCTGTTTTTGAACGAAGAAGGTGAAGTCGAACATTAGGTATAAGTTTAATTAAAACAAGATATTAAACCGGGTTAGACACACAGTCCAGCGGTGGACTGTGTGCGCAAACAAAACAAACGTCTCGAGTTCGATCCCTGACACGACCCTATCCTCTGAAATAAAAATGTCCTTTTTTAAATCGAACCGTATTAATTCGCTGTAAGATGTTAAGTTTAATAAAAACCAGTATTTTAACCAAGTTAGACACACAGTCCAGCGGTGGACTGTGTGCAATGTTAAACAACGGGTCCCGGGTTCGAGACCTGTTATGTGCACCGGTTCAACATGATTAAAATTCTTTTTAAAATAAATGAATTCTGAATAAATTAAATAGTATATATATATATAATTAAAAACAGAAATATTTCGGGTTAGACACGTAGCTCAGTTGGTAGAGCCGCGTGCACGCGTACGGGAGGTCACAAGTTCGAACCTCACTCAGCGCAAACAAATACAAGTCCGAGCCGGTCAACAGTCAAAGTCAATGGTCAACTGGTCAACGGTCAACTGGTCAAAAAGTCAAAAATTTTTATTTTCTTTTATTTATTTATTTTATTTAAAAATCAATTAAAAATACTTAAAAATAATATTTTTAAAGTTAGAAAATTTCCTTGAACTCACAAAAATAAACCTAACAATCCCATTAAGAACACTAATTAAAAATATTAATCTCAAATAAAAGTTTATTTATTTATCGAACTATTATGTTATTATTTAGGTTAGTTCCCTTGCCGATTAAATCCGAATTCGTGCGCATTCATCATCAATCCAAGAAACGCACCCACTGTGAGTGAATCTCTACAAATTCCCCGTTTTAATCACATTTTTGGGGTGTATCATGTGTCTTATTATTTATTACATTTAAACACTTGTGCATCCATCATATCCATGATCAAATGTGTATTCAATATGTATCAACTGTTTGTGTGGTTAATATTTAGATTAAATTTATCATTTTCAGTACATACATCATCATAGGCCTTCTGTTCCCAATTACCTATGAGCGGAACCGTTCCCCATTACCTATGAGCGTGAACGAGGCGTTGCCAACATACGATCGGCTCCGTTTGATTGAGCCTTGATCGCACATACATCATCATAGGCCGTCCGTTCCCCATTACCTATGAGCGGAACGTGACACTGCCAACATATACATTATCATTCATGTCATATATTCATGCAAGGTGGTTTGTCATTGTTTGTTTATTTACGTTTGCTCACATATGATTATTGCACAATTTTTCCATATTAAATACAACAAGAAATCAATAATAAATGTTTTCTAACAAGGTTCACTCGCCAACTTTTTATTGACCCAAAAACCATTTTTACACATGATACAGGTAGACAGGTGGAAGCAAGGAACATATAGGGAATTGCCTTAGAAGAAAAATAATGAAGTCTAGAAAGATGTTTAGAACATGTTGTACTTGTATGATTTGATTGTATGATCTCCTTTAAATTGTAACAATAAATATGAAACATTATAATAAATGTCATGAGCTTTGATGAAAACCCAATCATGCCCCGATCACCTTTTTCCGCTGCGGGTCGGGGTGTGACAGATTGGTATCAGAGCTTTTGACTATAGGGATATAGGATAAGTTATTAGACCCTTAGAGCCTATACTATAGTTTATTAGATTTTAATTGTTTATGTGGTTACATTCAAACTCATGATGTTTTTTTCCTTTATATTTATTACATACACAAATGCATGCAAACACTTCCAATATTACATTTTGTGATACATAATGAATTATACTTACAATCAAACATACATACTTACATACATATTCATCATACATATTTCAATGTTCACATATTCAAATCATCTTCATACTTCCGTTATTCAAGATTTTGTCGCATTTTTCATTTTTCAAATCTCATCAAAGTGAGTTCTGCGACGGGCATGTAGTAACTGCAAGGGTACAAGTACCGGTAGTCGGAACGTCCTGTCTAGGTTGGCATTCCTATAAATCCAATATGACAGACCAGTTTTCCTACCTGGGGACTAACGATGAGAGTACGAAGGACCTATTAGGCCAAAGCATGCCACACCAAACGTCGTTCGAACTAACCCCACTTTGAGGTGTCACCGTGTCCACACCTGGATACATTCCGAATATCATACGTTACATACATATTTCTCGATTTTCTCCGGGTTTTAGTGTGCGTAACCAGGCTAACACATGCGAACCATATGAAAAACCCGGTAGTCATGGGGGCCCACATGATTACGAAGGTGAAGTATGGCGGCATGCAAGGCCCAATTACGAGCAGAGCCCAAGACATCCTATGGATGTAGTAGATTTATTATTCTATATTTATTTTATGAATGTTCATTCCTAAACACGACACATGACCCCTAAAATGTCCAACTCATACTCTTGATATGTATTCCTTGTAGATGTCTTCTAATCTCGCTCGTAGGAAGATGAGATCAGGAAAAGCCCGCGAGCGCATGGCTGCCCAAATCGCTCAACAGATGGCTGCCGTAATACCCAACATTGTAGTTCAAGTTCAACAAGCCCTTACCGCTAATCCCGTCAATCAAGAAGATTAAAATGTTGTCAACCCTCCCCCAAATACCACTAAATGCACCTTCAAGCATTTCAAATCCTGCGATCCTCCAAAATACGAAGGGACTGAAGGTGTCACCGCTCTCCTCCATTGGTTTGAGGAAATGGAAAACACTTTTCTAAATTGCGATTGCCCCGATGATCGCAAGGTGCGATATGCTACCAGTCGTTTACTTGGAATAGCACTTACATGGTGGAATACAGAGAAGGCCAAGCGAGGTGTTGAAGATGCTATGACTTTGACTTGGGAAGAGTTGAAGGAAATCATGACAAGACGGTTTTGCCCAAGAAGCGAAATCAAGAAATTGGAGGATGAGTTCTATTCTTTGAAACCAAAGGAAGGCGACCACACCACATACAACAAGAGATTCCTTGAGTTAAATCAAATGGTCCCCAACTTGTTCACTCCCCTCTACCGTTTGATCGAGCACTACATTCGAGGTCTTCCTTAAAAAATTCAAGACTCTGTAATAAGTACCACACCTACAACTTTGGAAGCAACAACGGAGTTAGCTACAGAGCTCACCGAAAACCGCATACGAAATAAGGACTTCAAGGAGGAGAAGAAGAAGGATAAAGCATCAACTGAAACCTCAAACTCCACCCAAACCGAATCCCTTTCTCAACCCATTTCAAAGAGAAAACGAGATGGGAAACTTTTCGCTGTCACCCAACACAATCAACCAACTTCACAAGCCATACCCCTCCAAGCTATCCCAATCACTCAAGTAGCACCCAACTCAACTTAGCCAAATAAGAAACCTTACTTTGGACCTCACCCTCAATGCAACACCTGTTTTTATCACCATCCATCTACCTTACCTTGTCGACTATGTGTGAATTGTGGACGCTATGGTCATTTGAGCAAGGTGTGCCGCACCTCTCAAAACCAAACCTCACCCCTACTCAAAACATGATCCAAACATATCAACAACCCCAATACCCCATGTTCCCATATGTTCGAGCTTGTTTCAATTGTGGCGACCCTACCCACTTTAGAAACACGTGCCCTCGTTTGGTTAACATCATAAACGCCTAAGCTCAAGCAAAACCAGTTAACCAAGCAAATCAAGAAAACCTAACCACTAGGCCACCAGCAAGAGGAAGAGTTTACAACATCAATGCCAATCCTGTTGAAGATAATGACGGCCCAAACGAACCACCCAACTAGTTTTCTTCACCAAAAATCAAGAATTCAACTCCAACCGCTTAGTTTTTATGTTTTCTTTATGTTATCTCAATCTTCACGTATCTCAATTATAAATTTCAAATTTATCCAAGAATCTTAATGCGAATTACTATTTCAGTTTTGTTTTATACTCATTGATTTAACATTCATATCATCATACCTCACGACATATCTTAGTCTCATCATTTAAAGAAGTTGGGTTGTGTCTCACTTCTACATAGACTAACCTCTTCATCATAACAAACGAGAGAGGTACTGTCATCATTCAAACATGTATACTTTCAGAATTAAGACTCAAGCTTTGGGTGTTGTGTTTGTTTATATTTTAGAGTCACATAGAACTAATCATAACTTACTGATAAAGCCAATGAAAATTTGACAAGAATATGGTGGATACGCCGCTGGTACTTCCTATATATAAGTATTCTTGCCAAAGGATCAGAGGCATTGTCAGGCAGTTATGAGGTTCCATGTAGGTTTTAGTGGTAGAAGTTTTTGTTTTAGGGTATAACCTTATCTTTCCAAACGTATCAAAACTCTTGCGCATGAAATCATACTTAGTGAATCAACTCTGTTTATCAATATTCTTTATCGTAGGCATCAAAAAGCGATTCCTGTAGCAGGGTACTCAACCCTTACAAGGAACGTTACCGCCTCAAACAAAATTTAAACTCTTACCCCTTTCTAAGTATGTAATTGTCAAATTAAAACACCATCCTTTTGAGTCAAACATGTCACTACTTAAATTTCGGGACGAAATTTCTAAAAGTAGGGGATACTGTAACATCCGTAAAAAAACGGGTTTCCAAACCCGCTTCGTTTATTAATCGAATATCAAGTTATAAAATTTCGTTGCGTATTTATGATTTATTTTAATTTTAAACAATACATAATTAATAAACATTTTAGAATTTAAAAACTATAATTATTAAAAAGTAAAAATAAATTAAATAAAAAAAGAAAAGGGGCTGCCGGGTTTCGTACCCGGGTCAGCCGGAAGATTTAAGCATCAAACACTTAACCACTCCGCCACTTGCTGTTTTTGTGTAATCAAGGAAGCAAATAAAACCTTAAGTTCACCGTGAATCTATCTGTTTGCGCCAAAACTGAAACCGATCATCGGCTTTCAACTTTCCAGACGTTTGAGTGATCATGAGTTACTGATTATAACCGATGAAGCATTTGCAACCCACGTTTTAATCAATTCAGTCTTCAATTGAATTCGATTCATATGATTTTCGTATTTGAAAACCGAAATCATTTACTTTCTGATTTACTCTAACAATATCATCGCCTCTCAATTCGGAAACACTCACAGAACCTCCAATTTCACTTTCGCTCTATTTTCTGTTCGTCGGAAACGCTTTCTGATATCGCCGGACTTTCGCCGGAAAACCGTGACATTCATCGAATCGGTAAATTTCTCAATTCTTTCATCTTCTATCCATTGTTAGACTTTTACTAACTCAAACCCTTCAATCATAATCGGTCCCAGACGACGTTGTCGGATATTCAGCACTCGCCGGAAAATTTCTGAAAATTCTGAAATCACGCTGTGAATCGGTATGAGCATCTAAACTCTCTGATAACTCTTGTTTAGTCATTTAATTTCACAATTAGTTAATCAAAACTGTTAATTGGTCCGCTCAGACGGAGTTCATAAAACAGAGCCGACGACTTTGCCGGAGTTCTGAGAAAAATCATTTTTCCGGTACATTCATTCCCGAAACTTTCTCTATCCATTTCATTTTAATCATTTATATGTCGTCAATCGAATTAAACAAGAACACTAGAATAAATCGTTGTCTCTGTTTTTGAACGAAGAAGGTGAAGTCGAACATTAGGTATAAGTTTAATTAAAACAAGATATTAAACCGGGTTAGACACACAGTCCAGCGGTGGACTGTGTGCGCAAACAAAACAAACGTCTCGAGTTCGATCCCTGATACGACCCTATCCTCTGAAATAAAAATGTTCTTTTTTAAGCCGAACCGTATTAATTCGCTGTAAGATGTTAAGTTTAATAAAAACCAGTATTTTAACCAAGTTAGACACACAGTCCAGCGGTGGACTGTGTGCAATGTTAAACAACGGGTCCCGGGTTCGAGACCTGTTATGTGCACCGGTTCAACATGATTAAAATTCTTTTTAAAATAAATGAATTCTGAATAAATTAAATAGTATATATATATAATTAAAAACAGAAATATTTCGGGTTAGACACGTAGCTCAGTTGGTAGAGCTGCGTGCACGCGTACGGGAGGTCACAAGTTCGAACCTCACTCAGCGCAAACAAATACAAGTCCGAGCCGGTCAACAGTCAAAGTCAATGGTCAACTGGTCAACGGTCAACTGTGTCAAAAAAGTCAAAAATTATTATTTTCTTTTATTTATTTATTTTATTTAAAAATCAATTAAAAATACTTAAAAATAATATTTTTAAAGTTAGAAAATTTCCTTGAACTCACAAAAATAAACCTAACAATCCCATTGAGAACACTAATTAAAAATATTAATCTCAAATAAAAGTTTATTTATTTATCGAACTATTATGTTATTTTTTAGGTTAGTTCCCTTGCCGATTAAATCCGAATTCGTGCGCATTCATCATCAATCCAAGAAATGCACCCACTGTGAGTGAATCTCTACAAATTCCCCGTTTTAATCACATTTTTGGGGTGTATCATGTGTCTTATTATTCATTACATTTAAACACTTGTGCATCCATCATATCCATGATCAAATGTGTATTCAATATGTATCAACTGTTTGTGTGGTTAATGTTTAGATTAAATTTATCATTTTCAGTACGTACATCATCATAGGCCGTCTGTTCCCCATTACCTATGAGCGGAACCGTTCCCCATTACCTATGAGCGTGAACGAGGCGTTGCCAACATACGATCGGCTCCGTTTGATTGAGCCTTGATCGCACATACATCATCATAGGCCGTCCGTTCCCCATTACCTATGAGCGGAACTGACGTTGCCAACATATACATTATCATTCATGTCATATATTCATGCAAGGTGGTTTGTCATTGTTTGTTATTGTATGTTTATTTACGTTTGCTCACATATGATTATTGCACAATTTTTCCATATTAAATACAACAAGAAATCAATAATAAATGTTTTCTAACAAGGTTCACTCGCCAACTTTTTGTTGACCCAAAAACCATTTTTACACATGATACAGGTAGACAGGTGGAAGCAAGGAACACATAGGGAATTGCCTTAGAAGAAAAATAATGAAGTCTAGAAAGATGTATAGAACATGTTGTACTTGTATGATTTGATTGTATGATCTCCTTTAAATTGTAACAATAAATATGAAACATTATAATAAATGTCATGAGCTTTGATGAAAACCCAATCATGCCCCGATCACCTTTTTCCGCTGCGGGTCGGGGTGTCACAGTTGAGCAGGTGGTAAAAGGAAGGGTTGTTGATTTTGGGCTTGGCCCACCACTTGATTATTGGTTTGGGCTGGTGGTGGGTTGCGGTTTGGTTTTTGGAGGACATGGCAGGTTTGAATTGTGTGACCAGCACGGCCACAACTTATGCAGTATTGGCAGGGGTTCTCTGGGGGATGATGGTATTGGCATCGATTGCATTTTGGGTGTGGACCAGTGTATGGCTTCTTGAACGGAACAGCTTGAGGGGCGACTTTGTGATTGGGGCAGCAGTGATAGCAGAATTGGTTTGGGTAACGGCAAAATTTTTCCTATTATGCTTCCTTTTTCCAGCAAATTTGGAAGACGATTCTGCTGGAGTGGGGTTAGAAGTTTCAGCAGGTGCCTTATCTTTCTTCTTTTCATCCTTAAAATTGCCATTTCAAATGCGGTTCTCCGTCAGTTCGGTAGCTAGTTCCATGGCAGTTTCGAGTGTTGCAGGTGAAGTACTTAACACCGAATCTTGAATTTTCGAGGGAAGACCTTGAATATAATGCTCGATTAGGCGATAGAGAGGAGTGAATAGGTTGGGGACCATCTGATTCAACTCAAGAAATCTCTTGTTGTAAGTGGTGTGGTCTCCCTCCATTTGCTTTAATGAGTAAAACTCATCTTCCAGCTTCTTGATCTCGTTTCTTGGACAGAAGCGTCTCGTCATGAGTTCCCTTAACTCATCCCAAGTCAAGGCCATAGCAGCTTCAGCACCTCGCTTACCCTTTTATGTGTTCAACCAGGTAGGTGCTATTCCAAACAGCCGACCAGTAGCATAGCGCACCTTCCGATCATCGGGACAATCACAGTTGAGGAAAGTGCTTTCCATCTCCTCAAACCAACGGAGGAGAGCAGTAACACCTTCAGTCCCTTCATATTTTGGGAGATCGCAGGATTTGAAATGCTTGTAGTACATTTGTTGGTGTTGGGAGGAGGGTTGGCGATATTATGCCCGTCTTGGTTGGTGGGGTTAGTGGGATTGGCGGCAAGTGCTTGTTGAACTTGCACAACAATATCAGGAAATACGAAAGCCATCTGTTGAGCGATGTGAGTGGCTATACGCTCGCTGGATCTTCCTGATCTTCTACCGCCTCGAGAGTGTCTAGCAGACATCTACAGGAAATACAAAGCGAGATTATAAATTGAACGTTCCCAGGTGTCATGTGTCGTAAAAAAATGAAAACTACATAAAATAAATGAAACATGGAATTAACTACATCCATAAGATGTCTTGGGCTTGCTTAAGATTGGGCCTCCAAATGTCTCCCGTACTTTAGCCTTGGTAGTCACTTGGGCCCCCATGATTACTAGGCTTGGTAGGGTTCACCTTGGTGTTGGCCTGCTTATGCTGACATCACCCGAATGAAAATCATAAAACATAATTGTAATGTATTAGGTCAAAATGTGTCTAGGTATAGACACAATGACAACTCAAAGTGGGGTTAGCTCATACGACGTTTGGTGTGGCATGCTTTGGCCTAATAGGTCCTTTGTACTCTCATCGTTAGTCCCCAGGTAGACAAACTGGTCCATTATTTGGATTTATACGAATGCCAAGCCTAGACAGGACGTTCCGACTACCAGTACTCGTACCCTTCCACTTACTACATGCCCATCGTAGAACTCACTTTGATGTGATTGAAAAACATGAAAACATTGCAAAAATTCTTGAGAAGAATCATAAAAATTGGAAAGTTATGATGTGTGTGCTTGCGTAGGCATGATATGTTAACCACTAAATAAACTATAATGAACGTCACATATTGTTATAGTAGTGATAGTGCTTGAATGTATTTGTATGTGCAGAATGAACATGAAACATATAAATATCATGAGTTTTGCATTTAACACATAACAATTAAAATCTAATCAACTATAGTATAGTCTTTAAGGGTCTAATAACCTATCCCATATCCCTATATCACAGGCTCTGATACCAATCTGTCACACCCCGACCCGCAACGGAAATAAAAGTCGGGCCATAATTGTGTTATCATTAAAACTCATGACATTTACTAATAAGTTTCATATTTATTAAATTGAAATTAAAACTTCAAATATTCAAACACAATAAGTCATACAAGCACAAGGAAATTTAAACATTGTTCAGAACATAATAGATTTTTTTAATCTTCTAAGGCCAATCCTATGTGTTTCTCTCCTCAGCTTGTTCACCTGTATCATGCGTAAAACAAAGAATTTGGGTTAACAAAAGTTGGCGAGTGAATCTTAGTAAAACATTTAAACAGCTGTATTATATTTGTTGTTTGAATAAAAATTGTGCATGAATCATAAGTGAGCAATGTATATATATAACCAATCACAAACCGCATAATATTCACAATGAACACATGACATGATGAATGATGTACTTGAGATCAAGGCTCAATCAAACGAAGCCGATCTAATGAGGCACCCAATGCTCAATTCGTATCCTACGAGGAACTGATGGGCCTAATGAATGATTGCACTGAAATGTTAAAATGTAACCATACAAAACCACACAAACCAATATACACATGGATCACGTAATGATGTTAGCACATGTGTTTGATTAAATAAAACAAGTACGACAGATGATACAACCCAAAACATGAATAAAGAAGGGAATTTGTAAGGATTCACTCACAATGGGTGCGTAATCTTTTCTGATAGTGGGTACGCACGAAGGAAAGATTTGATCGACAAACGAACACTAAACTAAGATAATATTACCAAAAAATATAAACAAGTTAATATTTTAATACTTTTTGGTTAGATTTTTAGGTTATTCAATGCTATTTAGCAATCCTTGTAATTATGCATTTTCAATTAATTTTTACTAAAATATAAGGGTTTATGTAATATAAATTATTTAAATAAAAGAAATTAATATTTAAAAAAATTGTCAGATCTGACAGTAGGTTGTCAGACAGGTTCGCGAGAGTTGTAAGACAGCGTGTGCGGGATTCGAACTTGAGACCTCTCGTACGTGTGAATGCAGCTCTTCCAACTGAGCTACATGTCTAACCCGTTTAAGTTTAGATTTTTATTATACTTATATATTAATTAAGCCTTTCTAGAATCATTTACTTAAAAAGCTTTCAAAAATGATTGAACCGCCGCTCTTATCCCCGCTCGAACTCGCACCCATGACTTCGTATGCACCCAGCCCTACCAATTGAGCTGGGTTTCTAACCCATCATTTTAGGATTTATATTATACATATCACTTTCTGAACATAGCTGGTGCCCCCTTTAAAAAAACATTTATTCCAGAATCATGTTGTGAACAAGGTTCGAACTCGGTTCTTCTCACCTGAAGTGCACACAGTCCACTATTGGACTGTGTGTCTAACCCGGGTTATATCGCAATTTTAAATACTCTTATGCGTTGTTTACACTTCATCTCCTTCATCGATTTACCAGAACATCAAGTTGCCCACCTTCTGATTAAATTGGATTGCTTTGCATAATTATAACTAAAAATAAACAATTCAAATAGTATAGCTCAAAGATTGATACCGACGAGAGTCGCAGTTGAAAGACTCTGGTGAGATGACGGCGGCTCGGAGCAATTCCGGCGATAAGGAAAAATATAAAAGCATAGAAAGAAATTTTGGATAGAAGAAAGTTTTGCGAGCTTAAATGAGAATAATTGTCAATATATATAGTGCAAACTGACTTAAATTTGTTTCGGTTTTGAAACTCCTAAATCATGAGTTATTGTCAGTTTCGGATTCGAAGTAAGATCAATGTGGCTATTATAACCGTTTATTCAATCATTATAACACTTAAAACAGTCGCGACATAACTGAAATTTAGGAGTTGATTGGAAACCGTTTGGCGGTTTCAGTTCCGATTGCAAACAGAGAACCCGCGAGTTAGATCTTAAATTTTATTTGATTTGAATATTTCCCAATATGTACGTGTGCCTCAGCGGTGTTTAGTGTGTGAGATTTGCTTGTAGACCCGGGTTTGACTCCCGTTGAACCTTTTTGTATTATATATATATTTTTACACTTTATATATATATATATTTTATCAATATTTATAATTATCCCTACCATTTATTAATCCGCAAGAATAAGCATGAATTTAACGCTCATAACAAATCATAAGTATTTAACTAACAAGCAGAGCGGGTTTTGAAACCCGAATTACATAGTTGTTACACTATATTCGATGTATCTGTAGGCTCACTATCATTTTAAAGTGTGCACAGGGCGATATAAACATAATCGACTGAAGATCAGGTGGAAACCATTCATTGGCATATGGTCTTGGTACCGAAATTTGGTTTGATAGTATGCCGAGGTTCTGAGATATGCGGTCTTTATGCTTGCTTATCATCTGGGTATCATGGTTGAATCTTTTACTGAAAAATAACGGTACGCAAGTCTAGAACTTCCATGATACCATACATACGTGTAAATACTACATACGACCAAAAATAAGTGATAAAATATCACAACTTTATGCGGGAGCTAAGTTCGTCTCTTTGTCGGTACGATGGTACTAAGCTATTCATGGATTTACTCCTGTGCCCTGCATACATCTGAAAATCAAGTTCCTCATCAATAAGTGATTTAATCACATAGGGCTTGTTTTCAATCAAAATAAGTGAGTATCTCACATCATATACGTCAAAACAGATGATAAGCAGTATACTCACCGGTAAGATTTTCTATCGTGCATATCTTGATATGGGAATGTGTCGTGAAGTGGATGAACACCGGTTGGTAAGTATAAATCATACATTAATCGTATCCCTAACCACGAGTACATCTGATAAGTTGAGCTTAGTGGACAACAATACCGATAATTGTTATAGAATACTTATCTAAATGCTAATTAATCAAACAACAAGGGTGTTTTGACATGACCGTATACTAATATGATTCTCTTACACTCGAAATTTACAAAAATAATATCTGTAAATATTTACTTGTTTATTTGCTTTCCGTCTTTACCTTTAAAATTGAAAAATGACAAAAAGATGTTAGGTGAGTTTTAATATAAATTTTGTAAAAGTCAAAAAGATTTTACTTCTAGTTTATATTGATTGACCAATGCTGGAACTCGAGTCTATCCTACCTAAAATCCTGAGTGTAAGCCGGAAAACATTTGCATCTTCATAAATGGTCGAAGTTGAGAAACTTTGAAGTTTTATAGATTAAAATTGAACAATCTTAAAAACTCTTAAAGTATTGTCAGTTGGTGGTTGAATAAAAGTTGGTCTCATGTGTGTCATGTTTAATTTTGCTTAAAATCAATCTGTCATAAAATTTTTACAAATGAAAATTTTCTAAGGTTGATTAGAATCCTATGGTTGTTCTCATTACGCGTTTAGCTTTGTTGTGTGTGCAGATATGGTATTCAAGCAAGCTAAAGGCAAAGAGGACAAGTTTGAAGAAAATAAGTTACGGTAATAAAGAACAAAACATAAATGCAAGCCGTGAATCAAGAAGATCAATTCATAGCTGACCACTTCTCAATACCACAAGATATATTCAAGGAGGAGTTTGCTAATGCACCTCCTGACTGTGATGCGTGTAGACATCAGAAGAATCTGTCAGTATGAAGAACGAACCATCACGAGCAGCATCCAAGGGAGAGTTTGTTGATGCATATTTATGTGGATGCGACTCAGTTTGGTTCAGTTCGATTCAGTTTGGTATTCACGCTGGAAGCTCATAGTCCAAAGCAGGCCACTAGAAATGAAGACCGAAGAACAAGCTACATCCAAGGGGAGTTTGTTGATACACTTTTGTGTATGTCGCTTGTTCTTAGTTACATCAGTAATTGTACGATCTTAGTTTGATTGAGTTTGTAAAGTTTGGTCGATGTTGACCAAATCAAGATATCCTTCTATCTTGATTTAGTACGATGTTTAGTTGTTCGTGTGAGTGAAAGGTGCTCCATACGAGCAAGTTGCTTGCTAGTAGGAGCCATTACATGTTCGTTATGAGTCATTGTATGCTCGTACGAGTGATTGTGTTAACAAAGAACATTGCTTTGTCGTACGAATCACTTACTCATTCGTACGAGGCATAACCTGTTCATACGAGCAACCATGTGTGAATTTTCTTCGTGTCTTTGTAGTGCTTCGTACGACTAGTGACATTCTTCGTACTGTTGCTAGGTGTTAGCACTATATAAGCAGACATGTACTTCTCAGTGATAAGTGAGAGCCATGCGAGACACAGAGGTGAGACACAAGTGACCAGGAGTGACTCTAAGGGTGAGCACAGAGAGAGAACACTGAGAGTGTTTAGAGAGATAAGCAGTCTATTCAAGAGTCTATGTACTGAGTCTCTCTACAAATCAATATATTTAACATTTGAAGATATATCTCTTGTTATATTGGTTGTGCTCTTGCTTTGGTTTGCATACACACTTGGATTCCGCACTCGTGTGTGTGTTGCATAAACAACTAGCAGGTTTATCTTGATCCTCCAAATGGACCTACAAATTGTAAGTCAGGAACCCGTCGACTCTAGTAAAGCTAAGTAAGTCCGAAAGATCGAACCCTCATCACTCAATTTAACAACGTTAACTAACCTATCTAGATTTAGACTAACATGGACATGACACTAACTATGTTTATATATTATGGGGTGTGTGGGGGGGGGGGGTTCTAAACATACTAAATTGCAAATTAATTGAATTAATTTACTAATGAACGAGACTCGAACTAACTTGGGTTTAGTTAGATGATGAAAACAACTACCTAGATCGGAATCCTGGTTTGTACTAGTAATGATATTTTTAGGATGTTTGTTATTATGGTACTAGAATGTTCTAATGCTAAACCTATCGAGACACTGAACAAGACCCCGACCCTTCTCAGGAAGACACTTATGGAGCTTTAAAGGCTGTTACGGACACCGGTTTGTCTAGACTCCCTCACAGGCTATCTAAGTGGTTTACGGAAGTACCCTAATTCGATTTACTCCCTCACAAGCTATAAACTAGGATAGACTCGGGTTCTCAATTTGACTTGTTAGACAACAATCAATAGGGAAACTAGTTTAGACTCCTCACGAAGGACCTACCTGGCAATTTACCGACTTAGACCTACCAATAACCTTGCACCTCACAGCTATTGAGAATAGTAGAACACCTAGCCTTAAATAACTATCAATTATCACTTCTAAGTAATATCGCTTCTAAGGTATATCGGCCGATTAACCGAAAATATCACAATTTAAAATTATAATCTGGCATGAACCTATTATGTGAAAGGCATCCACCAAGACTCATACGAAGCAATAAACGAAAATTAAACAAAACTAAGCATGCAAACACATCAAACCAATAATCAAGTCGACTACTTTCGCAAATAATCCATAAATAATTAACAACCCATAATAAAAATCAAAACTTCACGAATCCATTCATCACCAAGGTGAATTTGTTTCATGGTGACGTGGCTCAATGGGGTATTTTCGAGAATTCTTCGTTTTTCAATTCCCCTTCAGCTGCATCACGTCTGGTTCTTGTTGCTTCTTCCTTTTCAGCATATTTCCTGCATTTTTCCTTGTTTTCAGCTACAGATACCTGTAATGAACCAAACTATCAATAGTAGCAAATTCTAACTAAAAACCGACACGAAACCAAATAAGTACAAACTATACATGATAAATCTATATATTTTGCAATACATCAAATATCCCCACACTTACTCTTTTTTTCGTCCCCGAGAGCAACAACGTGAGCTTGGTAATTTAGCAACAAATGTCACCATCCCCGAGAGCGACAACGTGAGCTTCGGTAATTTAGCAATTTTTTCTTAACTCAGCCTAGAGGAAATCTAAATTAGAGTCACCATCCCCAATAAAGATTACATAGGCCTAGTCTTTTAATTCAATCTAGATCATTTATTCAATTATGCACAATTTTTTCTTTGATAAAAACTTCTAAAACTTGTAGCTTATAATGGTATTCCTTATATTATTGTTGGCGGTTTTAGCTTCTCTATTTCTCCTAGATGAGTACCTACCGGTATCCTAACATATTAAGTTAATTTATCTCAAATGAACCTAAAAACCGAAAGAGCCTACCCACATATCCCAAGTTAGACACGTGCTCAAATTATTAACTCATGATAACCGAACATACTTGACTTTTCTATCATTTTCCATATTTATTTGCAAACTCTAAATCAAGGACATTTTCTAATTTTTTTATTTTTTTTGGATTTTTGGATTTTTTTTAGTAGTTCTTTCAAACTTTTATGACTTAAACTAACACTATGACTCTATGTACGACTCTAAACCCCATCCCCACACTTAGGTTTGCATTGTCCCTAATACAGGCAGAGAACACGACTCAAAACTAACTATACTAAACTAAAAATAAAAATAAAAAAATAAATACTAAATAAAATATACAAAATATACAGTGGGAACGACTTAGTTTGATATGCGAGACTGCCAATGTGCCAGTCAATTCCATATATGCCCTCGAATCTAAACAAGCTTAGCAAACAATTCCTAATCTCTCACACGCGAACGAAAGAGGCAACCAATACACCATACATATCAAATCAACCACAAATAAACCAAAATGCATAATAGATAGATAATAGTGTTTCAAAACATCCAATCATCATAATAAACCAACCAATCCCACCCAACTAGTTTAAGTATCAAAATATAAGTACAAACCATAGAGGATAAAACAACATAAACAGAAAAGTAACATAAAAAGATACTCCATGCTAGATCATGCTGTCTTCCTCTATCCCCACACAAATCTTCATCATCATCGCGTTCCTCTTCTTCACTTTTATCATTATCTTGCTCATACACTGGAAAGTCGGGTGTCGAATCCATATAACCATACTGACCCGAACCATACCCATGCCAAACTGGCTGACTTGAACCACCCTCTCCACCGAAACCAAACTGACCTGGCATATTAAAATGGACCTTGAGCTATATATGGTGGAATGAAATCCAGGACAACTATGCTCATTCGACTCATCATGTACCTGAGCGCTTTCTCCTGTCTATCCTATCCGGTCCTGATCATATCATTTCATCTCCCCAAATCCCTGATCCATCCTGTTGTACAAAGATTCTAAAGCGAGTGGATCTGGTGGAGGTTGATGTCTAGGGTACTACGGTGCCGGTATCTCATGCCTCGGACGTGGCCTCTGTCTACGGGTTTGAACAATAGCCTGCATAACATCATGTGTTGGGTGACCCTCTGGTGGTTGAACCTGAGCCCCATGCCTAACATCCTCCCATGTCACCGGTTGAGTCCATGTCAAAATACCTGCGAGCTGCAGGTCTCTGATCGCGAAAAAACTTCAAAGTAAACACATTCAGATTCTGAGCAAGCTTGGTAGTGTACGGTCCCATATCCAAAGCAGCCCTGTATCCCCCTCATCTGGTCCTCATGAAAGACCATGCCAATAAACTAGCCAAGTTCATGTTACGTTCTTTTAGTAAACACATCAATATAAACAAGTCTATCCAGTTGGCCTTGTTTTCTCCCGATTTCCTACCAACCAGAGTGGTAGAATATATCTTAAGCACATACATGTAGATGGGTCCCTTACCGATGTAATCAAGTTTGTACCAGCAAACGGATGATCAGAAATAGTAGCCCAAAATCTTGCCAGATCAACACTACCCAAACTCAAATCCCGAGGAGTCACATAAACACCTCTCAAACTAGTCAAAAACTCAGAAGTAACTACCTCCTCTACTGTAAAAAAATCCACTAACCAATGCAAAATATGGAATGGTCAACTCGTGTAGCATCCTACCCAGACTAAAAGACACAACATCTCTCTCAGCAAACACACCTTTCTTGTGTCGGAAGGTGGAATGAAACTCCAAAACCAACTCTTAATATTGTTCCTAGTAACAATCAATTGCGGATCTGATCTTTCCTGCCAACAAATTCTCAACCCTCTGCATTCCCCCATCATACCTAGCAAATCCCAATCTATCGTTCGATGCTTAAAAACTTTTGTACCATTCAACTTATTAAACTTCTTTCTTTCCTTTGTGCCTATGTCAAACTGCAGAAGTGGATGGTCCACCATCCTTGTAACCCGACACACTAGAATTCTTTCTTGAGTACAATAATTTATATGCCTCAGTCGCAGGTATGGACGGTTAACCTTTTGGCCGGGTCCCCTCTCGGACATTGTAGTGGCCTCTTCTTCTCTTTCCTCCGGCTCCACTAGAACTCCTTGCATATGACATCTCTGCAAAACAGTGACAAAGAAAAACAAGCAAACAACTAGTAATCACAAACTATTTTTGGGACTTTTAATTTTATAATTTTTTTTAATTTTTGAAAGTTTTTATAAAATTGGAAATAGCCGTATAGCATTGCATTGGCGGCTGAATCCGAAAATAACGTTTAAGCAAAAATTAGGTTACCATTTACAAAAGCATATGTTATAAACAACCTCGCCCGAATGGAGATTGAGTACGGGCGAGTCATGTTGTACTCATACACGCATCTAAGTAAACGCATGACCAAAAGTCTAACTAAACTAAAACCGACTCAAAGTACAAGACCCAATGTACACTACCTCCTCCTGGCACTTTAATTGTCCCAATTAATCCCAAGTGCCTACCAAACCAAGACATTGAGTCCAAACTTGCATAAAGTTGAAGACTTGTGATGTTAAAGCCTAAATTAAGTCAAAAAATTCTGCCTAGTTAAAGGGTTTTAACTAGTTAACTCATGAATTCAAAATGCAAGTTTTGATTTTTATAAGAACATGGCTATAACAATTCAGTTCAATATCCACAACATCCCAAACCATACCGATCGTACCCATTAAACACTAGACAAATACCTATACTAAGACTCAAAACTGACCCGAAAAACCAACACCTAAACATTCAAGACTAGACTCAAACTAACGAAGAAACCGAATAATAAGCATACTAGATTCGCGATGAGCAAGATAAAAATTTCAACTTTTTCACTTTGAAAAGCAAACGCTGTACTTTTTCTACGAAGCATTCCAGAACACTATGAACCGGGCTGATGCCAAGTTAGCACCAAAATGGGAAGGTCCCTACTTGATAGAAGAAGAAGTTGGGAAGGGGGCATATCGCTTACTAACTATGGAAGGTGATCTTTTACCAAGAGCTTGGAATGTTGTTCATCTGAAGAAATACTTCATACAAGAAGGATCAAGGATCCTTACAGACTCTAGTATTCTGACCCAGGATTAAGAATCCTCAAAGGATGTATGATCCTTACTTCGGTAACATCCAACTTTTACTTTCTTTCATTTGATACTCATTATTCATTATAAGGGAAGGATGTTAGACCTTTAATATCCACGTTTATCAAGTTTTAAGCTTTTGCAGAACGTTTAACATTTAGCCACAAAGGATTAAGGGGTTGACCACCTCTCCCCCACATTTAAGGTATCTTATACCTTCGAAGGTTTAAAGGTTTTCACATTTCACATGAATTGGGTTTTAACACCCCGCCAGTAGCGCACGTTTATCCAAGTATGGTCAAAGGGAATGGGACCGGTACACGCTTTAGTGGCTGACAATTTCATTTTTGTTGGCTATATGAAGGATCTCAAGTATAATGGTTGACGTACCATACATCCTTTATCCTAAGGTTTCTAGCGTTTTCGTTTTAGCTAACGTTTTGGCATTTTCATGTCACTTACGTTGGGTTTGTCCCCAGTTTGGGCCAGACGCAAAGGATTTTAGGTGTGTCCCAAGTTTATTTGGCCTTGACCCCAGTTATGATGGGTTTATCCCTAGGATATTTGGTTTAGTCCCAAGTTGTTTTTATAGGTTCATGAAGCTTTAGAGGTTTGCAGATACGGATCCCGAATCCTAAGAACCTTAACTGATTTCTTTGGTCTATTTATGCAATAGTAAGTCTTCAGGATATAGAATCCTAACTTGGATTCTCTAGTATGTTTTATCATTGGTTTATTTGCATTATAATTTACACCCTAGACCTTCCAATTGAAAATATATGATCCTTGATCATATAAGTTCTTATATTTTCTAGAGTTTGTTATAATGAAGAATTGGGATATTTTTGACAATCTAAAATTCACTAAGTTTGTAAAATAAAGCTAATAATAAACATATAGAACAACATTTCAAAAATAAAAAAGATAACAAAATATAGTTAAAAGGCTATAATTTTTGTAAAAACCCTTTTTATAAGGTTATCAAAATTATCAACCCAAGTTTCTAGCAATAAAACGTGGCCCGTCCACTTGGGTTGATAAAGGGTGTCCATACTAATTATTCATAAAGTGCAAGAAAATAAAAGCAAGGGGCCTTAAAGGCTTCATCCTCCACAAACAAAAGGATCCATCCACCTTTACCACCCCCTATTATTTTAAGGATCATGGATCCTTTACCTAAAGATTATTGTTCCAATACTTACAGACCATAATTGTTTAGAATCAAAACACCATTCAACTAAAACCACACAAACCTAAAAAAGTGGGCTCAGGTCTCATCTATATTATCCTTCATTGCCCACAACAACAACATCACCTTCAGCTGCACCATGACCTACTTCACCACCTTCAGGCCCGGCTGCCTCGACCACATCCTTTGTCCCGCTACTCCCAGCTTCTAGCATGTGCATCGGCTCAGGCTCCTCTTCATCACTAAGCTCCAAGAGTCTCTTCCTCCACCCAGCTAGATCCCATTCAGATCTATCAAAAGCAGGATTCATAGCCTCTTGGACAATTTTTATCCTTACCCGCAGAATGGCTTGAGCAGCGCAGACCTTGGCTTCATCAGCAACCTCTAGTTGAGCTTTGTTGGCTTTTATCTCTGCCATTATGATCTGCTTATCCAGGGTATTGACCTCCTTCTCAAGATGGGAGATCCTCTTGTCTTTGGCAGCGGCAATGGAACGGAGATCAGCTAGGCTCTCTTCAGCATCGGCTAGGCGCTTATCCTGGTTAGCCTGGATACGGACAAACTTCTGCAGAGTGCAAGATAGGGGAGTTAGGATCATTTATCCTAAGCAAAATACGAGATTAGTCGTAAGCATCAAGGATCCTTACCTCAGAGACAAAGTCATGAAATTGTCGGTCCATCTAGAGATTGTATTCATCAGCATCACTTGGCTTCTTCCTCTTGATACAGCCTTAGCACGGGTAGTCAAGACTTTGGGCTCCGGTTTGCTGTGGCCTTTAGCCAGCTCTTTCTTGATCGACAGGGGGAGATTATGTTGTCAATATCTCCAAGACCAAACTTTGAGGCAGATTTGGATGATGATTTAGCAGCACCTGTTCATTCAACAAACAAATAAGTAGTCCTTATTCCTCTTTAAATAATTTTTAATATATAATTAAATTATATTAGCCTACGCAAGTACTTACTTGACATGGTGTAGGAAGCAAAGGTGGTCTCTTCTAACTCTTTTCTCTTTGGCTTGAATGTCCTAATGGTTGAATCCAAAGCCTAGAATGCAGCAATTCTTTCCTTTGTACAAGGAGTATCAGCAATAGAGGAGAAATTCATCACTCACAAGCAAACAAAACATGATTAGTTAAGAACAAAACTACAACTCTCTTTATAGTATCCATCTAAGGATCCAATATCCTACCCTTTAAGATCCGCTTCATTGGGTTTTCATTCCCTAAAGGAATAGAATCCCTCCTCACAAAGAAGAACCGTTCTTCCATGAAGTGTCATTTTTGGTGGTCTTAAGGATGGAGGATGGTTGATGGGGCTTGGCTTTGAGTAAAAAACAATGATATCCATGGGAAACAAGGGAGTACAAGTGTGAAACTGAGAAAGATTGAAAATTAAACCCTCATTGCTGATAATCTGCTCAAGAGTGTATAACACCCTCCACATCATCGGCATTGCCTTGCTATAGCACAAACCAGTTCAGGTGAAGAAACTTCTGGTGAATACTGGAAAGGGATAGGTATACCGATTTGGAAAGGCATGGTAGGAAAACACACCCAAGTCAGTGAAACAGGGTCACTCTTGGTAGAGGAATCAAAAGGACAGAAGACCGTTCCCTAAGGAAAACAGGGGTGTAGACGATCAACCTCAGGATCAGTGAATCTGCATAACTCCAAGGAAGGGTTCGCCAGTATGGTCTGGCTTTGTGATGTGGTATCGGTATCCTAGCTCTTATTTGCGAGGATCGGGTGCCCATCTGACTCATGATCGGATCGAGTAGAAAGAAGAAAATGAAAAGTAAAAGGATTGAGAAAGAGAGAGAAAGAATACTTGAATGGTCTCTAGGATGAAGATTTAAATGAGGGATTCTTGATCTTAATTGGTTTTTCAAAACTCTATCTCTATCCTATATATAATGATGTTTGTTGTAGGCAGTCCCATCAATGACGTTAGAGATAGTAACGGCTAGTTACTTGGTGCAACAGCTAGTCCTATTCCAACGGAAATATGGCAGATTTAGTATATGATATATCCGCCATATTTGGGGACAATTGTTAAGGCATTGATTTTAATATCGTAGATCATGTATCCTGAGATTCGACCTGGATCACTGATCCTTCATGGATGGTGCACGAAGTCTTAGGATCAAGGATCCTTATTATTACCTATGTTAACTAACATTGTTTCATGTATTTCTAGCTTGTATTCACAGGTACATTATGATGTGGACTTGGTCTACGCTGGAATGTCAGGGAATATGCTTATATTCGAGCACATGCAAGTGAAACAATAGCCGTTACGGGTAATTGTGGAAGACTTGCCTATTTTGTGGATAGTTAGTTACTTGGATATTTCCAATTATATCTGGGATTTTAAGCTTGATTTAGAATACACAATATGTACACAACTCACACACTATTTTCGAGACTCCTCTTATACACTATAATCCAATTGTAACAAGCTCAAGATCATCCAAAATTGTAATCTTTCTCATGCAATATAGTTGGTGATCGGTTGTTTCCATCACCCGAGGTTTTTTTATGCTGGAGATCTTCAAAAGATCAAGGGCTTTTTCCTCGTATAAATCCTTGTGTTCATCGTTGTTTACATTCCACATGTGTTTATACGATTGTTCATCACATTAGCATTCTACATCACATTCAAAGTTTGGTTACATTATCCTTAAACTGATTTTGGACCAAAACAGGTAATGATGAGGAAGTGAAATGGGTGATGTAGGGTGAAAATAGACGTTGAATGGAGGTGTTTGGTGGCTAAAATGTTAGTGGAAAGGCTGTTAGCGGTGGAGGTTTATCGTATTCTAGGGTTTGGAATGTTTTAGGCAAAGTGGTGAAAGAAAGTAGATATTCAAGAGTTAATAGGGGGTCGCGCTATGCGACGGCTTTTAAGTTTGGGGTGGCGTGCCGTGAGGCCTAGGTCTCCAAAAGGTTCAGGTTCATTATGGCATTGAGTTACGAGAAGCTAAAAGTGTAAGACAATCGTGTAGCGCGACGTGTGTTTTTGAGGGTTTATCATATAGAGAGGCCTAGCATTACGCGACAGGTCTGTGTAATTGTGGTCGCGTAACGCCAAGGTGCCATTTTCACATAAAGTTTCGAGTTTTCGTGCCTCTCATGCCTTAGAAAATTTTTCTAACTTACCCAAACCTCCCAAAAATATTCTAACACTGGGTAATGAATTCCTTCAATTTATGTTTCCCCTTAAATTTCCGCTCCTCAACAGTAATGGATTCCTAAAAAAGAGTCAAAGACGCAAAAAAAAATAACCGAAAATCTACAAAAACTACCGTTAGTAACGTAAAGACTCAAAATAACGACTCGTTATAAATGGTACAAAGTCTACACTTGATTTTTCACTCAAGGCTATATTCGGATGCTCCAGGTGGGATTTTAAAAGGAGTTACATCCTCCTCTTTCGAATCTAATGGTCCCCCTAAATAATGTTTCAAACGATGGCCATTCACCCTCTACTTAGCTCCATCGGCCTTGTTTGTCAACTCAATTGTGCCATACGGAAAAACCTCAGTTACCATATACGGTACTGCCCACTTCGACTTTAACTTCCCTCCAAATACTTTCAATTGGGAGTTGTAAAAAGTACTTTATCCCCGGTTTTAAACTCCTTTAACCTTTAAGTCTCCTATTCTGCAACGCCTTCATCTTCTTTTTGATGCTCCATGAACGAGCGTATACAGCATCCCTAAGCTCCTCTAACTCGTGAATTTGAAAGAATCTATTCCTAGCGGCTTCGTTAGATCTAGGTTTACGGTTTTAAGAGCCAAAGCGCATGATGTTCTAATCTAATGGGAAGATGACACGCTTTTCCATAAACGATCATAAATGGGGTAGTTCCTAAAGGTGTCTTATAGTAGTGGGGAACGCCCACAACGCATCGTCTAGCTTCTCCGACCAATCTTTCCTACTTATTCCTACGGTCTTTTCTAAGATTCGCTTAACTCCATGATTAGCATTTTCGACTTGACCGTTTGTTTGGGGATGGTATGTGGTGGAAAAACGTTGAGTGACCCCGTAGCGTGCTAACGTCTTCTCCATCATTGTGTTGCAAAAGTGAGTGCCACAGTCACTTATAATGGCCCTAGGTGTTTCAAAACAAGTGAAGAGTTTCTTAAGGAATCTCACCATCACTCGGGATCATTTGTTGGAAGAGCTTGTGCCTCTATCCACTTTGAAACATAGTCGATTGCCACGAGGATGTACTTAATCCCACTAGAGGAAGGGAATGGGCCTATGAATTCGATGCCCCAAACGTCAAAGATCTCAAGAACTTGAATGGGATTTTGGGGCATCTCGTCCTTGGATGAGATATTTCCAGTACGTTAGCAAGCATCAAAGCTCCTAACAAAATCTTGAGCATCCTTAACGAAAGTTAGCCAATAGAACCCACAATCAAAGACCTTTCGGGCGGTAGTGTGGGGCCCATGATGACCTCCCGTCAAACCCTCATGAACGAGTCTAGGAATCTCTAGACCTTCCTCCCTAGTGACACACCTACGAAGAATCCTATCACCAAACTGTAGAACTGTTGACCTGGATCGTCAAAGAATCTCTAGACCTTCCTCCCTAGTGACACACCTACGAAGAATCCTATCACTACCTATCCTAAAAAGATACGGATCATCTAAAATGTATTTCCTATCATCTCTAAGGAATTTCCATTTCTGTTGTGTCGTCATACCCTTCACCATCGCCCCATAAGCTAATTAGTTTACGAAATCGGAAAACCATGGAAAACCTTATCTCTCGACCTTTACAAACTCTACTTATTCGTGAGGGAATTTATCCCTTGTTGCTTCATCACGAATTTCCTCTCTCTTAGGGTCCTCTAAACGCGAAAGGTGATCGGCGGCTACATTTCCACTCCCTTTTTGTCCCTAATCTTATATCAAACTCAGAGAGTAAAAGAATCCACCGTATGAGATGGGGTTTGGGGTCCTTCTTTTGAAAGAGAAAATGTAAAGCGAAATGATTGGTAAAGACTATGGTCTTGGAAAGCATGAGGCATAAGCAAAACGTATCAAACGCGAACACTATGGCTAAGAGTTATTTTTCTTGGTGGTATAGTTCTCTTGAGCATCTTTCAATGTTTTACTCGCGTATTTGATCGGGTGAAAATGTTTCTCAATTCTTTGGCCCAACATTGCATCGATGGTCGTAGTCACTTGCATCGCACATGAGCTCAAACGGCAAGCTCCAATCAGGCGAAACAAAGATGGGGGCACCGATTAACTTCTCTTTCAAAGAGTCAAAGGCTTTGAGACACTCCTGATCAAAGAAAAAAGGTACGTCCTATTCGAGGAGTCGGGTCATGGGGCGAGTAATCTTGAAAAATCCTTGATGAAACGCCTATAGAAGCCCGCATGACCGAGAAAGCTACGAACTGACTTCACACTAGTGGGTGGGAGTAACCTATTAATAGTATCTATCTTTGCCCTATCCACCTCTATATCCTCTCTCGAGATCTTATGACCTAGCACAATCCCCTCCATCACCATGAAGTGACACTTCTCCCAATTTAACATTAAGTTGGTCTCTATGCACATTTTCAACATCCTATCTAGATTGAGCAAACACTGATCGAATGTGCTATCATAGACCGAGAAGTCGTCCATGAAAACTTCCATAGAAGTCTCAAGCATGTCTTGGAATATGGAAACCTTGCAACGCGTAAAGGTAGCCGAAGCGTTGGGGATCTAGAAATAAACCCGAAGGGCATGTAAATGTCATTTTATCTTGATCCTCCGGTGCGACGGGGATCTAGAAATAAACCGAAAATCCATCAAGAAAACATTAGAACTGTTAGCCGTTAGACGCTCCAACATCTGATCAATAATAGGTAGAGTGAAGTGATCTTTCTAGGTGGCATAATTTAACTTTCGGTAGTCAATGCTCACACGCAAACCGATGACGGTACGAGACGGCATAAGTTCATTCTTCTCATTCATGATCACCGTCATCCCACCCTTCTTCGAAGCAACTTGGGACCCATTGTGAGTAGGAAATTGGGTAGATTACCCCAGCATCTAACAACTTGAGAACTTCTTTCTTAACTGCCTCTTGCATGTTCAGATTAAGCGCCTTTGAGGTTGCACCACCGACTTATATTCATCTTCCATGAGTGTCCAGTGGGTACATAGATGGGGCTTATGCCCTTGATATCTGAAAGTATCCATGCAATTGCTTCCTTATTCACTCTCAACACCTCTAACGACTTAGACTTCTCCTCCTCCGCCAATTTAGAAGAAATTATGACGGGCAAATTGGATCCCTCACCTAAAAATGCATACTCTAAATGTGATGTGAGGACCTTAAGCTCTAAGGGGGCAGGTGTCTCTATAGAAATTCTTTCACTTTCGTCCCTAACCTCACTAAGCTCTAGCACTTCAGGGACCAGTTGGTTCCCTCTTCTTCTCCACTCTCTTCTACAACCTCTTCGACGTCCTCATCCATAACCTCTCCTACTAGATCGGCTCCTCTAATGAAGTTAATAAATTGGTTAACGCACGATAGGAACGAGTTTATGAAATAAACCGAGTGACATGGACCGTTATAATCATTGGAACCACCAGGGTGTTGCATAGAACGCGCTACCTCAAACGTCACCTTCTCCTCACTGATTCAAAGTGTAATGTTACCATCAAAGACATCAATGATGGCCTTTGCGGTGCACAAGAATGGACGTCCTAGAAAGATAGGAACTCTCTTATCAGCTTCCATATCAAGAATGACAAAGTCTACGGGAAAGACGAACTTAGCAACTTTAATTAAGAGATTTTTGACAATTCCACGAGGATACTTGACTGACCGATTGGCCAACGATAAGGACATGCGGGTATATGACAACTCTCCTGGGTCTTGTTTCTTATAGAGCAAATAAGGCATAAGATTAATACTAGCACCTAAATTGGCTAAGGCTCTAGACTCGGTATCACTCCCGAAGAGACATGGAATGGTGAAAAGGCCCGGATCCGTCAACTTTTCAGGGACCTTGTTTAGGATGTAGGCGGAATAACCCCATTCAAAGGGATGTTCGAGAGCTCTCCTAACCCATCTTTATGTTTAAGAAGGTCCTTTAAGAATTTTGCATATTTTGGCATGGATTGAAGGGCCTTGATGAACGGATGATTGATTTTCAATTGTTTAAACATGTTGAGAAATTGCCCCTATTCCTTAGCATATTTCTGATTCTTAAGGCAGAAGAGGTATGGATCGCGTGAAAGGTCTTAATCGGTGATCGTCAAACCTCTACGGGTCTCTTCTCTACGCTCCTCTCAACTTGTGGCTCCTCGGTGTGTGCGGTAATTGCTGGGTCTAACCTAGTTTGCACTTTATCGGGAGTTTCCATCTCAATCTCTTCATCTACTAACTCTTCCTCAACTACATATTGCCTAACTACCTTTCCTAAGTTTCTACCACTCCGGGTTAAAATAACTTTTAGTTGGGCAGCTGGATTCATATGGGTGTTTGCCAGAGAATTGACCAGGTGGACTTTCTTGCAACTGACGATAAATTTCCGTGACTTGCCTTTGAAGATCTAGAAAGTTGGAATGATGTTCTTTAAGAGTGTAGTATGTCCCTCTAAGGTCTTTGTGTGTTTTGGTCCTTAAAAAGTAGTTGGGATAACATAGATTTAATCTCATCTGGACCACTACCCAAGTCTTGGTTGCTTGAACCATGATTGTTTGACCCACCACTATGATATTGCCTATTTGAACCCCCTGAGCTAAACTGACCTTGCGAACACCACCAGAAAACTGACCCTGATTGTTTGAACTCCCACTATAGAATTGACCCTGGCCCCTATTTTGAGTTTGACCTGTTTGGAAACCAGGAGGGTTACTGGAAGAACGAAAGTTTTATTATTATTGCTACGCCAATTAGAACTATAGTTGGAGGTATTATTATTAAATGGGTTCGTGGGACCTCGGGTGTACTAGTAATGTAATCAACTTGCTCCTAAGTGAGCATTGAACACTCCATAGTACTGTGACCTCCCGTACAAACTTCACACTTATCTACCTTAGCTTTCAACTCTTGATATTCTTTACTAACCTCTCTTTGAAAGTTTTCTAAAGCAGCGGCTATCGTTGTTTCCAAGCTAACTTGGTGTATCCCTCGAACGGTCGAGGAAGTCTGGACACAAGAATGGAATTCGTAATGGTAGCCACTAATTAGTATCAGACCACTGTAGAATTTCTCTACAAGTGCCTAATCCAATACACCATGTTGAAAGCATTGAGAAAGTAGGGTTTGGAATCGTTCATGGGCTAAGTGGTAGGGCTCGTTGGATCTATCCGAAAAGGAGAGATGCTTTGGCGGGTGGAAAGTATTTAGTGAGGAAAGCATCTCGAAGAGCAGCCCAGGTAGTGAAAGTGCCTTCTCGTTGCGAATCAAGTCATGTGGCTGCTCGACCAACAAGTTAAAATGGGAAAAGCTGAAGGGAGCGAGCATCATTCCCTACACCTTCAAGATTGAACGTGCTGCAAATGCAGGTAAAGCGGTTTATGTGGGTTGGGGCATCCTCGTCATCACGACCGTAGAATTAGCATGAGTTGGTGATTGTGGTCATGATATAGGATGGGATCTTCCAAGAATTGTCATTGTTGATTGTGGGAAGGATGATGGATGAGTTCACACCGTGAAACCAGTGGTGGATCGTTGGTGGACATTCTGATGGTTGGCCATATCCGGTACAACGGGTGGCGGACTCGGAGGACGGGTTGGTGGTGGGGAAATATGGGGTGATGACTTCAGCGTGAATTCAAAGCTTGGTGGTTTAGATGGAAGGGTAAAGTCATGGGAGGAAGATTAAAAAGAAGATGTACTAACCTTTGGGGTGGAAGAGGAGAAGGAAGACTTATCCGTTGGCGGCTTCGACGACGGTACTTGCGCATGTGTGTGGGGCATCCACTACAAAACCAGCTAGAAACAAGTAAGATGACTCAAACAAAAGACTCAATAAAAATAAAAGACACTAAAGATATTTAAAATCCAACGAATCAAACAAACAAATAGCACGTACGATGTCCAAATAAGCCCAAACAAAGTAGTCAACAGAATTGCCAAAGTGTCCCCGACAGTGGCGCCAAAAACTTGATGTGCTAAAAAGTAGTTTAATAAAAATAAACTAAACTAACCTAATCTAGACACAAAGTAATACTCTAGACTCTCTAAACTCGACTAAACTACTAACCAGCAAGTGAACCGATCGACTCTAGTAATGCTAAGTAATTCTAGAAGATCGAACCCACATGACTCAATTTAACTACGTTAACTACCTATCTAGATTTAGACTGACATGGACATGACATTAACTGTTTTTATATTTGATGTGGGGGGGGGGGGTTCTAGATATCCTAAAATTGCAAATCAATTAAATTAATTAACTAGTTAATGAGACTCCAACATTCTTGAGTTTACTTAGATGATGAAAACAACTACCCAGACTTGAATCCTGGTTTGCACTAGTAATGATATTATTAAGATGTTAATTATTATGGTACCAGGATCTTCTAATGCTAATCATGTCGAGACACTGAACAAGACCCCTGACCCTTCTCAGGAAGACACTTATGGAACTCTAAAGGCTGTTACGGACACCGGTTGGTCTAGACTCCCTCACATCCTATCTAAGTGGTTAAAGAAGTATCCTAATTCGATTTACTCCCTCACAGGCTATAAACCTAGGATAGACTCGGGTTCTCAATTTGACTTGTTAGACAACGGTCTATAGGGAAACTAGTTTAGACTCCTCACGAAGACCCAACCAAGAAATTTGCTGAATTAGACCTAACAATAACCTCGCACCTATTGAGATTAGTAGAACACCTAGCCTGAAAGTACTATCAATTATCGCTTCTAAGGTATATCAGCAGATTAACAGTAAAGATCACAATGTAAAATTATAATCTAGCATGAACCTATTATATGAAAGACATCCACCAAGACTCATACGAAGCAATAAACGACAATTAAACCAAACTAAGCATGCAAACATATCAAACCAACAATCAAATTAACTACTTTTGCGAATAATCCATAAATAATTAACAATCCATAATAAATACCAAAACTTTATAAATCAATTCATCCAAGTCAAGGTAGTAAAAAAGTTTAGCCAATCAAAGTCATTGAAACAATCAAAATAAGAATATTAATAAGAACAAGACACATGATCCAACAAGAAACGAAGAATAAAGAAACCCGGATAGTAAAAACACGACCTGGATGCTTTCCTTTGCTTCCGACCTTCAACCGTATGCTTCAAGTGTCAAAAATGCTTTCCAAAAAGCTCCAACTTTTCACCCAAGATGTTGGTGATTCGTGATTAGGGTTGGACTTGTTTAATGAGATGTTTTTATATGATTTCAGCAAGTTCCCAGCTCCAACAATGACTCTACCCGCGAAAAACCACCCCTTCGTGTCACGCGAAGGGATCTCCCTATTGCGTAACGACGACTGGCGTGTTGTTTGGCTTTTATTACGTTTAATTGCCTTCACGTTACACGAGGTGAATCTGTTTCATGGTCGCGTGGCGCGACGGCGTATTTTTCTAGAATTCTTTGTTTATCAATACCCGTTCAGCTGTATCACATCCGGTTCCTATTGCTTCTTCCTTTCAGCATATTTCCTGGATTTTTCCTTTTTTTTGAGCAACCGATACCTGCTATTAACCAAACTATCAATAGTAGCAAATTCTAACCAAAAACTAACATGAACGAAACGAAATAAGTACAAACTATACATGATAAACGCATGTATTTTGCAATACATCCGATGGACGGGTATTAAACTAGTTTGTATTAGTCTCAGTCAACCTTATCAAGGAGACTAAATTCTAAACCATAAAAATTGATTTGTAAATGGACCTATATTGCAATTGTTATGTGTTTACTGTTAGAAGAGAATTAACACACACACACACACATATATGGCAAGTATAGAGGAAAAACCCATGTGAGTTGAGAAAACTTAAGAAACTCTATGGATGGATCACTTGTTGCCACGTGTTACAACTTTTTTCTGAATTCTACATGTAAGCTTTCTCAGGATAGAGAAAGTTGATACGTTACATGTCTTTCGCCGTTTAGGTAGATGAAATATCACAGTTTACACTTTTTTTTGTTTTCAACAACAAATTTTGCAGGTTTTACGAAGTGTAACATTTCCGAACTTAAAAATTTACGAGTTTTCAATATTATGTGAATTTAAAATACATGTTACATGTTTTATAGAAAAAATTTAGTGTTACAGATAAAACCTGTTAGACTTTTTGTGTCAGACTGGAAAAGTGAAAAATCAAAAGCTGTTACATGTACCTTTTGTCTGTCTCTTACTTAGTCAGAGAAGTTACCTTATGTAACATGGAATCTCAACCATATATTTTCTTGATAAATAGTGTAGATTGAGTTTTTAAAGTTTTCTGAGCTCATTAGAGTTTTCTTATTATCCTTTCCCTATATGTTTATTAGATTTTTTTACAAATCACTGCCACTAGAAATCACGGACCCTGTGTGAAGGTCTCCCACACACCATCATAGCCACCACTACTCATCGCATACCAGAGCATACCGAACAAAGATAATCTGTATCACTCACCTCCATGTAAAGTACTTAACTACCACACGAATCCAAAATCCAATGTTATCTAATGATGGATCTCTTTTGAACTAACTCTCTTTTGAAATTCTTTTGATTCTTGGGTAATTGATAGTTTTTATTATTAGTCAAAAATGATGACCACGTCATTGTCGATCAAATGAGATGCAAACAATTGTGGGTCAGTTTTGGTCTAAGGTGGATGGGGAGAGGGAAGAGACTGCGGCCAGGGCCGGGGTTGTGGTTCACACTAAGAAATCTTGTAAATATATTGTTTTAAAAAATAGCGTGACATCAACCCTCCGTTACACGGCATATATATTCCTCAGATTTTAGAAATTTTAATTCGCAGGACTTTAGTTCTTCATGACTAAGAATTAAGGTTTTAGTTCCACATATATACATATATAAAGACGTTAGAGCATTCACAACTTCATTTTACCTCTCATCTCTATGTTACAGAGAAAAAACGGATTCATTTGACATATTTTCTGTTTTACTCTTTAAGTTAAAATATATACAATGAGAATAAATTAAATCTTTATATTTGTATTTATCTTTAGATTATAAGTTGTGAGTATATAAAACTAAGAAAAAAATAACAAAGTAAGTATTTGTAAATAAGACGGAGATAGAAAAAAAAAATAAGATGCAGAGAATTTTCAAAAGGCAAACAAAATTTTGATGAAAAATGTGGTGTTTGGTTATATATATATATATATAATGTTGATGCATTTTATGGCCGTCACTGTGAGTGTGTATTTAATATTGTAATAGATTAGATATGAACACACGACGCAAGTGCAAACAAGTACCGGCTCGTACGAGTGAAATGTGCCTCGTACGAGTGACTGTATGCTTCGTACGAGTGACATCTGTGACTCGTACGAATGATAGCATGTATCACTCGGATGAATGGCCCTTCGTACGAGTGAGAACAGGCTTGGTTCGCACGAGCTGTCATGTCTATAAATAGGTGTTGTGTGTTCATTGTTGGAAGAAGTTTTGGAAGTTCCCTGAGGGGAAACGCTGGCGGATTCTCTCCACGAACTCCGACAACCAGACCAGATGTAAGCTCTTTCGGTATGAATGAATGAGAAGCTTCCGCTGATTCTGTTTGTGCCTAACGTCTATGTTCGTTCTGCCGGATCTGCTCTATCCCCAAAACCTCCATCTAGAGCTCCTGCCGACCACGGGACCACAATTTATACACACACACATATATATATATATTATATATTATATATATATATATATATATATATATATATATATATTATTATATAAGTGAAGAACTAGGATTTTAAAAATTGAACTTAAGGTGTAAATAATCAACTTTCTTTTAAAAAATTTCGGACGCTTTTCCTTATAAATACTTGTAAAACCATTTCTAATTAAAAAAATGAAAACCTAGAATTGTAAAAAAAACAGTTAAAAAAAGGCTATTTTTACAAAAATATTTTTTATTTCAAATAATTTCTACCCATTTCTATAAGGAAAAACGCTCAAAAAAATTTAAAAAATTGATTTTTAACATGTTAACTTAATTTTATAAGATACATATTTTTAATTGTTTTTTAAACATTTTTTTATAGTTTTAGTTCTTGATTATTTTTATTAAAAATGTTTCTATATGTATCTATTAGAAAAAAGCGTCAAAAAATTAGAAAAAAATTAATTTTTAATACGTAAGGTATATTTTTTAAGAGTTTTCCCAGTTCATCACTTTTTAGTGTTCACCAATGAACACTCATCTCTCTCTCTCCCTATATATATATATATACACACACACATGCATATACTATAGTAATAAGCATATTCAAAGTGTAACTTAAGGTAATTTGCCACTTCTCTTAAAACTCCTTTAATGCATGATGTACAAATCTTTTAAGCACATCAATCACATATGTGAAGTTACTTTCCAATAATACCCTTATATCACTCAAACAAAAACATATGGACACAAATAGATCTAAGGTTTCTCACTCTTATCCGCCTCTCCTCTCTATCTGTTCTCTCTCTCTTTGGCGATCAAAGGTGGATGTAGGGTTTCTCTCTATACGATGCCAGATCTGTGGTTGTGGGTGGAAGACGATGACACATGGCTTGGTTGGGGGCAGATTGGTACCATTTTTTACCCTACCTATCATTTTTGTTTGTTGAATTTATATCTTATAAGTTTTTTTAAACATCTTTATCAGATCTGTTATAATACTTTCAGATCTGTGTTGGTTTTATGTTTTTTTTAATGTTTTAGAATGGATCTATGGAGAGAGTATATATTTTTGAATTGATTAGGTTTTTATTTTCTGGAAATGTGGATACAGTTGAAAATGAAGACCGATGAACAGGAGAAAGAGAGAATACTGCGGCTTTGTTGAAGAACCTTCAAATTCAGCCTTACCATTGTCCTCTTTTAGGTTTCTACTTATACAAAATTCACCACATCTAATAAGTTATTTACACCAGTTTCTTATTTTTTATTTTTTTTTCTAAAAAGTCTAGGCCCTAACGATGTTCAAGTCCAGGTCAAGGCTCTGGTTTGCGATAGCTATGCTCATCACAATAAGGTAAAATTGTACATGTATATATTCTTTTTTTTCATATTAGTAAAATTAATTGAAAATAAAACCGGGTTTAAATCTAAGCGTATTATCTGTTATTTGTTTATTGAAGTGTTTGAAAATAAATTTAAGCAATGGCGATTGAGCAATTGGTATTAGCAGTGAAAAACGAAATTTGTATGCTAAATATAAAATTTAAATTTCATCATGTTATTAATAGAACAATACACTGGTTATAGATAATTTAATTAAAACACTTTAGCTAGAGATGAGGCTTGTATGAAGGTGTTTACTTTGAAAAGCATGTGAAAGAATTCAAATGAGGACCATTAGGAATATAATACAATGAATGGTTATTGTTAATTTGTCGTCTAGAGCTAAAATAGTAGAGGTTGTAATTTTTAATATGAGACTGGTCATATGGCTTAAAGTCTGCTCAAATATAAAATATACAACTCAGTGTTACTTTTGTTTTCTCTTTAGGACCAAAAAGCCCACGAGGTGATATTGAAGGTGTTGGATTATCCTTGGTGAGTCCTCTGAACTGTTTTATTATTACCGTTACTCGATTTTAATCATCCAATAAAATAGAATGACTTTCAAATCTTTTTTTTATTGTACAACATCACATCAAACCCGTGTTGGGAGAATTAATGGCTCGGGCACAAGTTTGTGACAAGCTTAATGGGCTGATATTTTCAAGCCAAGACGGTTTTAACAAAAGTTATTTTTAATTATTTTTTGCTAATGTTTCTTGTTTACTTATTCATACAGGTTAGAATTGCCATGGTGGGGAAGTACACAAGTGTTTCATGTTCATACCTTTATGTGCTAAAGGTGTTACATCACTCACACATGCCACCTCTTATTTTAGTTAATATACATTTCTAAAAATGGTAGTATACTCTTTCAGGCTTTATTGATACTTTTTAATCGACTCATTTTGAACCAGCCTATTTTGACCCATTTGCGGGCTTAGGTTTTAATATATCAAATGAATCTTTATTGTTATAATGTTACTAATCATGCAGGTTAGATAACGCAAGATAGTTGCTTTCAAGAAAAGTACCAAATGCATCCAACAAGATCAATCCTTATCGGATGGTGATTGTGGATCGGCTCTTTATACTTGCAATCTTTTTTTGATATGGATTGTTGAATCCTGTGCATGATGCAATCAAGTAGGTCTAAAAGTATAAATTTGTAGAATACTTTGGAAGCAATGTAGGATGACTTACAAGAACAGTAATAGTGGTGGACTTTTAAAGTCCAACACACCAACTAAGTAGTTAGTGTCAAATAATGTTAGAAAACTTATATATATAATAATAATCTTGCTTTTTGAAAATCATTTAGATGTTTTTATGCTAAACAGATACACTTTGGTCAGTTTTTGACTTGCGATAAAACAAAACCTGAATCTCGACCTATTCATAAATCTTGACCCCTCTTTGTTTACACGTAGATGAAACGCTGCAGCCAGTGTAGCCGCAATCCCGCAGCCGCTACAAGTTTATACGGTAAGCGAGAGGTGCACTTCCACTAAAATGATTTCGTAAACTATATCTCAAGAAATAACAATAATATTAATCGTTATTGTTTGACAGAAATAACAATTATGAACGAGGATGGCCTGAATTACGTAAGTGGCAGGCTTATTATATTTAACGATTTCGAATTGTATTTTCCAACCTTTCTGTTTTAATTAATTGTATCATGTCATGATGTAGATCTAATATGGGTATAAGTCAAAAACCTTTCCCAGTTACGCTCTATGCTTGTGAGATATTAATAAAAGCATTCTGGTCAAATGTTAAGCTCGTCAAGGTACTTAAGGTATAATCTCGCATTCGTAGGTTGACCTTACTTTTTCACTTTAATAGTTTAATAAATAGTGTGTGTTAAATTTGTTAGGCTGTAGGAAGTGATGCTGTAGAAGATAACTGGAGTGACACATAAAGAGACATGAATGCATATAAGCTAACTTCAGGTGATCTTGCAGTTTTGCAGTTATTTATATGTTCTTTCCCTCTTGTAAATTAGTTTTTATTCTTGTTTTTATAATTTTTTGTTCTAAAATTGTTATATAGATTATTGACTTGCAGGATGGGTTTGAGCTTTAAGTTGTAACCTTTGGCGCGGGCCGTGGATCGACCCCGCTAACACCAGCGTTGGCCATCTCTCCACATTATGGGTGAGTTTCTCAATCATACATAAACATAGTAATCATGGTACATCTTTTTTGAAACTGTAAATAATATATATATGTACTTTGCCAAACTATACTAAATTCAGTAAAAATATGTGTTGGATATAAAATAAACAAATAATAATCCGTAGTTAGAATCTAACTTCATTTGAACCATTCTCAATATAGTCAACTTTTCTTACACCTGTCATGTATATAGTCATTTTCAATATCAAACCTTTTAGTTACAATCTAACTTAAATTGACATATTCTCAGTTACTCTTTTGAATACTAGGCTTACTTTAACAGCTGTGAAATACTAACATTTTCTAATACCAACTCCCTAAGTCAGAGAATCTTTTGATTTTTTTACTACTGTCCTTCAGATTTTTTACTCCAAGAAATCCCAATCGTCTTCCTCATGATTTTTCAACAATGTGCCGTTACTTGCCGAATGCAAGTACTTGTGATCTTCGGCATATAACCCCCTTACAAAACACTTAAATAGCTCCCACCTTGGAATTTGATGGTGAGGGCATTTCTGAACCAACTCCTGGAATCGAGCAAGTGCCTCATGTAACAACTCACCCAAAAATTGTTGAAACGACCGAATCTCATCTCGCGCATCATCAGTCTTCGCGATCGAATAGTATTCATCAAGGAATACTTGTTGCATTCTGCCCAAGTGCGAATACTATTGGTCGGAAGCGTGGGGAACCACTTTTTGCTTTGTCTTTCAACGAAAACTGAAAGAGTCTCAACTTCACTTCTTCAATCTCAAATTTGTGGCCCCCAATAGTACTACAAATGGCAGAAAATTCCACCAAGTGGGTATACGGTTCGTCGTGTGCCCTACCATTAAAGTGAGGTAAGATGTTGATGTAGATCGGCTTGCACTCCAATAATCGCCACCCTCGAGGTGTAGACACAATAAGTGAATCATTTTCGGTGACCACCGGTCTAAATCGCACATTAACACCTCCTGGGCCTTGTTGTTATTGACGACGTGGACCATTAACTTCTTGATTCATCGGCCAATTGTTACCTTTTCGATCACACCCCGATCACCACCTTGATTACCGCCACCCACGAATTGCGGAGTTCAGTTATGGTTGACGTTATTGTTGCTATTGTTACCGTAATACCGGTTCCTTTGTTTGTTCCGTGGTTGATGGTTATTCCCGTATTCGTCTTCTCGACCATAATCTTACCCATATCCATCATCATTCCCTATAAAATTGGCATTTTGGTAACCCATGTCTTCATACTCAAAACCTCTTGCATGACGTATATTCACCACATTGTCGTTAACCCAAGTATCATCTTTAAACCGCTCGTTATAATTCCCACCGTCATCCGAGTATTCCGAATGAATACTCACATGTTTTGGTGATTGATAACCGGGAACACTATAAGTGCATCATCGGAAATGTTGTTTCTCATATCGTCGAGATCGAGAACTGAGCGTCATTTGTGGGAATGCCAACGATTTTGGTTAACTCCACAGTTGGCGTTAACATTTCGGTTGTTGAGGTTGGGTGGTAATGGATTTTGTCGGTTTGGGTTTTGAGGTGGAGGTGTGGGTGTACGTTGGCTACTGGTTTGGTTTCGGCCACGGTTTTGGAATTGTGGTGTTGGTGGTCTAGAAATATTATCACCTCCCAATTGATTGTATTGAACATTTTGGTTTTGGGGTTGATAACCATTGTATTGGTGTTGGTTGTTGGGTTGGTTGAAATTTTGATGATCCATGGAATGGGTCCAAAGGATGGCTAGGTGGTGAATTGGTATTGGGTGGATTAGAGACGTGAGTTGCCGCTAATCGGTTGGCTAGGTTCCCTCTAACAACCCGCTCGATCTCCGGCTCGGGCACTAATGGTGAGGCCCCCCGGAGTTCTATGTATGCATGCACTACCTGTAACCTACATAAGTAACACACTCGCATAACACAAAAGCAGAAACGATAATAAGAACACAAGCACTTAAATAGTTAATCACTAATCAAACAACTCCAAACGTAATCACAGGAACTCCTCGGCAACGGCGACAAAATTTGATCGGAGTGTCGCGCCTCAATCAAAGATAATATTTATATGCCCTAATTACCCTTAACAATGTGTTAGTGGTAGTAAGGGGTCGAACCACGAAGAGTTTGTGGTTTGCACGAGGACAATATTGATTTAAACGTATGTTGTCACTTTTACGAAGCTTGCTATAAGATTAATTAATTTGTATGTTTAAGAAGGGATGTCGGATCAAACCGACAAACTTGCTTTTAATTAATTGACTACGAAAACTTAAACAAACGAGACTTTCACGAAAAAAACTTGGTTAAAAGGTTTTGAACAATAATAAAGAACAAGGTTCACACCTGGTTCGGTAATCGAAGTCCTAGGGTTCCTACATGTTTTAGGTTCAATTCAATTGTAAAAATGATCAACGAGTTTAATTTTGCGTGGCTTAGGTGCCAAAAGCTATCGACGTCGTAAACGACGGACTACAATGCACTTCGTTACCAAGAACATGAAAATTCTAACCTAGACAAGGCAGAATTGCACATAAACATTTCGCAAAGTCAAATTTCATAACTCATTCGACAATTCACGAATACAATACAAATGTAAGTCAATTATAATAGGTTCCAAAATCAAACTACAATTTGTCACAAATCAAAACTGAGACCAATGTCAAACCCTAGAACTTACCAAAACCTACACCTGGGTGAAACCCAAAGGGACTAGCCGCTCATGGTGAACGGAACACGATCGCCGGATGATTGAAACTCGAACATGAACATCTTGAAGCTTTGATAATGGTGATGATGATGGTTAGGGTTTAGAGTGGATGATGGATGATGAAAGGATTGAAGGATTGATGATGATGATGGATTAGGGTTTAGAATGATAGATGATCAATTCGGATGATGAGGGATAAATTGTATGGATTGTGATTGACGGTTGGGGTGTTCTTAGCTCCAAGATGGTGTTTCAAACTCAAGAAATACGTAACTCCCTTCTAATGACCCTAAAATTGTGTTTAAACTCATTCGAAACGCAAAAACAAGGGAACTCAGCTTCCGTTTTTTGTGGTCACCTTAATATGTGTCTATGCGAGTTTCTGGCCGACGTAATAACCAAGGGGCGTTGCTGATGGCCCATTTGGGCATCGGAGACGCTAAGCCCAATTCTTGGTTCCCGCTTTCTTCATATCCAATTCACGGTTGATCTCGTTCGCTCCCCGATGCTCCGTAAAGCTCCCGTAAAAGCTCCTAAAACTCCGATAGACCTGCAAAACAAAATTCTAATCAAAAGTAGGCCATTTGAAAACAAAATTCATGTAAAAACATAAACTTAAATACGATTAAGAAACAGTTTTTGACCATGCATCAGTATGCTTAAATATGATTACGTAAAATGGGATTTCAGATTTTCGCAGGTATTCACAAACTTGAAGTTACCGGTGTGGTGATTCGACGTTTCTATTAATTTCCGATTGAATTAAATTCAAACTGAACGCGGATGTGGTTAAAGTTCAAATGGAGATGCTACATTGATTAATTTCGAGTTAGTGATTATTTAAGAAAAAAATGTCAGTTAAGCAAATTGGAGGAGGTCGAGAACCGTGCAAACAAAGACCTGAAGATTAATTTCTAGAGGAATTATTTCTGGGGGAATTTGTGCTTTATGAAGACAATACAAGCCTGGATTATCAATCAAGGGCAAATCAATTGAAGATTTCAAGATGCCTGATTAATGTTGCAGAATATTGAAACACGATTCATATTAAAGATCAAGATCAAGCTTCGATAGTGAGGTCCAAGGGGGAAATTGTTGGTTCATTTTATGTCTGTCACTTTACGAATAGGCTAGATAGAGCGTGTGTTGAATATTGTATAGATTAGTTATGAAGACACGATATAATAAGTTGAATATTATATTATATAGGTGTTGTGTGTTCATTGTTAGATAAGTTTTGGAGTTCCCAGAGGGAAAACGCTGGAAAAATTTCTCTAGGATTTCGGCAGCTTGTAAAGATGTATACTCTTTCGGTATGAACCAAACAGATGACTTCCGCTGCTTCTACTCCTTTCTTAATAATATTCTACCGGATTAGTTCTGTTTCTACCAAAACTTCCGTCTAGAACCGCGGATCCTTGACTCTTACAATTTATCAGAAATGAAGGTTTCTTTAATTGTCAAAAAGTAGGCTAACATAGTCAGTCTATCGACTGTTACCCATATCGTGTCATTGCCATGTTTTGTCTTACGTAACTTAGTAATCAAATCCATAGTTACCATTTCCCATTTCCATGTGGGAATTTCAAGTTGTTGTAGCAAACTTAATGGTTTCTGATGTTCAGCTTAACTTACGAACACGTAAGACATTTAGCTACATAAGTGGCTATGGACTTTTTTATGTCCATCCACCAATAATTCCATTTTAAATACAGGTACATTTTATCTCCTCCATGATGTACTGAATACTTTGAATTATGTGATTCCTGGAAAATCAAATCTCTTGGTCCCCCGAAATAGGAACCCAAATTCTATCATTAACTCTTAGGATTCCATCCTTTCCAGATGTTAACTATTTAACAGTTCCATCTAATCCTTCATTAGAAGAATTTGCTTCTAATAAGGCTTGTTTTTGAACTTCAAGCAGTTTCTCATTTAAATTGGTTCGTAGTTTAATTCTTTTAGCATGAACCCTAATTGGTTTAATTTTTTCCTTGCGGCTCAAGCCATTAGCAATGACATTTTCCTTGCAAGAATGATAACAAGTCTAACATTCATAATCGTTCAGTGTTTCCATCCAACGGTGTTGCTGCATATAGAGATCTTTCTGATTAATTATATATTGGAGGCTTTTATGATATGCATAAATACACTTTGTGTCGTATAACATCATCCAATTCTAAATCTTGGGTGGTGTAACTCGTGCACTTTAAGTTGTCATGACGCGTTGGCAATCACCTTGCCTCTTTGCATCAACACGCACCCTAATCCTATGTGTGAAGCATCATAGTTAACCATGAATTCTACAACTTTCTCGCGTAATGATAGTATGGGGGCATTATATTTAGCATTCTTGCGCATCATCGCAGTTAGGGGAGTGGCTATTCTCGAGAAGTTCTCAATGAACCTTCTATAATAACCAGCCAACCGTAAGAAACTGTAGAATTCAGAAGGAGTCTTGGGTGCTTCCCAATTTATAATTACTTCAATCTTCGTTGGATCCACTTGTATTCCGCGTTCACTAATTGAGTGTCCTAAGAATTGAACTTCACTAAGCCAAAACTCATACTTAGAGAATTTTATATAAAGCTTTTCTTGCTTTAGCCACTCAAGAATACATCTAAGATGTTTCTCATGATCATTCTCGCTACATGAGCAGATAAGTATGTCGTCTACAAAGACAATGACAAATTTATCTAGATATGGTTTGATGACTCTATTCATGAGATCCATGAAAGCTGCTGGAGCATTACTGAGTCCAAATGGCGTAACCAAGAACTCATAATGCCCGTATCTAGTTCTAAATGCAGACTTTGGAACATCTTCGTTCCTCACCTTCAATTGGTGCTAACTAGATCGAAGATTGATCTTAGAAAAGAAATTCTCCCTTACAATTGATCGAACAAGTCATGAATTCTTGGCAAGGGAAAACAATTTTTTATTGTTATCTTATTCAGCTCATGATAGTCAATGCACATCCGCATTAATCGTTTTTCTTTTTTGACAAACAAGATAGGAGCTCCCTAAGGGGATGAACTAGCTTGTATAAAACCTTTCTCCAATAACTCCTCTAGTTGGGCCTTTAATTCCTTCATCTTGGTCTGTGCCAAACGGTATAGAGCTCTAGCTATCGGAGCTGACCCATGCAATAGGTTGATTCTCCCATGCAATAGGTTGATTCTGAACTTGACTTGACTTGCATTTCTAGGGTTAATCCTGGTAAGTCTTCAAGGAATACTTCATGGTACTCATAAATGACTGGTATATTTCTTAACTTAGGTTTTGATGTATCCATCGTCGCTTGTACTAGATGACAGATCCTCTTTTCAGACAGATGGATGCTTTAAACAATGATTCATTCTCTGGAAACCCGTAGTGTCGATCTTCGTGAATGATAAGTGTCTCCCCAGATGGGGATTTTATTTCGATTAGCCTTTTATCAAAGGAAATGCGGGCCTGGTTACAGGACAATCAGTCCATGCCTAAGACTATATCGAATACCGCAAGATTCATAGGTAAGAGGTTTATTAGAATGGAATGATTCTTAATGGATATAGCACATCCCTCAAGAATCTAGGAAGATAATACAATTGTGACCATCAGCCAATTGCTGGTTGAATTTTTGTGGATCAGATGATCGAGCATAGGAGGAGTGTACTAAAACTGAACGCGGATGTGGTTAAAGTTCAAAATGAGATGCTACATTGATTAATTTCAAGTTGGTGATTATTTAAGAAAAAATGTCAGTTAAGCAAATTAGAGGAGGTCGAGAACCGTGCAAACAAAGACCCGAAGATTAATTTCTAGAGGAATTATTTCTGGGGGAATTTGTGCTTTATGAAGACAATACAAGCCTGGATTATCAATAAAGGGCAAATCAATTAAATATTTCAAGATGCCTGATTAACGTTGCAGAATATTGAAACACAATTCATATTAAAGATCAAGATCAAGCTTCGATAGTGAGGTCCAAGGGGAAAATTGTTGGTTCATTTTATGTCTGTCACTTTACGAATATGCTAGATAGAGCGTGTGTTGAATATTGTATAGATTAGTTATGAAGACACGATATAATAAGTTGAATATTATATTATATCGGTGTTGTTGTTCATTTTAGATAAGTTTTGGAGTTCCCAGAGGGAAAACGCTGGAAAAATTTCTCTAGGATTTCGGCAGCTTGTAAAGATGTATACTCTTTCGGTATGAACCAAACAGATGACTTCCGCTGCTTCTACTCCTTTCTTAATAATATTCTACCGGATTAGTTCTGTTTCTACCAAAACTTCCTCTAGAACCGCGATCCTTGACTCTTACAATTTATCAGAAATGAAGGTTTCTTTAATTGTCAAAAAGTAGGCTAACATAGTCAGTCTATCGACTGTTACCCATATCGTGTCATTGCCATGTTTTGTCTTACGTAACTTAGTAATCAAATCCATAGTTACCATTTCCCATTTCCATGTGGGAATTTCAAGTTGTTGTAGCAAACTTAATGGTTTCTGATGTTCAGCTTTAACTTGCGAACACGTAAGACATTTAGCTACATAAGTGGCTATGGACTTTTTTATGTCCATCCACCAATAATTCCATTTTAAATACAGGTAATTTTATCTACTCCATGATGTACTTAATATTTTGAATTATGTGATTCCTGGAAAAATCAAATCTCTTGGTCCCCGAAGATAGGAACCCAAATTCTATTATTAACTCTTAGGATTCCATCATTTCCAGATTTAACTATTTAACAGTTCCATCTAATCCTTCATTAGAAGCATTTGCTTCTAATAAGGCTTGTTTTTGAACTTCAAGCAGTTTCTCATTTAAACTGGTTCGTAGTTCAATTCTTTTAGCATGAACCCTAATTGGTTTAATTTTTTCCTTGCGGCTCAAGCCATAGCAATGACATTTTCCTTGCAAGAATGATAACAAGTCTAACATTCATAATCGTTCAGTGTTTCCATCTAACGGCGTTGCTGTATATAGAGACCTTTCCGATTAATTATATATTGGAGGCTTTTATGATATGCGTATATAATACACTTTGTGTCGTATAAATAATGCCTCCACAACTTTAGTGCGAATACCACATCATCCAATTCTAAATCTTGGGTGGTGTAACTCGTGCACTTTAAGTTGTCGTGACGCGTTGGCAATCACCTTGCCTCTTTGCATCAACATACACCCTTATCCTATGTGTGAAGCATCATAGTAAACCATGAAGTCTACAACTTTCTCGCGTAATGATAGTATGGGGGCATTATATTTAGCATTCATGCGCATCATCGCAGTTAGGGGAGTGGCTATTCTTGAGAAGTTCTCAATGAACCTTCTATAATAACCAGCCAACCGTAGAAAACTGTAGAATTCAGAAGGAGTCTTGGGTGCTTCCCAATTCATAATTACTTAAATCTTCATTGGATCCACTTGTATTCCGCGTTCACTAATTGAGTGTCCTAAGAATTGAACTTAACTAAGCCAAAACTCATACTTAGAGAATTTTGTATAAAGCTTTTCTTGCTTTAGCTACTCAAGAATACATCTAAGATGTTTCTCGTGAGCATTCTCGCTACATGAGTAGATAAGTATGTCGTCTAACAAGACAATGACAAATTTATCTAGATAGGGTTTGATGACTCTATTCATGAGATCCATGAAAGCTGCTGGAGCATTACTGAGTCCAAATGGCGTAACCAAGAACTCATAATGCCCGTATCTAGTTCTAAAGGCAGACTTTGGAACATCTTCGTTCCTCACCTTCAATTGGTGCTAACTAGATCGAAGATTGATCTTAGAAAAGAAACTCTCCCCTTACAATTGATCGAACAAGTCATGAATTCTTGGCAAGGGAAAACAATTTTTTATTGTTATCTTATTCAGCTCATGATAGTCAATGCACATCGCATTGAAATCGTTTTCTTTTTACAAACAAGATAGGAGCTCCCTAAGGGGATGAACTAGCTTGTATGAAACCTTTCTCCAATAACTCCTCTAGTTGGGCCTTTAATTCCTTCATCTGGTCTGTGCCAAATGGTATGGAGCTCTAGCTATCGGAGCTGACCCATGCAATAGGTTGATTCTCCCATGCAATAGGTTGATTCTGAACTTGACTTGACTTGCATTTCTAGGGTTAATCCTGGTAAGTCTTCAAGGAATACTTCATGGTACTCATAAATGACTGGTATATTTCTTAACTTAGGTTTTGATGTATCCATCGTCGCTTGTACCATGTAGATGACAGATCCTCTTTTCAGACATATGGATGCTTTAAACAATGATTCATTCTCTGGAAATCCGTAGTGTCGATCTTCGTGAATGATAAGTGTCTCCCCAGATGGGGATTTGATTTCGATTAGCCTTTTATCAAAGGAAATGCGGGCCTGGTTACAGGACAATCAGTCCATGCCTAAGACTATATCGAATACCGCAAGATTCATAGGTAAGAGTTTTATTAGAATGAAATGATTCTTAATGGATATAGTACATCCCTCAAGAATCTAGGAGGATAATACAATTGTGCCATCAGCCAATTCTTCTTCATACGAATGATCTAAAGTTCTTACGGGTAAATTTAATAGTTCACTAAACTTAAGATCTACGAAACTGTTATCAGCTCCAAATCATATAAGACACGTGCATAAATTTTATTAATAAGAAATGAATTGCTATAGCATTCGTGTCATTCACCACCTCTCTTGCAGGACAACTAGAATGCTTGTGCACTGGGCCTCTTTGTCTCTCCAGTTTTGGAGCTTCCGCCGATGGCATGCTTGGTGTAGCTGGTCCTTATGTGACCCTTCTCACCACATTCATAGCATACTGCATTCTTCATCTCCTTACATGCATGAGTCTTGTGGCCAATCTTCTTATAGTTGCCACACTGTCTCGGTTGTTGCTTTGTTCGACACTGCCCCTAGTGTCGCTTCATGCAGGATTTACATTTGGTCATGTTATCATTGGACCTTGGATGGTTCTTATTTGAACCAAACCTTCCCTTCTTTAAGTTTTGGAAAAGGTTATCCTCACGCTTCCTCTTTTCGTCAATCTTAGACTTGATTAACCTCAATCCCATTTCATCCGCAGTTAGTGAGAGAGCTAGATCCACTGCGGATTTGAAAGTAGTGGGCTTGGAAGATTTCACCATCCCTTTAATTTCAGGCGCTAGACCGTCGGTGAACCACACAATGTGTTTAGGTTCAGGAGTAATCAGATATGGACTTATCTGGACATAGAATTGTAGTTGGATACATATTTCTGACAGTCCAGGTTCTTCATGGTAATGGTCCAGAAAACAGACTCCATTTTTTTCAATCTCATGTGGAGGCTGTAGGTTTCCTTGATTAGGTCAATAAATCTATCCCAACCCATGTTAGATAAGGAGATGTTTCCCTGAACCATGGCTTTCCACCATGTCAGAACATCGTCCTTAGAGGACTAAGACACATAGTTAATTGTGTCTTTTTCAGCACAACCGATGATATCTACAATGTTTTCTCGTTTAGCCATTTCATAGCATCAATGGCTCTCCCCCGTGAAGTCGCGTGGTTTGAATGAGACAAAATATTTATACGAGCACCCTTCTTTAGAATTTTGGGGCTCTTTCTTGGCAACCCGTTTTGGCTCGCTCTTCTCACTCTTAGTTGAGGAGTATTATGAGCTTTAGGTCTTATGTGTGGAAGATGAGGGATAGATGTAGATTTAGAAATTGTTGGTCTTGGCCCTTTAGAATTAGCCATGAAATCTGCCATGGCTTTGCTGACTTCCGAAGCAATTAGGGATCAAAGGTTATCTCCTCCGCCCTCTCGGTCAACATGCTCCACATTGTCACGTCCACCATCGGCACCACAAGAATTTCGACTTGCTATTATATTAATAATTGAGCTACACGCCAACAATAGATTTATCGTTCAGGGCAGAGTAATTAAATATTGAATTTAAATGTTGAGATGAATGCTGGATATTCGTGAAGAAAATTCAAAAAGAACTATAAATTCATAAGTTGCAATACTTTGTCCAAAAGTGGACTTCGTGGAATAAAATACAACATAATGTCCAATAATGAACTTTAGAAACGAAAATTAAAATACTATGTCCTCAAGGGACTTTTGAAAATATAAATTACAATGAAATTAGAAATTCAAAGTCTTCAGTCATGTCTCCTTCCTTTCACTATTTTGGAGAGTTTCTTGAATATCTTGCTTGTCCTCCGTTCATTTCTTTCAACTTGTCATTGGATTTGTTCAGTTCGTTCCAATGCCTTGTTGATAGCTTCAAGAGGTAATTTTTGTTGAGGTGGTTGTGGTTGAGGTACAACCGGGTAAGGATATCCGGGCTTTGGATAACTCGGTGATAGGAGCAGTGTTAGAGGGTTCACCCATTTGGGGGTCTTCCGGTGTTGGTGGATAAGATGGGGGAATAGGTGGAAGTGACCTAGACCATTGTCTAGTACGCACTGACATTCGTGCTCCAGTACGAGGCTTCCTCGGTTGCAGTGGTGGTCCTTGCGGTTCCACCGGTACTTTCTCTTATGGAGGTGGTGGAGTTTGAGAAGGTGGATGTGGAGGTGTTTGAGGTTGATGTTTAGGGGGTATGACAAAAGGTAAATTGGTTAAAATATTGATCCCATTCATCAGGACCTTGATATGGCGAACCGGCATAAGACGCCGTATCACTGGACAGTTCGATCGGGTGTTGGTTGGATCCGGAAGGCGGCATCTCCGGGTCATAATTATTATCTAGCTAGTTCTAACTTGGGTGGGATGAATTCAAATAATGAGATGGGTGAAACGAGTCGTGGTGACTGAGAATGAGAATGATGTGAAAATGAATGCTTGGCTGGTTGTGAATAGTGAGATTCACTCGAATGTTATGGATGGTCCGAAGGGTATGAACGAGACGGTTGAGGTTGTGACGGTCCTTCACGCATTGGACCTTTTCCTACTCCTGTTTTTATATGCCGTCATATTTTACATGTCAAATCAAAATCAATAACTAAACAGATACGATTGGTCTTAGGTTAAGCCTAGACTCCAAAAAGTCTAAGGAGTACGCAATTGTGATATTTGAGATTAGATTCAAAAGGATAGTGTTTAATTCGCTTAAACTGTGGCTCTGATACCAAACTATTACACCCTGGTTACCCGGTGAGCCTGGACTTGGGGTATATGCGTGACGATTTTTATCGGTAATCACAATGCACAACGGAAGATGGGAAATTTAAAATAAGTATTACAAAGTACAAAGTTCAAAATATTATACAAACCCGTTCGTACTAAAAAGATCCACAGGTGGAACCAAATATAAGAAATAAGACTTAAGACTAATAAGGTTTCTCGTGGAGTTATAAATTCCAAATCGCCTAGACCGAGAGCTCAAGTCTATTCCGTATTCGCTATATAATATGCGCTTAGTCTTTTGAAAATACGTTAGTTTTCACTGGTAAATACAATTAACGGACTCTTTTTGAAAATCTTTTCAAAAGTGTTTGATACCATTTGATGTATCATTTTAAAAATAACTTGAGATAAGATAGTGTTTCCTATTACCAGTTTTACATGCTTGTCAATACATATGGGGACCAGAACTAAATGTCGATTAACTGACACACCACATTTTTCAATATCATATAAAATAGCATTAGCGTATATCAGGTGTATACCTACACAGCGCGCCTAGACACAAAATGCCGCAAAAAAGAAAATGACTAGAACTAAAAAATCATAATGAAGAGATAAAAAAACACAATTAACAGAAATATTAACACAATAGACAGAATAAAAAAACACAATGCACAATAAAAAAACCATTTTAAGACAACAAACACAATATGCAGTAAAAAACACAATGAATAAACTAAAGGAACACAATAAACATACCAAATAACACAATGGACAAAAAAACAAATGCACAATACAATAAAACCATATTCAGACAAAAACACAATCTTTATAAAAAAACACAAATACAATAAACAAGACAAAATAAACATAATAAGTAAACAAAATAAAAAATAGACTTAAAAAACACAACACAAAAAAATATACCATATTCAGACATAAAACACAATGAACAAATCATTGTGTTTTTTTGGTACAAAAAACCAACTTAAAATATGTTTATTTTTGCTAATTTTTATGAGGTAATATTATATTTTTTTGAAAGATAATAAACACTTGTAAATATGACGTAATCTAAATAGAACTGTCACATTAAAAAATATTAACCTTAAATATGATGGGGAAAGTGAATGTGTAATGCACAATAAAAGAGAAAGCAAAACCACTTTACTACAGTACTTGTCATTCCAATTCTAATCAAGAATTCCTCTAATTTTCCAATCATGTAATCTCAATCTATCAGATCCTAAGATTAAATACTCAAAATCTTTCTTATGTTTTAAAAAAAAGATTTTTCTTTATTTTATCCTTCACTGTACTTCACTGTACTTCAATATCCTTAAACATGTAAAACAACAAGAAAATATCATTGTGATAAAAATTTGTTATATTAAAATATCACATTATAGTAAATTTATATAAAATAAATGTATATATATGATTTTTTATGTAAATATCTAGTTGTTAACCATCAATCTATTTAAAACTGATTAATTGATATTCAACCTTTTTTCCCAAGAAAAGTATACCATCTTATCTTATTTTGACCATCTTAGGAAATAACAAGATATAGCATTTTATTCTTGACAAGTTGGAGATTTTATTACATCATCTGGAACTTTTAAGCATTTTTTTTAATGTTTAGAGAATTTAAAATACCGATTGTTCTATGTAGCAATGTATCGATAAAATAATAAAAGAAAAAATTGTTAGGGGTTGTTGGGGATGCACAACAGCCTATTATTCGTGTTGCGGCGAAATTTAGTTGGTGTTGATTCGGTTCATTATGGTTAATAGTGTACAAACACTTCTTATATATTTAACTCCTTTGATTTAAAAAGAAAAAGAATTTTATCAACACTTGTAATAAACATGCACTTGGCAAGAGTATATTAAAAAAAATACATAGATCACCGAAATTCCAGTTACGTACCCTTTAGCGTCGATCAAACGGTTTAAAAGCTGAACACACACAAACCTAATTGGTCGATGGTAGCGAGAGATTCTTCAATGATCACCGAATTTCTGAATTGTTTTCCAGACTTTGTTCAAAACTTTTGTGGAAGTACTCATCGGCATTGTATAAAGAAGGTATGGAGTTCGATTGGTTCCCAGTTACCTAACAATGCAAAACAGAGATGGCGATTGCAGGATCGATTGACAGTTACACTTAATTAACGTAATTGTGAATTTGTGCTTAATGCTTATGACTTAGTGATATCATAAAGGCTCAGGACACGAAAGAATACGAGCCATATGAGTGTTGTTGAAGAGGAAATTCATAGACAATCCACAAGAGGAAAGAAGAGATTCGAAGACCCATGAAATAGTAATGTTAACTAATGGAATTTTATGTTTTGACATAGAGTTGAGTAGCTCCAAATGCAAGTTATGAGAGAAAAGTGAGTTGTAACAAAGATGCATCAACTGAAAGGCGACACATAAGAAATCAATATAAAAATTAGTAGTACAAGGAGCACGTGTGCAGGTGTGAAACCGCTACTTGGGAGCAAGAGGCCAAGAATTGCGATTGAAGAGTAGTCCGAACTGTTGAATGTACCATAAAGTTATATATTTAAGGTAGGAGGAACGAAATATGAAGAAAGAAAGAAAAAAAGCAAGCAAACTAAGTGTATCAAATTTACCACAGGATCACATATGGTTCACATAAGTGTGTCAAATCTTTTATTAAGACTATGTTGAACGAGTAAACAATGTTAAGCTATGTTCAAAAGAGCGGACAGTTGTAGTATTTAGACTTTTGGCCAAAAAAGTAATATATAACACTAAAATAATCAGTTTTAGATTAACAATTTTAAATCAACAAGCATGTAACAACAATGCTTATTTTCTTTTAATAATTAAACAAAAATTAAGGCCACGAGTTGTACTCATTTTAATTGTACAAACACTTATACATATGCAATACATAGAAAATTGTTGAGTTCTATGGTTATTATAACTATGAGATGGAATCGTCAATCGTCACTGAAGCATGCCTCTACCCACCATGTGGCCGGTTAGAAGATGAACCTGCTTGCCCTTGATTGCTTGCGCCTCAAATAGGTGTTCATATTCTGTGAAAGCAACTCTGCACGTCTAGCTGAAGAACTGCAACAACCACAAAAAAATTCAATACATAGTCACCCAAAGTGATATTTTAATGCATACATTTTATATAAAACTAATAAATTGGTTTTCACACAAATTATTGTTAGATAAATATATAAAAACTAACCCTGTGGGCTGAAGGTAGGGATAGGAATAGGAGTAGGGGTAAGGACGATGTGTTGACGAGCTAGGAGAGTCCATACTTCTTGTGGAAGAGCTGCAACCACCACAAAAATATAAATAAATCGTTGCATATATCCTGAACATAATCTTTCGGAGATGTTAGTTTTTAAATAAAATACCTTAAAAATAAAATGTCCTGGGTCGAATATCACCCAAATCTATATTTTAATGCATACCTTTGTTATAAAAAAAAACTAATAACTCGGTTTTGACACAAATTAATGTTAAATAAATATATAAACTAACATTGGAGGTTCAAGGTAGGGGTGGGGGTAAAGATGATTCCTTAGTGAGCCAAGAGAGTCGAGACCTCTTGTGGAAGAAGTGCAACGCCCACACAAAAAAAAAAATAAATAAATAAAATCAATACATGTATCATCATGAACATAATATGGGTTATGTTATGATAGTTAAAAACATAGCTCAAAACAGAATGTGTTAGAACGGGTTGAAAGTCACCCAAAGTGTATATTTAATGCCTTCATTTTATATAAAAAAAATAAATAGGTTTGTACACGAATGATCGTTAAATAAGTATAGAAACGAACATTCCGTATTCTTCAGTGTTGGGTTGATATATTAGTGAGCTACCAGAGTGGAGATAACTGATAAAAGAACTGCAACAACCAAACAAATATAAATAAATCATTATATATCAATCATTATATAATAAAATGTGTTAGAAAGGGTGGAAGTTCACTAAAGTATATTTTTAGAGTATACGTTTCATATAATAAAAAAACTAACATTGCTGGTTCAAGGTAGGGGTGAGGGTATATGACCCGCGGAAGTGGATACAGCATTAATGCAAAATATCAACATAGAATCAATATGATTCTGTTTGCATTTTACACAAAATAAATTTCCAGTACTCTTCAATATCTATGCAAAATATGAACATCGAATTAAAATCATAGGCATCAAAGAAGGAATGTAATATAATACAGTTTTCATAGATTACGCAAATGAGAAAAGATAAGACAAATTAATGCTTACTCTAAGGAAGCAGCAGCAACATCCCGACTAAATCCAGCAAACCAGAACTGCGCCTGCAAAAGAAATCAGGGACACTACATTAGTTGCAAACAATATCAGCACATGCAAAAGTTTTAAGTGAAAATTCGTTTTACAGGTATTGTTCTCGGTGATAAGACACTACACTGATTACAAAATTGTACATGTAGTGATTCTGCAGGGAATACAAAAGAAAGAAGATTTACAAAACTTACCGATTCAGAATAAGTTGGATCATAAGCATCCCCATGATTGACCAACCCGTCAACGTTGAGCTCAGGCGATGGTCTGGGACTGTTTGGGAAACGCCACCATTGACCCTTCTCAACTTTTCTACAGTTGGGACATTCCATTGCTCCCTTCGCATTAAAAGCAGAACCAATGCAATCTATACCAAGTACAATAGAAACACAAATTACACTGACATAAAAGAAGCTTTTTTACATTTCAAAATCCCAAGATCTATGCTTGACATGGATTCATTCATCTTATTCTTTAAATGAACAAAAACTACTACTACTCAAGTATAGTAGACTAAGTACAGCATTTTGTGAAAGTATATGATTATGATTTTTATAGATATTTTATCCAAGAGTTTGGCATTGTAAACATAACTATATCCTATTTGTTTCTACTTAAACACCTGAAAACAAGATAACTTTTGTTTCGTCGATCATACCCGCCTCTTCTACTTCGCCTAGAGTGTGAGGTTATACATTCATTGACCAAAAAGATCTTGCTAAACAAATCAATCCCAAGCGGGATGTTATACAATCGTCAAACAAAAAAATAGCGTGTTGTAAAAGACAGATTTTACTTTCAACTCAAACACAAAGAAGTGTGATAAACAAGTAATAACAGGACTAGATGTTACACATAAACACACCAAAAAAAAAAGGCGTGCACACACTAAACAGATACGTCGTATTTCACATAAAAGTCTGCGCCTTTTACAACAACATTAACAAAAATATAAAAAATAAAAAGATTGTAGAAGAAAGCTTTGGCGGTTTTTGATCAAAAAACAAAACCACAGTTATACGGACCAAGATGAAAGTGATGTCCGCAGTGGAGCTTCACACGGCTACGATCACGGTTGGTAACACCCTCCTGGCAAATCGTACAAAGATGATCTGCATCCTGCCTCTCCATGTATAATAATTAACAAATAAACGAATCCAAAATTTACAACTGAATCAAACTGAAGACTTTGTTTGATTCTTTGATTGCTCAAAACCTGGTTTTGAGGTCGGTTGAGCTTAAGGTTAACCTATGAAAACTAAGGTGATGAACTCATGAAACCTATGATAATTAAGGTGACGAAATTACAGGCAGAAGAGCTGGTGGAGAGAGTGGGATCCAAGAGCTTTAGAAAAGTTACTAAAAAAATCAACTTTCTTACCATCCGACTTGGCCTTTCTAAACAAAAATAATTTATTCTACAACATTTTATACGTGTTATTAAATTTATTTTACATAAGTTTTAGAATTATATAGACTAAATACTTGGAAAAAAAATTAAATTGAAAAAAAGCACAATCCTGACCTATCAAGTTGTTCACGACCACGGATAACGTTGTACTATGTGGCAAGGCTTCTCATGGACGCCCGCATTGTGGATGGTCATGGGTTTTGCGATGACCAATTTCAACTCATATCAAATTTTCTTTTTCATGCAATCACGACGTTTATAAATTTTAATGTTGTTATAACCAGACAACTTAAAATCGGATGTCTTACCGGTTCACTGATTGGACCGATCGAATAAGATGACATCATAAATAAAAACGCACACGTATATATAAATAATAATATAAACATGATCCTTAAATAATACAATATATATATATATATATATATATATGGGGAAAATAAAAACTCCTACAAGTACAAAAAAATACGACCGTATAAAAATCATAGGGTTAGTTAGTTTTTTTAAGGAGATAGTAGATTATAATGTAATTAGTTTTTAAAGACTAATTTCTCTCACTTTAGACTGTACCTTAAATATTAAAACAAAAAAAATCTTAACTTTTAGGCATCTTATTTATTGCAGAACCAATATCCCCAACCAAAAATACCTAAAATAATAAAAAAAAACACACAATTTTTTTTAATATTTCTTTTACAAAATCTCTAAATTTCGTCAATAAAAAACCAAAAAAAAAAAGTGAGTAACAATTATCCATGTATATGTGCATATGTACCATTTTTTGAAAAATTTCGTAATATATTACCAATATTAGACAATTGCACTATCATTTATACTACCATCCATAATATACCACTTTTATATTAATAATAATAGAGATACACATATGCATTTATATGTATAAACATGATATAACGTGTTTTGGTACACTACTTTTAATACAATTTCCCTTTCATCTTTCATACCATACACTACTATTATCTCCCACCATCCATAACACAATACCATTACCTCCTACCATTCATAATAGAATACCATTACTAAGATCTCACTTTATTACATTACATCAACACCCCTTTATATCATCCAAACAACATATTACATCATTAGGTGACAAATATAACCAAACCATCAACCACTAGATATAACTAACCAAAAAACATGTATATGAGTCTATTTATCATTCAAAATCATAAACTTTTTATATTAAAACACCTTATATCAGTTATACATAATGATGCACATGTGCATTTTTGATATTGATAATGTAAAATAGTGTATTACGGATGGTAGTGTAAATGAAAGAACGTTTGTCTACTATTGGTAATGTATTACCGAATTTGTTAAGGAAATGATACATATATACATGTGCATCTATAATTGTAACTCGATTTTTTTTGTAACGAAATACAGTGATTTTTTAAAAAGAATACTAAAAAATAAAATAAATTTTTATGTGTTTTTTAGATTTTTTAGGTTTTTTTTGTGTTCAAATTGATTTTCGCAGTTCTCACAATAAAGGTGTTTCTTGCATTAATCATACCCTATATATATTACATAAATTCATTAGCTGTAATTAACTTTTTAACTTTATATTTTGATAAAAAAAGTTTTATGTTTATGAATTTTGCCACCAATCTCACTTGTATATAGCAATTCAAGTTCTTTTGGCTACAGTCATTTTTTAGTGGATAACTTTAATTTACACCCCATTGGTTATCTTAGCTCATTTTTGTTAACTGATTTACATTACAATCGTTGAACTTTAATAAGATCATCATTTTAAGTTCTTAACAAGTTTATGTTACCTGGGTGATTTTTATCACGAGATTTTTCTTTACTTTTTAGTTGACCCGTGTTTTAAACATATTTAAACCGTTTGGCTTTTCAAATCACCTTACGCTCATCTCTAAATACACAATTTCTCTAGATACACAATTGAGACGTGTTTTTCATCTATTTTTAAACCGACACTCTGTAATGTGCACCTTTGTGTTTATCTATATAGAGTTTCCATGTAAATTTTGTTCTACTAACTTGGCTTTTGTATACAATGGTGTAACCTTTCCGTAACATTCAAATATACCGTCACCACATGGTTTTTGTATCCTCACATTCACGATTTGCTTATTTTTATCTACGTTTTGAACCCGTCGCGAAGAGCATGTGATATCCCTCTAGTTATATATAGTCTAGATAACCTACGAGTAACCCAGAAGACCCAAGTTCTGATTATATGGGCCATTTCTGTTTTATTATGTCATTTAACTTTTTGCCCCTTTATTTTTATATCAAATTACAACTTTCCTCCTTAAGATAACAATAATAGAAACTGTCCTTTGTGAATCTTTGTTGGAAGATTTGACGTTTTTGTCTTAAGCTGTAATAATCCAATATATTATTCATACACTACATTAAACTGACGTTGGGTTGTCCAAAATGTTATTAACTTTCAAAAGAGAAAAAAAGCATGAATTCTAATTATACAATAGCCTACTTTCCCAACAATTGGAGTGAGACGTGGCACCTGAAAATCTTTAAATTGGGTTAGCAGTTTAATTTTAATCAAGGGAAACGAGTTTTGAGATTCCGACAAGGTAGACCGGAGTTGGAGACATTAGAGCCATAGAGGGTGGAAGATAAGGTCCACAGGGTGAGAGAATAGAGAGACGGATCGTATATAGAGATAGAGTAGATAGACCGCAAATGAGAGGAAAAAAAAAACAAAAATGCCCTCATATGGGCCGAATTTAACCGAAAAATAAAATAAATTAAAGCATACTAGTTAGTGGAAAGGACAAAAACTGTTACAAAATATAAACATAAAGGACAGTTTATGTTTTTTCAAGGGGTGCGCCCGCCCACCCGGGCTCTACCTAGGTCCGCCCCTATTGTTGATCTCTTGTCATCAAAAGTTCTATTCGATGTACGGATCTGTAGATCTCCGATGGTATTGAAGAAGACCTCACCACTGCCAACAGAGCCGGTCCTACCTCCGCTTGGAGTCGGACGCTTCAACCATCTCCCGCAAAAAACTAGGCGCTCAAGACAGAAGCGGTCCAGGTGTGCTTAAATGGTTCAACCAGTCCTAGTCTGGTCTTTAAATTTGAAGATGTTTGGTATTTGAATTGTAACATCCAATTTTCGAGTATAATATATAAACCATATAAATGTTATGAAAGTTTTATTAACTTAACTTTTAATATGATTAAACATGTCAAGAAAGTTATGAGACACTTCAATGAGCTGGGATGTTGAGATGAAAATTGTTAGTTAACAACCTTGAGTTGTGATTCTATTAAAATAAAGTCAAGGGACCATTAGTGTTAATATTGAAACTGAGTTTTTGGCTAGGAAACTTAAGGGACTGTTTGTCATTATTTGAATGTTATAACTTATAGAGCCATAGAGGTCAAATGGTGCAATTATCCGGCATTTGTTTTTTGGACAATATCAAGAGCCAGAATGTTCACTTATTTTGAAATTGAAGCTAAATTTAGTTTAGAATTAAGGGTCAAATGGTTGTTGATGGCAAAGGTATAAGAACCAAAAGTTGATTGATATTAACGCATCATATATAGATGAAGGATCCCAGTCTCCCACACAAAAAAGGAAATATGTTATTCAAAACAAAAACACATATCTTCAAATAACCATCCAAAGACAAAACATTAATCGAGTTGGATTGCAAAAAAACATCATGCATTTGCTACAATCAAATTAAGTTCCTCAAAAACAAAACACAAGTAAGTAACTGACCTAGATGAAACCAGTGCTCACATTTTAGCAGTGCTGAACAACGGTGCAGTAACGCTTAACACCCTTCACGCAAAAACCTCAAACGGGCAATTATGTCTTGTAATTTTCCGAAGCTTTTTGCAGCCATCTTCTTTAAACAACTTTGTACATGCTAGTTTTTGGTCTTCGTGTTGAGTAGGAGGAGTTGGCTTCCGATAATCAAGATATTTGGCACATCGATATCTTGAAATTTGGCATGTGCAGATGAAGCCCTAAATCTAAGATGAAAGAAATGTAGAATGTGGTGGTCGGAGGTGTGATGATTAGACGACTTTGATGGAGGTTGATCATGAGATGTAAGGTTGAATTAAACGCAAAATATAAGACAAGATCCAAAGACCTATAAATTAAAATAAGACACAAAGTTAAAAGTATTCAATTCATTGGATTATTAAAAGACCTGTACATGATTTTGGTTTTTATTAAAGACTCTTGCTCTTTGCTGCCTACTTTGATTCACTTTGCAAATAAAATAAAAGCAAGTCCAAACAAATTGCCCATTGAGCAACAAAGATTGCTGAAATATATGGGATGAAGCAATTTGGATAATAAATAACAGACGACAATTAGAAATACAGTGGAATCTATGACAATGTGACAATGCCAAGTTCGAAATTCTAACAACATACACAACCTTTAATTCTTTTAAATCAATAAATAAGTTCTACCACATGTAAAGTGTACCAATTAAGAAATCAGTCGAATATTATACACATGGACAAAGTGAGAGATATGCGGATAGCTAATTCTATATATCAATCAGGTGAGATGGTGCGTAATTGCATACACATCCATACACCCTCCTAAATTCTAAAATTGTATTCTTTTTTGTCCTATGATTTATCCATACACCCTCTCAATTATATAATAACAATCATTAAACACATCTTGTCTTTGTTGGCGGAAGTATTAACATAGTTTGGTTTGTAATTGATAGAGTTGGATTCCATAATCAAGTTTTGATCTTGATCGATAAAAAATGGAAGAAACAGAGCACAAGATAAATTGCGATTGGATAATCGATAAAGATAGAAATTATTGAATATCTTGGTGATCATCAATGTTGCCGATGATTCACTATACATACATTTACATATGTGACAGTGACGGTTAAGGTTTTGGCGGGAATAACCCTCAAAGACAGTTAATCGATGCCGTCATCAACCATCACAACCTTTCACTCTTTTATATTACATAAGTTCTAAAAAATAAGTATAATCATCCAATTGCAATAATTACATAATAAACATAAACAATTAAGTTTAATAATCCAATATACTCCCCTTAACTTAATTAGGTTTAAGAGAATGTTTAAGCGTACAGTTTTGTTGGCCTCGTCCAATGCCTTCGCTTCTTGCTAGAAATCGAAGCGTCGTCTTTTCTGCAGTTTCTTCATTCCATGCCAATCACCACCTGCAAACAGAGCATAATGCTAGAATGTTGATGCTTCATTCTCTGGTACTTCACCATCCTTTCTACATCTTCCTCTGCGTGGCAGTAGACAGTCCTTCATCATTCCTCATTGCATCCTTTGCTATTGCCTTCTCTTGTCCAGTTTTGAATTTGTAATAATGTTCTAGAACATCTAGATACATAGCAAAAGCAATTTTCGTTAGTTCACCATCATTGTAGTCATAACCGGTGTCCTTAGCCACGATGCCCAGGTGTTGTTTGATGTCAAACTCATATGGCCACTATCTAGTTTCACAAGCATGTACAAATTGAGTAGATCGATTTTCCTATTATCCTCTGGTGTAGGGAGGAACTCGTATAGTAGTGATTTCCAGGTTGTTTCTTAGAAACCATTCTACCATCTATTCGAATTTGATTTGTAATTCATATTTATATTTAAAAACAAATTCTACATCTTCTAACATATCTATCATAGACTTATACTTAGAGAAATCGTGAAATTCCATTGCTGGAATAATCATGGTTTTCCAATCTGGTTCCTTTGATGACATGTTTAGATTCTCGAAATAAGCATTCAAGTAGTCTGCCTTATATTCTTCATGCATAGAACTATTATTAATTACTGTTTGATTTTCCCTTCCTCCTATATCTTCTTCCTTTGTTAAACCAGTAACATCATTCTTAACATCTGAAATAGGGGTACTAAACATAGGATAAATTTGACACTTTTCACCACTGACTTAACAGTGTAACCTTGTAACACTAATTGATCCATACTTAAAACATTCCGATCTAATTCAGGATTATAGAAAACACTTTGAACCCGCATTAACTCATTCCAATACTTAACTTCTACAACCCCTAGACCCCTGATGAATAAGAAATCGTCTTCCTATGTTCTAGTTTCGACCCAACATGAATTTTTAATTCGTTTATAAACATTCAAATTACCCGTGTAATGATGTTTAAATGTCGTACTTACAAGCCACATATATGCCCATAATCCACCATCAATTCTTTGGAAAATCATACTCGGCCACTGTTGCAGAATTCCAGTATTGGCCTTGATGGCCTGTCGGATTAATTGCGTTGCTTCATCGTATTCTTTCAACTTACACGAATCGATCCTGTGATCGACTTCATAACAGTACTAACACCGTCTGCTAAATTAGTCCTTCCTTCGCCTTTCTTTCCTCTTGTCAAAACACTGCTTGCATGGCATCATCGTTGATGTCGGACACGTCATTTTTTCCTAACCATGGCTCTGATACAACATGTTTGGCGATCACAATGACGGAAGCAGTAACATAGTTTGGTTCGTATTGATAGAGTTGGATTCTATAATCAATGTTTTGGTCAAAAATCTAATAAAAGATAATGTAACCAAATTTTAAAGTGAGGTAGAGTGCTTAGGTGATGAATAATGATAAATGAATGCTAGATAAAAAAGGTAATTGAACACAATGATTTGTACGAGAAAAAGCCCTTGATCACCTGTAGATCGCAAGCATAAAAACCTCGTATAGTGAAAACTATTACTATCAACTATATTGCACAATGAAAAAGATTACAACTTCGGATGTTGATCAAGTGTGGTACAATGATTGTATGATTGTGAAGAGTGTTGGTAAGCTTTATGCTGTAGTGTGTGTATGCGAATGTGTCATTCTATTAACTAACACTTGATCAACCCCATTTGAATCAACCTAACAACGAAGTCCAAAAATCATGGAAGACCACGTTCAAGCCCCAAACCTTTTTGTAGAATTAGCACATGCAGCATCATGAATGATTATGCCCAAGATTCTAGCTGAGATTCAGTCCATTTCATTAGTAACCTGCACATGAACATTAGAAAACATAGAGAACAACTATTAGAAATCATAACTAATGATAAGGATCCTTGATCCTCTGAATCCCTGCACCATCCGCTAAGGATAACTGATCGAGGCAACACCTATATATGATCCACAATTAGTAAAACCTATGCCCTAACAGTTACCCCCAATATGGCGGTTGTGATAAGGATTCACAACTGTCATATTGTCGTTAAGATCAAACTAGCTGTTACACAGGCTAACTAGCCATTACAGCTTCTGACGGATGGAACTTGATCACCTACAACCATCTTCTATTTAGGGTAGATATAACCCATTTAATCTCTTTAAAGATCAGAAGATCCATCTGTATATCTTCATTCCAGAGAACACAAAGGTATTATTCTTTCCTTGTTTTATCTATTTTCTTCTCAAATCCTCCATCTCTTTCTCTAAAAGTGACGAAGATGACACTCGATCCTCACCTGGTAAAAGCCCGGAGAAGGATAACACGCCCCAAAGTCATAATCTATTGATGAACCAGGGATTTGCATGCTCACTAACTCGGAGATTGCGAGTCTGTCCCCCTGTTTTCCACCGGAAACTGTTTTCCGACCATTTATCCTTCAGTTCAAAGTGATCTAATTTCACCCATTTGGGTTTGTTTTCCTTCCTTGCCCTTTCTTCTCGGTTATTCTTACCCCTTTAATGACCTCACCAAAGCTGATGAGCTTGATTTCAACCTTTCTGAGCTTTCCTATCTCTACTCCTTAGTCACCCACGACTCTCATCGTTCCTATTCAAGACTAAACCTCATCAGCCTCTTCCAATCCTTAAGACCACTGAAAACGACTCCTCATGGAAGAACCAGTTCTTCTTTGTGAGAAGGGACTCGATCACCCACGGGAATAGTTTACCCAAAAAGTGGATATTGAGGGTAGGATATAGGATCCTTGGATAACCAGTGTAGAGATTATTGTTATTAATGACTTATCCTTTTCTTTTGTTTGCATGCAGTAACCAACTTCGCCTGTCTTGCCAATATTCGTGGAACAGAAGAGAGGATTGCAGCTTTTTGGGCACTTGATTGTAGTGTGAGAACATTCGGGCTAAGGATCAAGGATTCTGAAGAAAACCCATCCACAACCTACACAATGTCAAGTAAGTACTTGTGTATATGTGTATATTGTAATTTTAGATTTAATAAAATGTATGAAATTTTATACTTATTTGCTTGTTTCTGGAATAGACGCCCAAAGATCCGACAGCAAGTCAGCCTCCAAGTTTGGGTTGGATGATATGATAGCATGATCTCTCCCCGCTCCATCAGGAAGGAGCGCGCCAAAGTCCAAAGCGTCCCTAAGCCCAACGTTGTGACGACTAGTGCCAAAGCTGGGTCTAAAAGGAAGAAACCTAAGGAGCATGAGGAGGATGCCTTCAGGTTGAGAGGCTATTCCATGAGTTTGTAACCGAGGTAAGGATCCTTAATCCATCATTGGTACTTCTGCATGTAGTGAAGGATCCCTGATTCTGACTTTTCTATGTTGTGATTTGTAGAGGTTTGTCTGCTTGAAAGCCCACCAGAGTAGAACAAGTTATACGATATTCATAGAGCTTCCTCCATTCATAAGAATTCTGTGAACAAAATATTTAGCAATAAATAGTGTTATAACCAAACCGTTATGCTCGTCAAAGGATATTCTTTTTTAATCCGTCAACGTGGAAGTTCCGATAAGTCCGTCACCATTCTCCAATTCGGTCTCCTTAGCGTGTCTCTTAGCTGTCGAGAAAGAAGTGTCGCAAATATCTAATCCTCCAGAAATTAAGTTGATCACTTGGGCGTTTGCTTGAGGTGGAGCAGCCCTTTCTACACATTCTCAGTATCCTGGGTCCTTGATTTCTTTCTGTCAAACAATTCTTTCAAATAACCCTTGCTGAGAAAGTAGCCTATCTCTCTCCTTAGTGCAATACATTTATCTTTTAAATTCCTAAAATCCTCAGCGTATGTATACCATTTAGATTTATTCTTAAAGGAGTTTATTTGTCGTTTTTCTTTGGCCACCTTGCCTTCTCACCTAAATTCTTCAAAGCAAGCATTAGTTCACTATTATCAATGGAGATGCAACATTCTGATATCCTAGGATATTCTCCTTCATCTTGTTCCACCATGTGGAAGTTTTAGTTATCTGATTTTAAATAGGGGCTTGGATATGTTATTCTTATAGAAGGATCCCTGTTTCTTATTATAGTGCTCATGTTTGGTAGAACCACCGAGCCTATCCTAGATTCTTTTGACATCTTCTAGCCTGATGAACCTCAAGGCTCTGTTTCCGACTTCATCTAGATTCTTGTATGGGTCATTACAAGATCATTATAAAAGGGAGAATCCTTTTTCAATCCCATCTTGAATGCTTCAACAGCAGTTGCAATGTCAAGATTTGGGATCTTTAAGGATTCTCTCCCAAATTTAGTGACATAATCACTAAGGGATTCGTTACCAGCCTAGGTGATTCTATACAAATCGCTTGTTAACCTTTCAACTGTTCTACTATATGAAAATTGGTTATTAAACAAATTAACTACGTGCGAAATTCAAGTAATAGAACAGAGAGGAAGGCTTAGCAGCCATTTTAATGCATATCGAGTGAGTGTGGATCCAAAACCCTTGTATAGGCAAGCTTCTTTTAGTCTCTCACGAATGGGGTTTATCTCCATGATTTCTCGATATTGGGCCACATGCTCCTCTGGGTCGGTTGTACCATAGACAACTTCATGTTGGAGGTTTTAAAGTGCTTGGGTATCTCCGCATTGCATATTGGTGGAGCAAAACGAGATATCCTATGGCTTCCGTCTAGAATCTCAGGAATAGGTTTGACTATTCCTGCGATGCTGGATATCATATCCTTAAGCTTTTGCAACTCCCTGGCCATGGCCTGATTAATCCCTGCATCACGCACATAACCATAGTTAGTATCTAAAGACGTATTACGGAAATTTGTACCACCCGGTTGACTCAAGGGTGGTATCCTAGAAGAGTATCTAGGATAAGACATGTCTGCAGTTATAGTAGGGCCTGAGGATGCAATAGTCTGCATGGGGATGAAATCCCCGTCATAGATATATGAGCTTCTCAATGGTTGTCTCCCTTAGGATCCTTGATAATGGGAAACACTTGAACCAGGAAAGGTCTGTGTTGAATGTCTTGCTGGGTAATCCATGGATCCTTGAACTTGAGCTGAGGATCTTGGTTGATGGAAATAGGATCTTTGAGGCTGGAACATCTCCACGTATCCTTCAGAATAAAGGGAGGATCCTTGAGGCTAAGTTATCCCTAGAGAGCCTTGTTGAAGGAGAAAGGATCCTTGTAGTTGGTAGGAGGTTCATTTGGACTGCTGAGTTGTTGAAGTCGGGGTGAAAAGATCTAGCACTCGACACATCAATGGAGACTGATCCTCCACTGGCCTTTACTGTTTCTTGATATCTTCAATCTCACGTAGGATATTTTGATTAGTCTAGTTCTGCTACTCCATGTAGCTTTTCATCTGCAAATACAAAATAGAAATTTCATTGTCAGTATTTATAGAAGAGGAAGTAGCAGAAGTTTTGGATCCTCTAAGTCCTTGCACTACCCGCTAAGAATAACCTATCCAGGCAATACCTAAGAATATGGGATCCCCAATGAAAACTTGCCTAAGAATATGGGATCCACAATAATGAAAACCTAGCCCCTAACATATAGAAAGGAATATAAATGTGATGGCGAGGGTATCTTTATGTGTGGACATTAAGCATGAGATATGTTGGTAATATTCTTCAAATACATATAAACAAAGACAAAAGCATCATAGAAACATATATGACCAAATTACCATTCTTAATTAAGATATTGAAACATCATCATTTAAACCACAAAAACAAAGTACTAGTTACAAAAATTAATATACATAAACCAACAAAACAAAAACTAATCATAACTTACTAACGAGTTTATACTATTACATGTATCCAATATCAACACATATTTTACATTTTAGCTCTTTTAAGATATCTTGGTTGTGCCTAGGTCAACATATATCTAGATGCAGCAGAAGGACAACCTTGATACCCCGGATGAAATAACGATATGAAGACCTAAAACCTCAGATTTTGTCAATTTATCAACGCAAGATTTAAGGTTATAAAACCATTCGCTACTAATATGTTACCCACTTATACACAGTTCGTTATGTTTATATCACCAACGTAAGTTGATTATTTCATGCTTTTTGCCTACTTGTACATCATATGATGAAGCGACTATCACACTTAAGCAATTTAATTTAATTTCAGTGTGACAGCCTAACTTGCTGATGTATTATCATTTCTTCTTTTCCAAAAAGTAAAACTCATTTTTGATTTTCTACTTTTTTATGTTTTTGGATTTTTAAAAATTTTTAAACTTTACAACTTACTCCCCCTAAACTTACTAACTAACTTAATTCTTTTTTACTTAGGAAAATTTCTCCCCTAAATTTTTGTTTTTATGGAGTAAGGTTTTAAAAAAAGAAATTTGAACACAAACAGACTCCGACTTTAACCTGACAAAAAGTTTTTCACTTTTAGTAAATATTATCTATCACAGAAGTAAATAATTCGTTACCATCTGTAACCTACTATTTACCTCAGATGCTTTACAGGAATAACCACTGTTGAACACACCAACAGTCCTTCTTGGTTATCTTGCACACACTCAATAACTTAGTGAGACTTTAGAACCCAAACCTTACCGGTTTTGGGTTGACAATGAATGTCAATATAACTTAATTTTGTCATATATCCATCACTCCCTACTGGTGTCTTGGATGTCTTTCAAGTTGTTGAATAAGATTTATAATTTTCACGAGATCTTTGATGTTGAGAGTTCCAATACACTCTCGGATTTTCCGAGAAACCTTCTTCTCCCGTAATCATAATCTGAACTTTTCAAAATTTTTGGATTGTTTTGAACATTTGAGTTACTAAAACCCCTATATTTGTTACTTTTTTGAAGATTTCGATTATCAAAAGTCTGGTATCGATTTTGATATCCAAAATTTTTAATTTGAAAAGAATTTGGTTGACCATTATAATGACTTGATTTAGGAGTAAATTTTCTTGGACTACTGTAACATCTGACGAAAAACGAGTTCTAAAACCCGCTCCGCTTTGTAATTCAAGTATATGTTATGTTTGTTCGTTACGCATTTATGATAAACATTTAAGGAATTTGTTATATTTTAGTTATTAATAAAATAAATAAATAATAAAAATAATAAAATAGTAATGATAAATAAAATATATGAATATGATATTGGTTAAGTCCAAAAATAAATAAAATGGTGGACCGCGGGATCGAACCCGGGTCTCTACCCAAACCGTACACACAACACACCACTACACCACTGACCCACATCTGATACAACCTCAAACCAAATAAACTTAAAATAACTCCTGAAATCAAGTTCAAACACCCGCCCTGTAACAACCAATCTTGAATCAAGCAATCACCCAAAACTGTTTTCCCTTGCAATTAATCAGTCAAAATTGTTCTTAATCATGCATCAAGACTCAATCAATGAGTCAATGAATTAAATTTAATTGGCAATTATTGTCCGTAACCGATTTGTTTGTCCGAAAACTCAAACCTGAATCAAGCCATCACCTTTAGCTATAAATGGTGATCCTTGAACCATTTAGAACTCGCACACTCTCGCAATTCACTCTACAAACTTCTGTTACCAAAATCCTTGTCGGATGCATTTGAATTTGCCGGAAAAAGTTTACCGATCGTAGGAGATTTCAGCGATTTCCGTGGGTACATGTTCCACTTTACTTTTTAATTTTTTATAAACCACAATTTTAGTTATCTAATATGTAGCTAAATCGGTTGTTAAGCTAATCAAATTAACCGAATTCATGTTCTGTGATTTTCTTATAAAGAAGATGATCCGGAAGTAATGTATAAATCTAATTAAAATTTGTGTTTATGCCGAGTTAGACACACAGTCCAGTGGATGGACTAAGTGCATTCAAGATCAAGGTCTCCGGTTCGAATCGTAAACACGTCCCAAATTTCCCTATATATTGTAAGTTTTTTTATTAAACACAAATATGAACTGTGACAATTAGTATATAAGATCAATATAAATCTTATAATCTCCGGGTTAGAAACACAGCCCAATTGGTCGGGCTGTGTGCAATACGAAGCCGAGGTCACGAGTTCGAGTCCGGTCCCACATTGTCCCTTGTAAATTACCAAACCTTTTAATGAAATGAAATTATGGTTTATCTCAGTAAGTATATAAATGTAATTAAATTTCTATGTATACTGGGTTAGACACGTAGCTCAGTTGGTCGAGCTGCGTGCACGCAAACGAGAGGTCACGAGTTCGATCCTCACACGCTGCTTATAACACAGCCAATTCAATCCGAAAAGAAACATATTTTTTTTTAAATTAAACTTTTGATTATTTTACTTCTTTAAAAACCATAAAAATATATAATCAAATAATTCCTTTTTAAGCACATAAAAATAGTAATAAATACAATAAGTTTATATAAAAATTTCTAGTAAAAATGTGTAAATAATAATTTTAACCAAAAGAATATATATTTATCTAAAATAATATGTGAAATATTTAGGTTAGCCTTATCACCGTTCGATATCTCAACCGTGCGCAGTCAACATCAACTCCTAAACGTACCCACTGTGAGTGAATTCCTACAAACTCCCCTTTATATTCACGTTTTGGGGTGTATCATGTGTCGTTTTATTTATATCATTTATTCAAACATTTGTGCTACTACCATTTTATGAACTAACGTGCTATGTGATATTTGATATAATGTTATTGGTGGTTATATTTTCTCATTTAATCAAGTTTTCACATTAGGCCCATCAGCTCCTTGTTTCATAGGGGTAGAGCATCGCGTTATCTAATTAGATCGGCTCCGTTTGATTAAGCCTTGATCCTACAGCACATCACTTATCATGCTCACATGTACATTGCTAGATGATTATGTGGTTTGTGGATAGATTACATATATGTTTGCTCATATTTGGTTTACGCACATTTTATTAAATTAATAAACATAAAAAAAAATTTTCTAATGTTTAAACCAGATTCACTCGCCAACTTTTGTTGACCCAAATATCTATTTTTACACATGATACGTTAACAGGTTTGAAGGATGGATCACATAGGACATGGGACTTAGAAGAAAATAAATGTTATTTGCAAGCTTGTTGGAAACATTATAGTGTTTGTATGGATTATGTGTTAAATGGAATGTTTTATTTAAATTTGGAATAATATTGGAAACTTTTATAATAGTAAATGTCATGAGCTTTGATGAAAACCCAATCATGTCCCGACTACCTCCGCTGCGGGTCAGGGTGTGACAATCAAATCTTCCTGATGTTGAAGGTTTAGATTGGAATCTCGGTTGTTTTGTCTGACAACTTGGTTTAACATTTTATTTGAACCAACCTGATTTCCTTCCTTGACCTCGACCTCAGCCTCCACTTTCTTAACCTTTTTAAAAGGACAACAACTAGCCACACGTCCTTTGTTGTTACATTTAAAACAAGATCTTTTCTTAAAAGTTACCCTACAACATACTCTCATATTTGCTACTTCCCTCCTACACACTTATGTCTGTATGATGGACCAATAATCTTATTATTGTCTCTTATAACATTTTCGGACGAACTGCAACACAATAAAAGTTACCCTTTAGTTTCATATATGACCTTGTGTACCCACACTTCCCAAACTTCACAAGAAGTATTAATTAACAAATATAAAAAAATAAACAAAAAAATGAGATCTCAGTAAAGGACACTCAACCTATAGTTTAAAATTTATAATGTACATGGCATGAACATGACCCCTCTTCATTGAGAAGTATATGCATTACAACAAATTGGTCACTAGTTACACATAATGTGAATCTTAGGGCATATAATTCTTCCTGAAAGTAGTAGAGTCAAACCATAGTCCAACCTTCATTTTTAGGTAATATTTCGTGTTAGGGCATAAAATTATTTCCTAAAAAAGTAGTCTAACTTTAATTTCTTTTTGGTAATATTTAGGAACAATTACATACATACCCCTATAAACTTTAATAATTACATATTTACTCAACCTAAAATACAAATTACATATATTCTCTTCCCTAAAGTTAAAAATATCAAATTTTCCAATCCTGATTTATTTTATTAAAAATAAACTAAAGAATATACTATTTATCTCCCCCCTCAAGTCAATTTGAGTCTACCTCTACGCATCATTTCTACCACGGTGTGTGTTTCTACTTGTTAAACTCGCGTCATTGTTTGCCTCTTTTACATGTCTAAACCTTCTCAATCTCCTTTCATTTATCTTATTCGATATACTAACCACTCCTAAACGTTCCCTAAGAAATGATTTCTTGTGTGCCCACGTTTCCACTTCAACCTTCTCTTATTTTTTGCTACTTCCATCTTACGCGCTTGTGTCTACCTGATCTCTCCATAGTTTTATTGTTGGCTCATATAACATTGTTGGTCTAACACAACCCTATAAAATTTACCTTTTGCTTTCCTATCTGCCCTTGTGTGCCCACATTTCCCAAACTTCACATGAAGAAATAACAAACAAATATAAAAAGAAAAAAATAGATGTTTGAATTTGACTCTCAACCTATAGATAAAAGCTTATAATATACTTAGCATGAAACTGGCCCCTTTTTGTTGAGAAGTATATTCATTACAAAAAAAGGTCACTAGTTACACCATAATGTGAATCTCAAGGCATGAATTCTTTCCTCAAATTAGTATAGTGAAACCATAGTCCAACTTTGATTTCTTTTTGGTAATATTTTGTGTTAGAGCATAAAATTCTTTCCTGAAAAACCATAGTGGAACCTTAATTTTTTTGGTAATATTTAGGGACAATTAGATATATACCCTACAAATTTTGTTAATTACCTATTTACGCAACCTAAAATATAGATTACATATATTTTCAAATTCTCATATATTTTATTAAAAATAAACTAAAGAGTAGACTATTTACCTGCTCTCCTCAAGTCAATTTGGGGTCTACCACTACTCCTCATTTCCACCACCGTTGGTGTTTCTACTATTTTAACTGCCATCATCTTTTGCCTCCTTTACATGCTTAGACCTTCTCAGTCTCCTTTCATTCATCTTATCCGATATACTAACCATTACTAACCCTTCCCTAAAGAAATGATTTCTTATGTGCCTACACATCCATTGCAACATTCTCTCATTTTTTTGCTATTTTCATCTTACGCGCTTGTCTCTATATGATGTCCCAATAGTCTTATTGTTGTCCCATATAATATTGTTGGTCTAGCTGTAGCTCTATAAAATTTACCCTTTATCTGCCCTTGTGCCCACATTTCCCAAACTTCACAAAAAAATTAATAAACAAATATAAAAAAATGAGATGTTTGAATTGGACTCTCTAGATTGAAGTTTATAATATATCTGGCATGAAAATGACCCCCTTTTGTTGAGAAGCGTTACAAAAAATTTGTCACTAGTTACACCATAATGTAAATCTTAGGGCATAGAAATCTTTCCTGAAAATAGTCGAGTCAAACTATAGTCTAACCTTAATTTCTTTTTGGTAATATTTGGGGATAATTATATATATGCCCTTACAAACTAATTACATAATAACCCAATGTAAAATATAAATTACATATATTCCCAAGTTAAAATATCAAACTTTCCCATTCTGGATATTTTATTAAAAATAAACTAAAGAATAGAGTATTTACCACCCCATCCCCTCCTCACTAAAACTTAACAAGTGGTATGCGCCACTACTAGATATCCGAATAATCACATAACACAGTTGGATTAAATGAATCCCAAAATGTGCTTTGACATACAACACACGAAATCTCAACTTCATCCTCATACCCATTATCTTGATCATGATATTTTTCTTGATCTGATTTGAGGTCATACTCAGTATTAGGTCAAATTATCAAAAAGGGTTTGTCAAAGAAAAGATTTGGGTGCAGGGCGAAGATTCATTCTGTGGTGGGTAAACAGACATTTTGACGACGGCGATTATATTGTGTAATGTTTTAAAAGAAGGGGATATATGTAAATGTTCCATATTTAAATTATTTGAACAACAACAAACACTTATGGAGATGTAGGACTTAAATCTATGTAAACATTTATTAACAAGCATAGGACATCCTTAATTTTTTTTACTAATTTGATAAAAATAAAAATGATTAACCACATTGCACTAGGTCTGTTCAACGAGCGACCCAATCCAGCTCGACACGACATTAAATCAGTCTCGAGCTCATAATAATACAAGCTAAGACTCGTAATTTTCAATCTGTGCTTAAAACTGAGGTTGACTCGTAATTGACTACCATTTTTGTAAAGAACCAATTCAATAGCTAAGCACAGACACATTTCCCTCTGAGATTTCAAGTCCACAGTTGATTACACCTGTCACTCGTCCACATACCAACATACATATGCAATTCGATATAAAGTTGTTTAAGTTCCATGGTTGTTAAGCAAAATCATTCTCTTATGGCCATTATTGACCATCAGTAGGTCCAGATGGATTCCTAGCTGAACCATGGCTCTGTCCAGCAGACCCATCCTGTGGCTGTTCAGAAAATGAACCCACATGCCTTTGATTTCTCGCCTGCAGAATATAGGACTCAAGAGCTTGTGCACGCAATGCAGCCCGAGCAACACTATCAGGGTAAGGATGCTCCATTAGCGAGTCAAGAGAGCCGAAGCCATCGGGAATAGAACTGCAACAACCACAAAAAATAAATAAACCAATACATTTATCAGTTAACATTAAATGAGTTATGTTATCTTAAGTAAAAGAAATAGCTTAGTCGAAAACCACCCAAAGTGTATTTTTAATGCATGTGTTACATATAAAAAAACTAGATTATATTTGAAATAATATATCTACTTGGTCTTTGACCCACAGATGATTGTGGTCATCAGCTAAGAATGTTGAGACCTCCACTAGAATGTTTGCAAACACCAAGTAGATATTATTTGGTTCTGTTATGTCACTAAAAAATGGTTACCAAAAGTTAAAATTAAAGTATCAATATGGGTCTAAAGATACCAAAAGTTTATATTTAATGCATAGTTTTCATAAAATAACTAGAATATTGTTGATTAATGTTTTGAACCACACATTAATTATTGTCAAATTAAGATAAAGACTAACGTTGCATGTGCAGGAATATCAGGGTAATCAATCACTTGCGAGCTAACGTGGCTGAGACCTCTGGCAAGAAAATTACAACAACCACGAAAAGATTATCACTTCACAATACGTATATCAACATAATTTGTGTTATGTCTCTCAGGTAAAAGTAAACCATTAAACTAAAATGTGCGATGCAGGCCCAAGTGTGGAAGATCAAGACCTGGATGCTCACGATTGAGCTACCAAGGGGGCTACACGAATGTCCATAACTTTTATGTTTTTCTTCATGTATTATGCATTTTCTTTTTGGGTTTGTGTTTGGCGCATCATCTTTTTATGACCCGTTTCGAATTTCTGTTCTTATATAAGTTCTTGTCATGTAATCTGGATGGTCACTTATCATTATTCCAATAAAACATCCTATATTTCAAATTCTATGCCCTTTGGGACATATTTGAGGGACTAGGGAAGATTATCACGGGTATTCTTATAATCACGTGATCAATTCTTCATTAACGTTTCACACGCAACATCTATGTGTCAAAAAGGTTGAAAATCACCCAAGGTGTATAATAAATGTAGAAACTAACATTGCATGTGCAGCACTATGAGGGTAATAGTAAGGATAATCCATTAGGCGCAAGTCAGGAGAGCCAAGACCTTCAGGAGGAAAACTGCAACCACAACAAAATAAATAAATAAATAAAATCAATACATACATCACTTAACATAATTCAGGTTATGCTATCTAATGAGATTAAAATAAAATGTGTTAATAGGGGTCAAAAATCACCCAAACTAAATGATAAATGCATATATCACTTAACATCAAAGTAAGAGTAATGATCATGCACCACTATCAAGGTAAGAGTAATGATCGTTCCTTAGCCCGCCAAGACCTCCGGTAGAAATCACAAAAGAAAGAATAAATGTATATATCACTTAACATAATTTTGGTAGACCTGCATAATACCAAGTAAAAGGCTTGCAGGTTGGGGGCTGGTGCTCTTTCATTCATGCATGAAAAAACGCTAGATTGCTTATCACTAGGAATTCTACCAAATATCCTCCACCACCACAATCAGCAACTATACATAATATTATTGGAAGTTAAGCTTGAAACGGACCAAAACATAAATATGAAGGGGCTAAGTAAAAGTATTTAGCTTTAATATTATTTTAGTCATATGTTTATCAGGTAAGTTTTATTTATTTATTTGCATGTATTAACAATCTAGAATGTATCCTAGTATGTCTAAGTTATATATAGGGCATGGGTTGATGGTTTTTGTAGATTTCAATATTTATCAAAGTTCGTATTAGAGCAGTAAGGCTCCAAGCACAAAGAGCAATACCCGATCGCATCCCATGTTATCGTGAAGAGCAGGTATTGGGGTGAATGGCCGAGGAAGGATGTGACGGCAACTAGAAGACATGACACAGACATTGTTTGACCCAACTAAAGTATGCTCCCTTAGGTTACAACTAATGCCACCTAGAAATAAAAATACTAAGTTTTGGTTACTACTTCAACACTTCTCCTTAAACTGAACTTAGTTTAAGTAGGATCTATGGATCTTCCTTCACAGTTCCATACCTACCTTCATCTTCTTCGACATGCCCTCACTTGATTCTCCCTGCGAATATTGATTTTCCTCATCCACAAAATTAATGCCTTATCCAAATCAAAACCGAGGTCCCGAGTGTCCACAAAGTCGTATTTTACACCCTCCTATATCCTCCATTCAATTCAACTATCATGTACAAATCAAGCAGTTCAATTCCTTTTCCATTGTCATGTTTGGATGGGACTGCTCTTTCAGAATTTACTTCCATAAATTCCCTTTGAAACCATTCCACCGGTCTATTAAATTATCTGTTAAACCCGTCTTTATATACAAAAATGTGTCATATACTTGTAATAAATCTAATAAATCCATACATTCCCCAATAGACGAAATGCCTGAATGATAGATATCAAAACCTTTTTCTTTTCTTAATTCTGAACTTGATTGGACGTAAGATCAACTTGTTCAAAATAGGCTTGAAAATTTGCGGTATCCTTTTCCAAAACACAATCTTCGTCCCCACGTGTGAATTCTGCATATTTAGTTTCTTACTTTTCTTTTTCCATGATCACATTTTGATCAAAAGAAAACATCTTCTTAATATTACAAATGTTCCCCCTATGTGAACCTCATATGCTTGTTTCACACATGTTCAGGATTAATTAGTACACTTCTCTTTAATGAGGGAACATAGAATACACTAGGTACAGTTTGGATGTTCCTTCAGTACTGATCTGTACTTTTCCTGTTCCTTTTAAAATAATATGTTCTTTTCACTTGCTCGATTTCTATTTCATATATTTTCTTAAAAGAAGTGAACAAATTGAAATTACAAGTCACGAAGTTTTTGCTAGTCGGACTTACGTACAAAATTTCATCCCAAGTGTGTCCTTTTGTCCCTGTAACCATGTATTTACACTTTTTTAGTATTTCATCCTTTCTCTTGATCTCCATTTCTTCACTGGATTGTTTCACATGACCCGGTTTGTTGCAATAACAACGGGTCATTGATTTCTTCCTCTTTCCTTTTCTATCAGTCACAGTATTTATTTGTTCTGACTTCTGTACTTGTGTTGAAGTTTTCTTTCTCTGAATTATGTACAAAAGACACGCTTCCATCCCTTTCGATCTGGAACCGAAGTTAAGTCTGTATCAGTCCTTCGTCCAGCATCGAATTTTCTGAAATTAAGCTTGCCTTCCATTGATTGTTTTATGTTCATCAAACATGATCAAGCACATTGAAATTTCCAGAACCTTGGGCTTTGATATTACTTGTTGGGAAGAGAATGATCGATTATTAAATCACAGGTATATAGGAATTGAACAAGATAACTGAATTAGAATACCTGTTTAAAATTCACAGGGAATCTGATTGCTACTTGTTTTTTAACATTGATGACCTATTTATATATACAACGAACCGGTGTGATAACCACCAACCAGTACAGTGGAAATAACCGCCATAACCATCTAATGACGTCAACAATAGACATCACACAAACATTGTTTGACCCATCTAAAGTACTGACACTTAGGTTACACATAAATGTAACATATAAATATAAATACTTACTTCTGTTACTACTTCAATTGGATCCACCTTCCTGTTGTTGTGACCTTCACCTGTCTAATCACTTTCTTAGTCATTATTATGTTCAGCCGTTCAGGTCTATTCGCTTGTGACTAGGGCCTACAGGCGGCTTAAGTGGACTACCTTCGGTGAAGTAAATCTAGGCAAAGCTGACTCACTTACCAAGACATAAGTCCTCTCTTTGGGCCACTAATTTTTTTGAGCAACAGAATGCATAAGGTAAAGAGCATTGCATACTGGTCTTTTAGTTTATGCATACTCTGCATTTCTTTGAACTTATACCACTGCTTGATCTAAAGAAAGCCAGATTCATCTTACATTTAGGATCTAGTTTGGACAAGGGCTTGCATTGTGAAACAAATATTACTGAAAGATTTTGTAACTATACTGAGATATTTAATCAAAATTTTCAAGATTTATCATACAAAATTTAATCAATACTTTCAAGATTTATCTTACAAATTATCATATAAAGCTTAAAACAGATAACTGGAACTAGAAAAACCTTTTAAACCTAAGATGCTAAAATAAGATTTGAGTCTATATATCACAAAATATTTTATCTAATAGCTAACACACACTCTCTAAACTCTATTTCTAAAATCCACTTTGTAGGCCATGAATCCGCTCCACTTTTTGGGCATAACCACTTGATGGCATTAGTCGAAAAAGTATGTAGTCTTTAGGTGGTTTGGATAAGTTTTTATGGTTTCTAATCATATTTTGGTAGTTGTAATGATTTTAAGCAATAGTGATGCCATTATTATATGCACATAGATAGATAGAAGGGTGTTCAATACACAACCAGTAATAAGTTGATAACTGTTAGATGAAGAATAGATTCATTACTGAATTCGGAAAAATTAAATCTCAGGTGCCCTTCAACATTTATGGAAAATGTCAACATAGAAGCAAAATCAAAGGAAAACTACCAAGCATCTGTCTACAAATGAAATGTTAGAATAATTAGACTATACTTTGTATTATTATTCATTAGTTATTATGCAGTTGCTTCACGTTATTAGATAACACAAGTTTAGTTAGTTTAGGTAGTGATGGTCTGCTAAGTTGTGACCCAAGTCCCTTGGTGTCTGTTCGCAACATATATATAGTGTCATTACTTTGTCAAAATTGCATAAATACGACTTACTGGTGTTCTGTTCTAAACCAATTTCTATACTTTCTAATTTACAGTACACAATACTAACTATTTTTCAGCAGAAGAACAAACTATTTCCTGCACACACAAAACCTTGAATTTCCGGAAATATACACTTAGTCTTTTATCATATGCTACATAAATATCTCTTTGGATCTAACAATTGGTATCAGAAAACCAAAGATCTAAAGAAAAACTAAAAGAATTAGGCATCTAATCTGTCAACCTAACAAGTAAAATATGGCTCACTTTGTTACAAAGGCAAAAAGAAGCAGTCATCATGAATCTGAGTCAACTATGGACTGAAAACTGGAAGAGGAGGATGCAATCGACCAACAACATAGGTAAGATCCGGTGTTATTTTTATCACAAATAATATTGCCAGTTTGCCACAACTATGGGCATACACGGTCAGGTTTTGTAGGCACAAAAGAAAGTATGAACAACAATTCAATTTTCTTATTGTTAATTACAACACATATCCGTATTTACTATATTAGGATTGGACTTCCATTCATGCAATCATCCTGAGTTTGAATTTCAGAGATCACATGTTTGGATACAAAGATCTATTCATCAAACTAGAAGAAATGTTGGATAATGCATAAACAGGGGAAATAACTTACTTTCTATGATCTGTATTGACACTATAGAGATCAAACATGAATTGGAATAACAGAAAAATCCATTGATTTCATCGATGCTTGCATAAATTTATTTGATGATCTTCATGAATGGAAGATATAGCCACATGTCATGATGTAATCAAGAAAGTATTCTATAAAGTTGTAACATGGTTCTTGACATAATTTCTAAAGATCAAATGTAACTAGGATCTCCTGCCCTTATCTATGAAGAAGATCAAGTTCATTTACTCAACATATACCATTCTGTGCAAAGAGGAGGATATAAACAGGTTTTTAAGAACAAGATTTGAGATGTAATTTCTAGGGATATGGGATATGATTGGAAAGAATGAACAAGTTTGATGCTTCTCTATGAAGTACTTGGACATCATGGAATGGAATCAAGGGGTCTTAAGGAACAAAGAATTGGTGTTTTATCAGAATTATGAAGAAGATGTGAAGGTTGAAAGCCATGCCAGAAAAGAAGGCCATGCAACTCTACCAAGCAACGGATACGGATGTTGAAGACAATGATAGTTATTCATAAGTCTAGTTGAAGGGGATATGTTAGAATAATTACATTATACTTTTTATTATTATTCTTTAATTATATTTTTTAATTGTGTCACATTATTAGATAACATAAGTTTAGTTAAGCTGGAAGTTATGGCCGCTTGATTTGCGACTCCCAACTGAAAGAGGTGTGACTCTTCCCTTGGCGTCAGTCACCAAATATAAATAGTGTGAATTACTTTTATAATTTCTTATATCAAAAAGAAAGTAATATCTTACAATCGTCATAGTTCACGCAACAAAAGGAAATGGCAGAATGAACACATATAAGAAAACAGAAGATAAAGTCATGCTTACTTAAAAACAGCATCAACATGCACACTATATCCTGGAAATGGGAATGACGACTGCAAAAAGAAATCAGGGAAACTACATTAGCTGTCATTCGCAAAAGATCTAAGAAATTGCAAAAGTTTGGATTCATTTTACAGGTAAAGTCGGTTCCCTATCTGGTATATATACTCAATTTTCATAAGTTCTCAGCAATAAGAACACTACTCTTATTACAAAAGTGTACACAATAACCCTTCATACAAAGGATTACACCAAAATATAGAGATTCTGCAGGGAGTTCCAATGCAATAACCGTATAGTGAGATTTAAGGCAATAAGGATCAAAGATTAACAAATCTTACTGATCCTGGAGGAGTCGGATCAGGAGCATATCCAAGAATGACCGAGTTGTCAACCTCGTACTCTGGAGATGGCCAGAGACAGTCTGGATCTTAACAAGCCATTGACCCTCCTCAACTTTTCTACAGTTACGACATTCCACCTCTCCCTTAACTATAAATGCAAATATAATAAAGCGATCTGTACCAAACACAGTAGAAACACATATTTCATTTACATAAAAGGTTTTTCACATTTCATATTCTCAAGATCTATCTTTGACATTGTTGGTATCATCGACAATGGGTTCCCAGGACCATTCGGTTCGAGAAGAACAATGGATACAAACATTCGTGATATCACCACAGACTTCACACCACTTCATGATCAATGTAAATGCAGAAAAATAAACAATCAAACTAACCAATTTGTAACAGAACTTGAATCAATCAGAACTTCATAAAGATAAACTTCAAGTACAAGTTTGCAGCGTGCATAGAATGAAGTTGTTGCCAAGTATTTATATCGAACGAACGGGTGTGAGTGAAACGTCGCAATGTTTCACAGAGAGATACGTCTCTTCCCTTGGTTATATCTCTTCACACGTACCTGTTCGCATATTATGGCCCAACATCACATGACCCAATATCACATGACCCAATATCTAAACCTAATGGACTTGCTAGACACTTGTTCGACCCAACACACTAAACATGGCCTTCGGCCCAGGTTCGACGTAAACAAATAAAACATAATAGTAACTATTTGACCCAATAACGACTAAAATAAAACACATGTAAACTACCGGCCCGAAACTGATTCGATCGGATGTGGCTTGATTATCTTAACATCTTCATTCACCTCCCTAATCGATCCGATACGTCCAATCTTCACTTGTTGTTGTCTTTGTTGGTGACCTCCACAATGATCACCAATTCATCGTCACTTGAATCTTCAATCCATCCATTGCCTTTATCTTCGCTCTAGTCCGTTTGTGCATCCTTCTTGCTTACTTCTTCCGTAACCAACTGATTCTTGTCACCCTTCTTTTTCATCAAATCGAAATACCATTGGATCAACTCTATGTAGTACACATATGCAACCTTTATCACATGCGCATCGTCCAGATGGTAACCATACTCGAATGCAACCTCATCCCAAAGATCAACTTGGACAACTTTCTTGAATCCACCCTTGACGGTACAATTCGATGTAGTAAAATCAAACTAACTTCCCTTCCGTCGATTAACTCGGGTGGCATGGTGTTTACCTTGAAGATTCCAAGGAAACATGGAATAAACCACAATATGATTTCTTCGAGGCTTGCTTCATAAAAGTGATTACGATCAGCCAACTCTTCGTGTAGCAATATCAAGTTAATCGTCTCTAAACAACTTTCGATAATCATGTCATTTTCAATGACGTCTTCTACATCTTGGGAAAGTGCCAATGCCCTTTGTCTTAACTCTTGCTTCGATTGTGACAGATTGTCTCTCAAGCCCTCGTAGTAAATCATGAAACCAACCTTTTGTTTTTTCGAGTAGACAATCTCGTCTTTCTTCACTCCCGATGTGCTTTCACCATCCAACTTCTTCTTGTTTTTCTCTCTCTCGATCTCAAACTCCTTCTCATAGAACTCCTCAACATATTCCTTCAATTTTTCTTTATCCTTTCGATGTCCATTGTCGATATCTAGATCGTCATAGAATTTGTCTAAGTATTCATTCTCCAATTCGACTTCCGATTTGTTTTCGAACACATCAAAGCCTTTTGCTTGACCACCAAACATCTTCTTAAGAACACACTTGTCACCAGTAGTAATTTTTTGATTCCTTAAAACAACAATTGTTCAAGGCTTAACACATTCTTGTTGAGTTTGGGGACATAACTAACACACGGTATAGTTTTCTCCTTCCCGTCCACCGGTATCTTCACTTCTCCAATCCCATGCACGAACATGAATTCATTTTTCTCGTCGTTAGTCATCACACCGAAATGCCTTTTAAACCGCTTAAACACACTTTTGTTCCCCGTCATGTGTGTTTTAAAATTTGGGTCCTCTACCAAAATCGAATCACACTTTCCTCCGCAAGTACCATAAACTAAATAATGGCTTTCAACGGGTAAAGGAACCAAGTTGATGTACTTACTTGGACATATGGAAGCGATGTGACCGAACTGTTTGCACATAAAACAGCGAATACCGGCTTTCCTTGGTCGCCCGACCGATCCACTTCTTCCCTTGCCGAACTTCTTTGCAAAACCTCTAGGAATCATCTTCTTGGGAAAACTTTTCACGGGTGATTTCCACGAGCGCGTGGATGGCTTCCTCTGCACAACACTTTTCCCTTTGTTGCAGCCCCGGCCGCTCTTTCCACCGCTTATGCGAACATCACCAAACCCGGCACCAACCGTTTTACCCTTCTCCCTCAGACAATCTACCAGACCGCCATCATCCTTCTCGATCGCCGAAGAACATTTGGCTCTGATACCACTATTGGTATCATCGAAAACGGGTTCCAGGACCATTCGGTTCGAGAAGAACAATGGTTACAAACATTCGTAATATCCCAAAGATTTCACACTACTTCATTGTCAATGTAAATGCAGAAAAATAAACAATCAAACTAACCGATTTGTAACGGAACTTGAATCAATCAGAACTTCATAAACATAAACTTCAAGTACAAATTTGCAGCGTGCATAGAATAAAGTTGTTGCCAAGTATTTATATCGAACGAATGGGTGCGAGTGAAACGTCGCAATGTTTCACAGAGAGATACGTCTCTTCCCTTGATAACAGAATCTACGGTTATATCTCTTCACACACACCTGTTCGCATATTATGGCCCAACTTCACATGACCCAATATCTAAACCTAATGGATTTGCTAGACACTTGTTCGACCCAACACAATAAACATGGCCTTCGGCCCAGGTTCGACATAAACTAATAAAACATAATAGTAACTGTTTGACTCAATAACGACTAAAATAAAACACATGTAAACTACCGGCCCGAAACCGATTCGATCGAATGTTGCTTGATTATCTTAACGTCTTCAGACATGAATAAGTACTGTTGGTAAAGCACTTTGAGTAAGTAGTTTGCAATTATTTATATTTATCTATCCGGGTATGCATCTCAAAAATATTTATGTTATCTCCCAGATGTATACTAGTAGGATGAGACAAATATTTTTTGTGTACTTGAAGCCAAGGCTTGAGGTGTTTAGCTTTCAAAAACTACACATAAATTGCTTTTAGATAACATTTTCTGTTTTTTTAATCCTTAAAACACCAAGGAATAAGATAACAAAATATCTATAAATTAATCAGCGGTAAATATGTTATATGATTACATCTGTATACAACCAAAAAAAGCTCTGTACACCAAACTAAAAGCACCGCAAAAAACAAAATATCCAGTTTAAATATCATAATATAAAAAAAACATAAATTTTATTTTAATATCCTTAATAGCAAATCATCCAAGCCACCTCACTGTTCTATTGTTCTCCCTCCTTCCCAGCCAATCAGACATTCCTCATTAATTTAACTGTCTACTTCAGTCTAAGCATTAAGCAGTTAGAAAGGATAGTTTAACGTACGTTTATGATCGCCATCAATATCATATATTAACCTCAAACATGAAATAAACTCACATCTTCAATACAAAGAAATACTTATACAGACATACATACAGCTATAATCTTACTCATAGCACAACTATTAGTAGGGGCTGAGATGGTGTGATACGGCAAACCTTACCTTGAATATATTGATCTCTATCACAAGGGTTTAGTGAATAGCTAAGAACACAAATTAATTGATATTCCAGACAAAAACATATCTTCATAAGTGAAACATAAACAACTGACCAAGTCTGAAGTGATGCCCGCACAAAAGCAGTGCACCAATGTATCTAATTATTGATGGAGATCGCCCAAAATTGCTCGGTTTTGAGCTCTGATGATCTTAAACTGATTACTTCGAGGTGGTGATTTAATCAAACATGAATAGTAGGGTAAAGCATGAACAACTTGACACACAGTAGACTTCATAAATGTTGTCCAATAAATGAAAATAAAAATTAATTTCATTTTTTCGTCTAAATGACAGAAATGTCCCTTGACTGTAAAGTATAAGCAATCGCCAATACAATTTTCCGGCGATAGTCCGAAGCTTTGCAACCATCTTCTTTAAACAATGAGTGAAGCTTTCTGTTGGTTACAGGCCGAACTCCACACACACTAACTTGTATATAATGCACGAAGAACAGGAATGAAAATTGCTACTCAAAGGGGTTATCTATTCAATAAACAAATAGGCTTTAAATAGCCATACATTTAAAAACGTGCAAAGAACAAATAAAGAATATACTACTTATTCAACTAAAGATTCCCTACAAAGCATGACCACTCTTCCCCAACGTATATCTCCTTGTGAATCGGTCAACCCTTTGACTTTTCTTTATTCATCATGGAGCATGCAACTTAACAACTTAAACTATTAAATAACTAAATTATTAAGCCACACAAGCTTTGCATGCAACCCACGTGATTATATGAAAATAAGCTTATAATTTCATACCACAACTCATCTCGTGTGACCCGTGACTCGTGTAACCCGTGAACAAAACCGAGTAAACCCAAAATCACCCCCTTAATCGGTTTGTTCACACCACTCGCTCACCACACCGGAATCACCGTCTCCTCTCGAACCATCTCGACTTCTACCGGACACATGACCTCAACCTCGGTCACATTCAAAGTCGTTCTAACACTCGACCGACCTATCCTGGACACCCCGGTCTTCACATCGACCACGTCCAAAGTCGTCTCTAATCATGTTTTAACTATTCTATCAAACTCTTCCTTAATACGCACAACTTCCGTATCAACCACCAACTAGACACCAGCCACCTGCTGCATCGTCTTCGAGTCGCTAAACGAATATCTCAGCCACCCCGCTGTTTCGTTTCTACCGCGCTACACCCGTTGGTTTTTCTGCCATAAGAATTTGACGCCACTTTGCGATTCTTCTCCTTGGCAAGAAAGAGTATCCGACAAATAAAAACACGATCCATTCTCGTTCTCTGATCAACAACTGGGTTAACAAGCCCGCTGATTTGACCTAAATCACGACTTGTCTCTACTACCCTTTTGACCCGCTAGAACTGTAAACCCTCGAATCCGCTGACTTGCGATCACCTAGTTTTCTCCGATCACTGCTGATATGTTACCTCCGATCACTGCACACCGGAAAACTTGGATTGCTATTGTCCTTTTCTTCCACTTTGATCACCGCTAACAGCTACGAGACACATCGGTGTTCACCCGTTACCACCGTCGTCCTAAACGGCACTCTCCGCACGACAACGACTGACACGAACCACCTCCCGGTCTCCGTCTTCTGCTGTATAACGCTCCTGAACCCTTCTTTACGCCTGCCCTCCACCGACCGACACATCCGCCACGGCGGAGGCTTCTCGATACGAGCCCTAGGCTCTGATACTAAATGTTGGTTACAGGCCCCACTCCACACACACTAACTTGTATATAATGCACGAAGAACATGAATGAAAATTGCTACTCAAAAGGGGTTATCTTTCAATAAACAAATAGACTTTAAATAGCCATACATTTACAAACGTGCAAATAACAAATAAAGAATATACTACTTATTCAACTAAAGATTCCCTACAAAGCATGACCACTTCTCCCCAACGTATATCTCCTTGTGAATCGGTCAACCCTTTGACTTTTCTTTATTCATCATGGAGCCTGCAACTTAACAACTTAAACTATTAAATAACTAAATTATTAAGCCACACAAGCTTTGCCATGCAACCCACGTGATTATATGAAAAAAAAGCTTATAATTTCATACCACAACTCATCTCGTGTGACCCTGACTCGTGTAACCCGCGAACAAACCGAGTAAACCCAACACTTTCATGCCCTGAATTTACAGTAAAAAGGCACATTGAGATCTGCAAATGAACTCTTACTATTTAATATATATTATATTTATTTTAATCACTAGTTGTTGTCTTCACTAACTACTATATTCCTTTAACTAAATGACATACAGGTCTGAACAAATTGTCCTTTAATTACCTAAAAAGATTATAGATAGATAACGGCCGTGAAGGATATGGTAATAAATATAAACGAATGTTGGATACAAGCTCCAAAGTACAACTGAAAATACTTCATTCATTACAAAATCCTTACATACATAGACTCAAAACAAATCAACCTTGCAACCCACTGTCTCCTCCTACATTCTAGCAAACACAACCCACGACATAAACCTTAATAAATATACCACTAAATTAAACTTTAGGCTGACCCGTATCCACCTCCATGATCCGTAATGATTAACCTTACATTTACCTACTTAATCTTGATGTACTTTGGCCGTTTCTTTCTTTCTTTCTCATTGAGATCTCTTCCTTTCTAGCTTAGCTTGCTAAGTGATACGATCTTGCTTTTCTTGGTTTGTTCCTGGTGCTCGTTCTCTTGCTTTTGTTGTATAAGCCAAGTAGTTTCTCACGTGAATACTATGAAGCGAATTAGTTATTATTCCAAACAGAAAGCAAAAATATACAGAGTTTACAAGGAATTATAAATTGGCTCATTTTGGACCTCCTGGCTTGACTCTTACGGCTAAATCAAATACAGAAAAGCAAACTTGGAATTCAAATAACAGCTAACAATAATGACCCATAACAAACCAATATATAATAACTTTTCAATAACTTTGTATTACTATTTTAACACCTCCGATTACTCAGAGTTTCTTCACTCCATGTCTTCCTCTTAAACAGTAGAACTATTCCATCCAAAGAGCTTTAGTAAGAACATCTGCTAGTCGTTCTCGCCTGGCTATCGCATGACTTGAGCACAACTTGTTTTCAATCTACCAAACTATTGATGTAATGATACTTGATGTCAATGTGTTTACTCCGTTATGCACAGATGAATTTTTAGATGGAAACATTGATGAAAAGTTAACACATTTGAAGTTTTTAGATAGAAACATTGCCAAACGTTATCACAATAAATGGTAGTAGCCTGCTGTTGTTCGTATCCTAACACCTTCAATAATTGTCAAAGCCACATGGCTTGACAAGCAGCTGAATCAGTATTTATAAAATATAACACATCGTCTTTAAAGCACATTAACACCCAAACTATTTCGCACAACACCAAGCTCGTCACTCAAAACGACCCGTATCTCAAGACTCGTGATCCCTACACGTAATCCCCCTCTTTGGGACAAATTACTCCCAACACATACAAACAACCCACATCTAACATACACGGACACAAGACTTGTCATCCAAACCAACCCATAGCGAGGACTCCCAACTCTTATGAGTAGTCCCCTTCCTAGGGACATATTACATACACAAGTCGTATGACTACACTTTTGCACTCGTCTCAATTGTCGTACAATGAACTCCTTAGTACGAACCACAACAACAGTAAATAAACATCATACCTCAAACACATAATACATCCACCAGTTCATCTACCGTGAACACGTAAAACACATAACATGGAAATCTACTATATAATTCAGTCAAATCACTAAGAAGTGACCGTAGCTTGGCTCAATTTGCCACATGTAACCCCGCTCATTGGTCAGATTACTAGGCTGCAACTTTCATCATCCTGTATAATCTATCGATGCCACTAGGGCTTAATCATTGTCCCAGAATGTGACCATCATTTGAACACCTCAAGGGTGCTACTGTTGGATTCATATGTACGATTTGATAAGTCAATGTTGCTGATGAAGCTATGATCCATAAGAGTTACACCTTGAGAAACAAACATTAAATCCACATAACTTGATTAACCGGTGATCACAAACAATTTACTCATCAAAATATATAATTATCTAGAATAATTACATATTCTTGTGGAACGGGGTTTACTATTTATATGTGTTGTATATAGTTTAATGTTTATTTATTTAAACTATGATTTTAGGCTTCTGATCGCATCTTGGACATGATCTAGGCATATCGGGGCTCTGGTGTTTGGGAGGTGATTAAACAAACGATTATTAGGGTTATTGCTAACTTATTCATTTCATTCCAATCCAATCACCAAAACTCTCCAGCCACCACACACCTAGTCTCGCCCATCCTTCGCTTTGCAACACCGTCCGACAAAGGCCAAGGACCGCCGTCGTCGCCTTCATCTAGCGCCACCGCCACTACCATCCGTAAGCCGCTGCATCTAGTTTAGTGCGTCTTTGTATTCTATGTTGCTTCACTTTGGCCGTCACTGTGCGAATAGGCTAGAAAGAGTGTGTATTGAATATTGTATAGTGCGAACAAAACTGGCTCCTAGAGTGACATGTGCCTCGTACCATTGACTATATGCTTCGTACGAGTGACCTTTACTCGTACAGTGATAACATCTCACTCGTACGAATGATCCTTCGTACGAGTGACAACAGGCTCGCTTTGCACGAGCTGTCATGTTTATAAATAGGTGTCGTGTGTTCATTGTTTTGTAAGTTTTGGAAGTTCCCTTATGGGAATCACTGGTGGATTCTCTCCAGGAACTCCGCCAGCCAGACAAGATGTATACTCTTTCGGTATGAATGAATGAATGAAAAGCTTTCGCTGATTCCTGTGCCTACATGTCTATTTCGTTTTGCCGAATCAGTACTATCCCCAAAACATCAAATAATTGGACAATCCATGGACATAATGTAAAATTGAAACCATAGGATTGATAGAACTGATTTTCGACTAGATGTGTGCAAAAATCATGTAGAAATTCGAAGAAATGAAGAGGATCGAAGATTCATTAGAGATGAGATAACGTTTAAGTCTATTCACGAAATAGACTATACATCTGAAGAATGTTTCTCAGATTTGATGTATTACCAGATAGTTTCTTTCGATGATTTGCTGATTGAGAAGATTTTTGCGGATATTTATTGATTTGAAGTTTTTCGGTGTGGTATTTTGATGTTTCTAAAAATTGACGGTTGGGTTTTTGAAGATCGGAGGTTCGAGCATCAGGGGAGTGCGCTAAACCAAACGCGAATACGCTTAACGTCGAAATGGAGAAGCTGCATTGTTTAATTTCAAGTTGAGGATTCTTCGAGAAAAGTTTGTAGTTCAAGCAAATCAGAGGGATCTTGAACTGTGCAAAAAAAGCCGTTAAGATTAATTTCTGGAGAAAATTATTTCAGGGGAATGTTGCTTAACGTAGATAATGCAAACTCGGATCTTCAATTAAAGGGGAATTACGACGTCAACAGATACCCGATTGAAGTTGCAGAATATTCAAACACAGCTCTCAGATTTCAAGTTCAAGTGCAAGCTTCGACAGTGATGTCCAAGGGGAATTTGTTGATGCACTTGGCCGTCACTATGCGAATAGGCTAGAAAGAGTGTGTATTGAATATTGTATAGATTAGATACGAACACACGACCCAAGTGCGAACGAGTACTGGCTCGTAGAGTGACATGTGCCTCGTACGAATGACCCTTCGTACGAGGTACAACAGGCTTGCTTCGCACGAGTTGTCAACTCTATAAATATCTCTTTGGATCTAACAATATCAGAAAACCAAGTATCTAAAGAAAAACTAAAAGAATTAGGCATCTAATCTGTCAACCTAACAAGTAGAAAATGGCTCACTTTGTTACAAAGGCAAAAAGAAGCAGTCATCATGAATCTGAGTCAACTATGGACTGAAAACTAGAAGAGGAGGATGCAATCGACCAACAACATAGGTAAGATCCGGTGTTATTGTTACCACAAATAATATTGCCAGTTTGCCACAACTATGGGCATACACGGTCAGGTTTTGTAGGCACAAAAGAAAGTATGAACAACAATTCAATTTTCTTATGGTTAATTACAACACATATCCGCATTTACTATACTATGATCAGACTTCCATTCATGCAATCATCCTGAGTTTGAATTTCAGAGATCACATGTTTGGATACAAAGATCTATTCATCAAACTAGAAGAAATGTTGGATAACGCATAAACAGGCGAAAATAACTTACTTTCTATGATCTGTATTGACACTATAGAGATCAAACATTAATTGGAATAACATAAAAATCCATTGATTTCGTCGATGCTTGCATAAATTTATTTGATGATCTTCATGAATGGAAGATATAGCCACAGTCATGATGTAATCAAGAAAGTATTCTATAAAGTTGTAACATGGTTCTTGAAATAATTTCTAAAGATCAAATGTAACTAGGATCTCCTGCCCTTATCTATGAAGAAGATCAAGTTCATTTACTCAACATATACCATTCTGTGGAACTGAGGAGGATATAAACAGGTTTTTAAGAACAAGATTTGAGATGTAATTTCTAGGGATATGGGATATGATTGGAAAGAATGAACAAGCTTGATGCTTCTCTATGAAGTACTTGGGCATCATGGAATGGAATCAAGGGGTCTTAAGGAACAAAGAATTGGTGTTTTATCAGAATTATGAAGAAGATGTGAAGGTTGAAAGCCATGCCAGAAAAGAAGGCCATGCAACTCTACCAAGCGACAGGATACGGATGTTGAAGACAATGATAGTTATTCATAAGTCTAGTTGAAGGGGATATGTTAGAATAATTACATTATACTTTTTATTATTATTCTTTAATTATATTATTTAATTGTGTCACATTATTAGATAACATAAGTTTAGTTAAGCTGGTAGTTATGGCCGCTTGATTTGTTACTCCCAACTGAAAGAGGTGTCTCTTCCCTTGGCGTCAGTCACGGAATATAAATAGTGTGAATTACTTTTGTAATCTCTTATATCAAAAAGAAAGTAATATCTTACAATCGTCATAGTTTAGGCAACAAAAAGAAATGGCAGAATGACCATATAAGAAAACAGAAGATAAAGTCATGCTTACTTAAAAACAGCATCAGCATGCACACTATATCCTGGAAATGGGAATGACGACTGCAAAAAGAAATCAGGGAAACTACATTAGCTGTAATTCCCAAAAGATCTAAGAAATTGCAAAAGTTTATATGAGGATTCATTTTACAGGTAAAGTCGGTTCCCTATCTGGTATATATACTCAATTTTCATAAGTTCTCAGCAATAAGAACACTACTCTTATTACAAAAGTGTACACAATAACCCTTCATACAAAGGATTACACCAAGATATAGAGATTCTGCAGGGAGTTCCAATGCAATAACCGTAACTAGTGAGATTTAAGGCAATAAGGATCAAAGATTAACAAATCTTACTGATCCTGGAGGAGTCGGATCAGAAGCATATCCAAGAATGACCGAGTTGTCAACCTCGCACTCTGGAGATGGCCAGAGACAGTCTGGATTAAGCCATTGACCCTCCTCAACTTTTCTACAGTTACGACATTCCACCTCTCCCTTAACTATAAATGCAGGTATAATAATGCGATCTGTACCAAACACAGTAGAAACACATATTACATTTACATAAAAGGTTTTTCACATTTCATATTCTCAAGATCTATCTTTGACATTGTTGGTATCATCGACAATGGGTTCCCAGGACCATTCGGTTCCAGAAGAACAATGGTTACAAATATTCGTGATATCACCACAGACTTCACACCACTTCATGATCAATGTAAATGCAGAAAAAAAACAATCAAACTAACCAATTTGTAACAGAACTTGAATCAATCAGAACTTCATAAACATAAACTTCAAGTACAAATTTGCAGCGTGCATAGAATGAAGTTGTTGCCAAGTATTTATATCGGACGAACGGGTGTGAGTGAAACATCGCAATGTTTCACAGAGAGATACGTCTCTTCCCTTGATAACCGAATGTACGGTTATATCTCTTCGCGCACATGTTCGCATATTATGGCCCAACTTCACATGACCCAATATCTAAACCTAATGGACTTGCTAGACACTTGTTCGACCCAACACAATAAACATGGCCTTCGACCCAGGTTCGACATAAACAAATAAAACATAATAGTAACTGTTTGACCCAATAACGACTAAAATAAAACACATGTAAACTACCTGCCCGAAACCAATTCGATCGGATGTTGCTTGATTATCTTAAAGTCTTCATTCACCTCCCTAATCAAGGAACATCCGATACGTCCAATCTTCACTTGTTGTTGTCTTTGTTGGTGACCTCCACAATGATCACCAATTCATCGTCACTTGATCTTCAATCCATCCATTGCCTTTATCTTCGCTCTCGTTCGTTTGTGCATCCTTCTTGCTTACTTCTTCCGTAACCAACTGATTCTTGTCACCCTTCTTTTTCATCAAATCCAAATACCATTCGATCAACTCTATGTAGTACACGTATGCAACCTTTATCACATGCGCATCGTCCAGATGGTAACCATACTCGAATGCAACCTCATCCCAAAGATCATCTTGGACAACTTTCTTGAATCCACCCTTGACGGTCACAATTCAATGTAGTAAAATCAAACTAACTTCCCTTCCGTCGATTAACTCGGGTGGCATGTGTTTTCCTTGAAGATTACAAGGAAACATGGAATAAACCACAATATAATTTCTTTGAAGCTTGCTTCATAAAAGTGATTACGACCGGCCAACTCTTCGTGTAGCAATATCAAGTTAATCGTCTCTAAACAACTTTCTATAATCATGTCATTTTCAATGACATCTTTTTCATCTCGGGAAAGTGCCACCGCCCTTTGTGGTAACTCTTGCTTCGATTGTGACAGATTGTGTCTCAAGCCCTCGTAGTAAATCATGAAACCAACCTTTTGTTTTTTCGAGTAGACAATCTCGTCTTTCTTCACTCCCATGTGCCTTCACCATCCAACTTCTTCTTGTTTTTCTCTCTCTCGATCTCAAACTCCTTCTCATAGGACTCCTCAACATATTCCTTCAATTTTTCTTTATCCTTTCGATGTCCATTGTCGATATCTAGATCGTCATAGAATTTGTCTAAGTATTCATTCTCCAATTCGACTTCCGATTTGTTTTTGAACACATCAAAGCCTTTTGCTTGACCACCGAACATCTTCTTAAGAACACACTTGTCACCAGTAGTAATTGTTTCGATTCCTTAAAACAACAATTGTTCAAGGCTTAACACATTCTTGTTGAGTTTCGGGACATAACTAACACACGGTATAGTTTTCTCCTTCTCGTCCACTGGTATCTTCACTTCTCCGGTCCCATGCACAAACATGAATTCATTTTTCTCGTCATTAGTCATCCCACCGAAATGCCTTTTAAACCACTTAAACACACTTTTGTTACCCGGCATGTGTGTTTTGAAATTTGGGTCCACTACAAAAATCGAATCAAACTTTCCTCCGCAAGTACCCTAAACTAAATAATCGCTTTCAACGGGTTAAGGAACCAAGTTGTTGTACTTACTCGGACATATGGAAGCGATGTGACCGAACTGTTTGCACATAAAACAGCGAATATCGGCTTTCCTTGGTCGCCCGACCGATCCACTTCTTCCCTTGCCGAACTTCTTTGCAAAACCTCTAGGAATCATCTTCTTAGGAAAACTTTTCACGGGTGATTTCCACGAGCGCGTGGATGGCTTCCTCTGCGCAACACTTTTCCCTTTGTTGCAGCCCCGGCCGCTCTTTCCACTGCTTGTGCGAACATCACCAAACCCGGCACCAACCATTTTACCCTTCTCCCTTAGACAATCTCCCAGACCGCCATCATCCTTCTCGATCGCCGAAGAACCTTTGGCTCTGATACCACTATTGGTATCATCGAAAATGGGTTCCCAGGACCTTCGGTTCGAGAAGAACAATGGTTACAAACATTCGTAATATCACCACAGATTTCACAACACTTCATGATCAATGTAAATGCAGAAAAATAAACAATCAAACTAACCGATTTATAAAAGAACTTGAATCAATCAGAACTTCATAAACATAAACTTCAAGTACAAATTTGCAGCGTGCATAGAATGAAGTTGTTGCCAAGTATTTATATCGAACGAACGGGTGTGAGTGAAACGTCGCAATGTTTCACAGAGAGATACGTCTCTTCCCTTGATAACAGAATGTACGGTTATATCTCTTCACACACACCTGTTCGCATATTATGGCCCAACCTCACAAGACCCAATATCTAAACCTAATGGACTTGCTAGACACTTGTTCAACTCAACACAATAAACATGGCCTTCGGCACAGGTTCGACATAAACAAATAAAACATAATAGTAACTGTTTGACCCAATAACGACTAAATAAAACACATGTAAACTACCGGCCCGAAACCGATTCGATCGAATGTTGCTTTATTATCTTAACGTCTTCAGACATGAATAAGAACTGTTTGGTAAAGCACTTTGAGTAAGTAGTTTGCAATTATTATATATTTTATCTCCCACTAGTAGGATGAGATAAATATTTTTTGTGTACTTGAAGCCAAGGCTTAAGGTGTTTAGCTTTCAAAAACTACACATAAATTGCTTTTAGATAATATTTTCTGTTTTTTTAATCCTTAAAACACCAAGGAATAAGATAACAAAATATCTATAAATTAATCAGCGGTAAATATGTTATATGATTACATCTGTATACAACCAAAAAAAGCTCTGTACACCAAACTAAAAACACCGCAAAAAACAGAATATCCAGTTTAAATATCATAATATAAAAAAAACATAAATTTTATTTTAATATCTTTAATAGCAAATCATCCAAGCCACCTCACTGTTCTATTGTTCTCCCTCCTTCCCAGCCAATCAGACATTCCTCATTAATTTAACTGTCTACTTCAGTCTAAGCATTAAGCAGTTAGAAAGGATAGTTCAACGTACGTTTATGATCGCCAGCAATATCATATATTAACCTCAAACATGAAATGAACTCACATCTTCAATACAAAGAAATAATTATACAGACATACATACAGCTATAATCTTACTCATAGCACAACTATTAGTAGGGGCTGAGATGGTGTGATACGGCAAACCTTACCTTGAATATATTGATCTCTATCACAAGGGTTTAGTGAATAGCTAAGAACACAAATTAATTGATATTCCAGACAAAAACATATCTTCATAAGTGAATCATAAACAACTGACCAAGTCTGAAGTGATGCCCGCACAAAAGCAGTGCAAAACCACCTTCCACGCAACCCTTGACACCAATCTTGCAAATAGAACAAAAATACTTTACTCTCTTCGACTCCATGTATCTAATTATTGATCAAGATCGCCCAAAATTGCCCGGTTTCGAGCTCTGATGATCTTAAACTCATAACTTCGAGGTGGTGATTTAATCAAACATGAATAGTAGGGTAAAGCATGAGCGACTTGACACACAGTAGACTTCATACATGTTATCCAATAAATGAAAACAAAAATTAATTTCATTTTTTCGTCTAAATGATAGAAATGTCCCTTGACTGTAAAGTATAAGCAATCGCCAATACAATTTTCCGGCGATAGTCCGAATCTTTGCAACCATCTTCTTTAAACAATGAGTGAAGCTTTCTGTTGGTTACAGGCCCCACTCCACACACACTAACTTGTATATAATGCACGAAGAACAGGAATGAAAAATAATTGCTACTCAAAAGGGGTTATCTATTCAATAAACAAATAGGCTTTAAATAGCCATACATTTAAAAACGTGCAAAGAACAAATAAAGAATATACTACTTATTCAACTAAAGATTCCCTACAAAGCATGACCACTTCTCCCCAACGTATATCTCCTTGTGGATCGGTCAACCCTTTGACTTTTCTTTATTCATCATGGAGCATGCAACTTAACAACTTAAACTATTAAATAACTAAATTATTAAGCCACACAAGCTTTGCATGCAACCCACATGATTATATGAAACTAAGCTTATAATTTCATACCACAACTCATCTCGTGTGACCCGTGACTCATGTAACCCGCAAACAAAACCGAGTAAACCCAACAATCACCCCCTTAATCGTTTTGTTCACACCACTCGTTCATGACACCGGAATCACCGTCTCCTCTCGAACCATCTCAACTTCTACCGAACACATGACCTCAACCTCGGTCACATCCAAAGTCGTTCTAACACTCGACCAACCTATCCTGGACACCCCGGTCTTCACATTGACCACGTCCAAAGTCGTCTCTAATCATGATTTTACTATTCTATCAAACTCTTCCTTGATACGCACAACTTCCGTATCAACCACCAACTAGACACCAGCCACCTGCTGCATCATCTTCAAGTCCCTAAACAAATATCTAAGCCACCCCGCTGTTTTGTTTCTACCGCGCTACACCCGTTGGTTTTTCTGCCATAAGAATTTGACGCCACCTTGCGATTCTTCTCCTTGGCAAGAAAGAGTATCCGACAAATAAAAACATGATCCATTCTCGTTCTCTGATCAACAACTGGGTTAACAAGCCCGCTGATTTGACCTAAATCACGACTTGCCTCTACTACCCTTTTGACCCGCTAGAACTGTAAACCCTCGAATCCGCTGACCTGCGATCACCTAGGTTTCTCCGATCACTACTGACATATCACCTCCGATCACTGCACACTGGAAAACTTTGATTGCTATTGTCCTTTTCTTCCACTTTGATCACAGCTAACAGCTACGAGACACATCGGCGTTCACCCGTCACCCCCCGTCGTCCTAAACGGCACTCATCCGCACGACAACGATGACACGAACCACCTCCCGGTCTCCGTCTTCTGCTGTATAACGCTCCTGAACCCTTCTTTTACGCCTGCCCTCCATCGACCGACATATCCGCCAGTGGCGGAGGCTTCCCGATACGAGCCCTAGGCTCTGATACCAAATGTTGGTTACAGGCCCCACTCCACAACACTAACTTGTATATAATGCACGAATAACAGGAATGAAAATTGCTACTCAAAAGGGGTTATCTATTCAATAAACAACTAGGCTTTAAATAGCCATACATTTACAAACGTGCAAAGAACAAATAAAGAATATACTACTTATTCAACTAAAGATTCCCTACAAAGCATGACCACTTCTCCCCAACGTATATTTCCTTGTGAATCGGTCAACCTTTGACTTTTCTTTATTCATCATGGAGCATGCAACCTTAACAACTTAAACTATTAAATAACAAATTATTAAGCCACACAAGCTTTGCCATGCAACCCACGTGATTATATGAAACTAAGATTATAATTTCATACCACAACTCATCTCATGTGACCCGTGACTCGTGTAACCCGCGAACAAAATCGAGTAAACCCAACACTTTCATGCCCTGAATTTGCAGTAAAAAGTCACATTAAGATCTGCAAATGAACTCTTACTATTTAATATATATTATATTTTATTTTAATCACTAGTTGTTGTCTTCACTAACTACTATATTCCTTTAACTAAATGACATACAGGTCTTAACAAATTGTCCTTTAATTACCTAAAAAGATTGTAGATAGATAACGGCCGTGAAGGATATGGGTAATAAATATAAAACGAATGTTGGATACAAGCTCCAAAGTACAATTGAAAACACTTAATTCATTGCAAAATCCTTACATACATAGACTCAAAACAAATCAACCTTGCAACCCACTGTCTCCTCCTACATTCTAGCAAACACAACCCACGACATAAACCTTAATAAATATGCCACTAAATTAAACTTTAGGCTGACCCGTATCCACCTCCATGAGCCGTAAAGATTAACCTTACATTTACCTACTTAATCTTGATGTACTTTGGCCCGTTTCTTTCTTTCTTTCTCTTTGAGATCTCTTCCTTTCTAGCTTAGCTTGCTAAGTGATACGATCTTGCTTTTCTTGGTTTGTTCCTGGTGCTCGTTCTCTTGCTTTTGTTGTATAAGCCAAGTAGTTTCTCACGTGAATACTATGAAGCGAATTAGTTATTATTCCAAACAGAAAGCAAAAATATACAGAGTTTACAAGGAATTAATAAATTGGCGCATTTTGGACCTCCTGGCTTGACTCTTACGGCTAAATCAAATACATAAAAGCAAACTTGGAATTCAAATAACAGTTAACAACAATGACCCATAACAAACCAATATATAATAACTTTTCAATAACTTTGTATTACTATTTTAACACCTCGGCTTAACTCAGAGTTTCTTCACTCCATGTCTTCCTCTTAAACGGTAGAACTATTCCATCCAAATAGCTTTAGTAAGAACATCTGCTAGTCGTTCTCGCCTGGCTATCGCATGACTTGAGCACAACTTGTTTTCAATCTACCAAACTGTTGATGTAAGATACTTGATGTCAATGTGTTTACTCCAGTTATGCAAAGGTGAATTTTTAGATGGAAATATTGATGAAAAGTTAACACATTTGCAGTTTTTAGATAGAAACATTGCCAAACTTTATCACAATAAATGCTAGTAGCCTGCTGTTGTTCGTATACTAACACCTTCAATAATTTTCAAAGCCACATGGCTTGACAAGCAGCTGAATCAGTATTTATAAAATTAAACATCGTCTTTAAAGCACATTAACACCCAAACTATTTCGCACAACACCAAGCTCATCACTCAAAACGACCCGTATCTCAAGACTCGTGATCCCTACACGTAATCCCCCTCTTTGGGACAAATTACTCCCAACACAAAAAAACAACCCACATCTAACATACACGGACACAAGACTTGTCATCCAAACCAACCCATAGCGAGGACTCCCAACTCTTATGAGTAGTCCCCTTCCTAAGGACATATTACATACACAAGTCATATGACTACACTTTTGCACTTGTATCAATTATCGTACAATGAACTCCTTAGTACCAACCACAACAACGTAAATAAACATCATACCTCAAACACATAATACAACCACCAGTTCATCTACCGTGAACACGTAAAACACATAACGTGGAAATCTACTACATAATTCAGTCAAATCATTAAGAAGTGACCATAGCTACGCTCAATTTGCCACATGTAACCCCGCTCATTGGGTCAGATTACTAGGCTGCAACTTTCATCATCCTGTATAATCTATCGATGCCACTAGGGCTTAATCATTGTCCCAGAATGTGACCGTCATTTGAACACCTCAAGGGTGCTACTGTTGGATTCATATGTACGGATTTGATATGTCAATTTTGCTGATGAAGCTATGATCCGTAAGAGTTACACCTTGAGAAACAAATATTAAATCCACATAACCGGTGATCACAAACAATTTACTCGTAAAAATATATAATTAATCTAGAATAATTACATATTCTTGGGGAACGGGGTTTACTATTTATATGTGTTGTATATAGTTTAATGTTTATTTATTTAAACTATGATTTTAGGCTTCTGATCGCATCTTGGACATGATCTAGGCATATCGGGGCTCTGGTGTTTGGGAGGTGATTAAACAAACGATTATTAGGGTTATTGCTAACTTATTCATTTCATTCCAATCCAATCACCAAAAACTGTCCAGCCACCACACACCTAGTCTCGTCCATCCTTCGCTTTGCAACACCGTCCGACAAAGGCCAAGGACCGCCGACATCGCCTTCATCTAGCGCCACCGGCCACTGCCATCCGTAAGCCGCTACATCTAGTTTTGTGTGTGTTTGTATTCTATGTTGATTCACTTTTGGCCGTCACTGTGCGAATAGGCTAGATAGAGTGTGTATTGAATATTGTATAGTGCGAACAAAACTGGCTCGTAGAGTGACATGTGCCTCGTACCATTGACTATATGCTTCGTACGAGTGACTTTGTTACTCGTACGAGTGATAACATCTCAATCGTACGAATGATCCTTCGTACGAGTGACAACAGGCTCGCTTCGCACGAGCTGTCATGTTTATAAATAGGTGTCGTGTGTTCATTATTTTGTAAGTTTTGGAAGTTCCCTTATGGGAATCACTGGTGGATTCTCTCCAGGAACTCCGCAAGCCAGACAAGATGTATACTCTTTCGGTACGAATGAATGAATGAAAAGCTTTCGCTGATTGTATGCCTACATGTCTATTTCGTTCTGCCGAATCTGTACTATCCCCAAAACATCAAATAATTGGACATCCACGGACATAATGTAAAATTGAAACCATAGGATTGATAGAAACTGATTTTCGACTAGATGTGTGCAAAAATCATGTAGAAATTCGAAGAAATGAAGAGGATCGAAGATTCATTAGAGATGAGATAACGTTTAAGTCTATTCACGAAATAGACTATACATCTGGAAGAATGTTTATCAGATTGATGTATTACCAGATAGTTTGTTTCAGATGATTTGCTGATTGATAAGATTTTTGCGATATTTATTGATTTGAAGTTTTTCGGTGTGGTATTTCGATGTTTCTAAAAATTGACGGTTGGGTTTTTGAAGATCGGAGGTTCGAGCATCAGGGGAGTGCGCTAAACCAAACGCGGATACGCTTAACTTCGAAATGGAGAAGTTGCATTGTTTAATTTCAAGTTGAGGATTCTTCGAGAAAATTTGTGGATCAAGAAAATCAGAGGGGATCTTGAACTGTGCAAACAAAAGCCGTTAAGATTAATTTCTGGAGAAAATTATTTCAGGGGGAATGTTGCTTAACCTAGATAATGCAAACTCGGATCTTCAATCAAGGGGGAATTACGACGTCAACAGATACCCGATTGAAGTTGCAGAATATTAAAATGCAGCTCTCAGATTTCAAGTTCAAGTTCAAGCTTCGACAGTGATGTCCAATGGGGAATTTGTTGATACACTTTATGGCCGTCACTATGCGAATAGGCTAGAAAGAGTGTGTATTGAATATTGTATAGATTAGATACGAACACACGACCCAAGTGCGAACGAGTACTGGCTTGTAGAGTGACATGTGCCTCGTACGAATGACCCTTCGTACGAGGTACAACAGGCTTGCTTCGCACGAGTTGTCAAGTCTATAAATAGGTGTCGTGTTCATTGTTTTGTAAGTTTTGGAAGTTCCCTTAGGGTAAATGCTGGCGGATTCTCTCCAGGAACTCCGCCAGCCAGACAAGATGTATACTCATTCGGTATGAATGAATGAATGAAAAGCTTCCACTGATTCTGTGCCTACATGTCTATTTCGTTCTGCCAAATCTGTACTATCCCAAAACCTACGTCTAGAACTGCCGCCGCCCACAGGACCACATTCTAGAACTTGTTTGTTGAACCTTTGTGTCTCAGTCAATCAATCTTTAACCACAAAGGTATATTTATCTCATTGGTATATTAATTATATATACCATGTTTACATGTTTGTAACCATGATCCTGTTTGGTTTGGTTCGGGGTTGATTATTTATATATTATTCTGCTATGATTAACTAATTATAGATCTAATTAATAAAATATATCAACCCCATTTTTTTATCACCACTTTCAGATAAAACAAGTTCTAAACTGATTTTTTCAACTTGTGAAATTTTTATTAAACAAATGGTTTGTTTAAAAAATAAAATATAACCACTAGAGTTTTGAAAATTTAACAAATTGTTAACTTTTTTAAAACTCATAATTTAATAGTTTTAACTATTAATTTTTAATGGTTATTGAAGTCGCGACAAAATAAATTTTAATAGGTTATTTAAAATTAAGTGTTCTGAGATGATGAAACCGCTCATCACACTATCACAAACTTTATATATATAGTAAATCCAGCTTTTACGACGCACATGTGTTTCATAATGTCTATTGCCTACGTCTAGGATATGTCGTTTTTGTATATAGGGCTTAAACGTCAGATTGTAAATGTTATTGTTCGTTTTATATATTTTGTAGTTGGCTCGTACGAGAGAGTCAGATGACTCATACGAGTGACACTGTGTCACTCGTACAACGCAGCCAATCGCACAAGTCACAGTCTCTGTTTCACACTCTCATGTGCGAGTCATGTCGACCTATAAATAGAGGGGTGTTGTGTCAGAGCTAGTTAGTGTTAGTCCAGTTAGTACGGCAAAGCCCTGCCGAATTGTTTACTTGCATTGTACTTTGCACGTCAATCAATATATTCAAAGCAGTTAAACAGTAGATCTTACTTGTTCATTTGTCAACCTCTCTAACAATGAATTTTGCCTCTGTTAGTTGAGTTAGATCAGACCGGTTGCCTATCAAAGGAGCCGATTCCCCCCCCCCCCACAAGTGGTATCAGAGCCTTGAGGTCTGATTTGCTAACAAACGTCAAGTTTCTGCAGGCTTCCAACTGTTTCAGATTCAAATTCACTATTGCAGCTTTCTACTTCTACACTCCTAAACTGATCTCGGAATTGGACGAATTTACAGAAAAAATGATCTAGGGCTCTAGGAAATCATGTTAAAATACAACCTAATCAATCCTTTACAATTCCAGATCAAAAATCGGACTTAATCATGTCAAAATTGGTAAATTCATCCGTTTGGAGACCTAAGTTGCTTCGTACGAGGTAGAGAGACCACTCGAACGAACAACTGTTCATAAGATTTAGGTCATTCGTACGAACCAGAAAACAAAGTTCCTAAAAATTTACAAGTTAAACAATTTTTTAAAACTGTGATTCGCATAAGTTACTCACTTGTACGAGCAACTCACTTGTATGAGGGAACATTTTATTCGCACGAGTAGCTTTCTTTTTTGAATCATCTTGTTCGCACAAATTTTTGGGTCGTACGAACTGTTTTTTTTTATCCGAACGAAGAAATTCTCATCATAATAATCAATTTGTCCGGAAAGTGTGTTTTTAAACTTTACAGAAAAATGGCAGAAGAATTTTATAACGCTTTTGCTACATCAGCGGTTGCGACTACTGCAGCACAAAACATGAACCTCGAGAACGAAATGGGTACAATGACGAAGTCGTTAAAGTTAATGAACCTCGAAGACTTCAATAGTTGGAGCAAACGTTTCATGAATTGGGTTCTTGCTAATCATTTTACCTGTTGGTTTGCTATCGAAGAAAAGTATCAATCACCTGTTGGAGAGAACGGTCTCGAGAAGACATTGGCTCAACTTTGGGATTTTAAAAGGGAAAAGTTTATCAATGAGAAGAAAATGATGAATATTCTACAATAATCCATCAAGGAAGACATTCTGGCGCTGTTACAACATGATGATGACGCACAATCATTATGGATTGCTCTTCGAATGAAATTCGAGGGAAGTGCCCTGTTACGTAAAGGAAAAAGGGCGTTGTTGAGTAAGGAATTTGACATCTTTACATTGATCAAAGGAGAGACGGCAAAGCAACTAATTGAAAGATACTATCATCTGGTGGTGCAAATGAAGCGAATAGGAATCATCAAGACAAAAGAAGAACTAGTTGACAAACTCGCCGATTCCTTACCACAAGGCGAATGGTCTACTTATTTGACCATTTTGAAGAATGGAACTGAATATGGTAATCTCTCATTACCACGATTTATTGAGATATTGGAGGGACATGAGCTTGAAATGCAGAAAATGGCGAAGAACAAGAATGTCCAATTGCAACAAGATGTTAATCTTAATTTTAAGAATAATTCTGCCACTCAGATACAGTCTCTAAAGATCCAGACTTCCTTTAGCGCTTACAGCACACCGAGTTCACCGTCAAATCAAAACAATGGCTTTCAATCATTTGCAACAGTCAATCCAAACACGTCTCAAAGCCCACAGTTATCACATGGATCGAGCAATCCTCAGATCAACCAGAACAGTCAATCAAATTCTGCTGTAAGGTTACTACAGTGCAATATCGCTGTTGATTTCTAGAATACACAAAACTTTGATGAGAAGACCGCTAGCAGCATATGTCACTATTAGCATCGGTCCTCGAATCTTATGACAGTCTTGTAGCAGGAAAGATTGGAAACTCAGAAATGACCAGCGGACTATGATCAGATTGATCCAGTAGAAATGGAGTTGATCGACATAAAATGGTGTATGGCATCTATTGTTCGACGGCACAACGCTTCATGGAAATTCACCGGGAAAGATAACATGGGAGGTTTGGATGGAAAACTTGGATTCGACAAGTCCAAAGTAACTTGTTTTAAGTGTCGGGAGAAGGGACATTTTAAACGTGAATGTCCAAATAGAGAAGTTCAGGGTAATCATAACCCATTTGCCAACAATTACTACAAGAGAGCTATCTACCACCGTCCTCAACCAAGAACTCGAATGGTGCCAATCGAAGATAGACAGACAGAAACCAAAGACAAAGCGCTTGTAGTGACTCAAGAAGACGAGGGCTTCAACTGGAACAAATACATTTCGAAGAATGAGAGTTTGGCATTGGTTGATGAGATAATCAAAGAACCTGAAGAAGAATCAGAACATGATTATTACTATCACCCATCATTAGAAGAGGAGGAACTTTTAAACAGTGCATTAAACATCTCTTGCCTAACGATATCTTGAGAACTTTGCAGGTTACTTTGGACCAAGCCATTGATCATCTTGCGAAGAACAAAAGACGCCTAATGTTGAACAGAAAGTTGATGAAAAGATGGAGAAGTTGATTCAAGAGACCAACAAAGCATGTATGGCAAACACAAATGAGGTAAATGAGTCTAAATGTGAGTCTGTGGTAGAAAAACCATGTTTGAAATGTGCTGAGCCATGTAGTGATGTGTTGATAAAAGACACACGATATAATGAGCTCAAAGGTTTAACAGATAATTTGTCGAGTGATTACAAATCAACAAAAGTAGCATATGAAAAATTAAGTAAATTTGTTAAACAGTATGAAAAAGCACTCAGAGAAAATGACAGAACACTTTCTATGCTCAAATAGTAGTTGACAAGCAAACGGCCATTAATATTCACTTAAATGCTATCGCTGAGCTGAAAAGTGAGCTTGAGAAGGTAAGAATCGAAACTGAACGGGTTAACAAATTGTTAATCAGTTATTCCACAAGCTCTTACGTCATTGATCACATTCTACCTAAGATTGAAAACATAAAAGAATTTAAAAACGATGATAACAAGAGTGCAAGTTACGATCGTGTTCCACCACCCATGTGGAATAGTTATGCTTGTAAAAAACAATTAGGGGTGGAAAAGACGCTCAATCTAAATTAAAAATTGAACAATCAAACGAGCTGCCTACGAACATTGATGTAACTTACACAAAATCTGAAAATGAATGTGACTCTGAGGTGATTAAAACAGTGGTCGAAAATGTTTTAAAAAGTGAATCTGAAAATCTGAATCTAATGTTGAAACATCGGAAAATAGTTTAAATAATGATCCAAACGTCATAGTATATAAAATGCATGGATCTGTAAACTATATTCGGATGAGGACTTTCCAATCCAGAATGTGAACCTGGATCGTGTCAATAAATTGTTCAAGCTTGTGGAGGTAAGCCATTTTGATTTGGATAAACATAATGTATCATTTTACTCTAAATCAAAATGTGTTAACATACCCTACCATAATAAAAATAGAGATTATTCTGAGAATAAGAGGGTTGGTTTGGGTTTCCAAAAGTGAAGAATGAACAACAGGCCCAAAAGCTAAAATTTACTAAGAAAATCAATTTTGTTTTTGGGATAACAACAGAAAGGAAAAAGAAATCATCGGAACACAATCAAATGATGATTTTAAGAAAGAGAAAGAGAATAAGAAACAAGTTTTGGATTCCTCTGTCCTTAAAGACAATAGGACATGCTACAAATGTAAGAATGCCGGGCATATTGCACGATATTGCTCACAAGAAAATCCAAAATATGTTTCTAATTCTAAAAGGTTCACCAAGGATGAGAAACAATAAGCACCTATGGTTGCACCTAAGCAAATTTTGAAAAGAAACAACAAATCCATAAAAATGCTAAACCAACAATTCAACGAAATTCTAAATATGAAATTGGTGAAACATCAACTAAATATTGTCAAATAGATTCAAAATTTTATGCTAAAAGGGCAAAATTGCAAACGCAAACATGGGTTGCAAAAGTCAAACCATCCAAGGTTGAACTAAAACCTTCTATTCCACACAAAACCTAGCCTAAACAAAATGTCAAAAACAAAGTAGGTCCGAAATTTGATATTCCGAACCCGCCCAAGACCAAGCAGACTTGGGTTTTTTTGTTTAAATAGTCTCTTCATCATGTGTGCAGGGGCTCCTGCGATCAATCATGTCTAAATGGATTATGGATAGTGGAGCTTCCAGACACATGACAGGGATGCTTTTGTTGTTACACGATGTCAAGGCTATCCGAGGAGGGTATGTGGGTTTTGTCGGAACACAAGGAGGAAGAATTGTCGGCAAAAGAATTCTCACGAATGGAGTTATTTCATTTGACAATGTGAACTACATCGCGGAACTTGAGAACAATCTACTCAGCATTTCGCAGATTTGTGAAAAAAAATTCATGATGCACTTCAATGATAAATAATGCTTGACTTTGAAGCTGGGATTCAAGATTCCTGAGGAATGGATTCTTATGCGTGCTCCAAGAGAGAATGATATGTATGTTCTCGATATGGGTGTCGCATCTACAACATCGAAGAAGGTTTCAATGCTTTGTTTCTAAAGCTACCGAGAAATAGTCTATTCTATGGCATAGGAAGATGGGGCACATTCATCTGAGAAAGATGAATTATCGTGTGCATAACGACCTAGTGAAGGGTGTTCATTTGAAGAATTTTCAATTATCCAATGATTGTCTAAGCTGCAAAAAGGGGAAACAGCATAAGAAATCACACCCAAGAAAGCTGTTGAATTCTATCAAGCTACAACTAGAGAGGCTTCATATGGATCTTTCGGGCCAGTAAGCGTCAAAAGCATTTCTGGTGATCTATATTGCCTAGTCGTTACTGATGATTTTCAAGATTCTCATGGGTTTTCTTTCTGGAGAGCAAAGATGAAACATTTGAAACTCTAATGATTCTCTTTAGAAAACTCGAAAACCTGTATCATTTGCCAATCAAGAGAATCCGCAGTGACAATGGTACAGAGTTCAAGAACAAAAGAATGCTCGAATTCTGCAATGAAAAGGCGTTTCTTCACGAATTCAGCGCCCCCTATACTCCTCAACAGAATGGAGTAGCTGAACATAAGAATCGCACACTGACCGAGACTGCCAGAACTATGCTAGCCGATTCCAAATTGCCAATCAGTTTCTGGAGTGAAGCAGTCGCATCAGCGTGTTACACCTTGAATCGTGTGTTAATAGTCAAGCTTTACAACAAGATGTGTTTCGAGTTACTAAATCAGCGGAAGCCCAACCTTGCATTTTTGGAACCTTTTGGATCACTGTGTACTGTATTGGACCCGGATGGTAAATTTGGAGCCAAATTCTTGGAATGATTTTTCGTCGGTTCTGCTACTCCTCAAAAACGTGTCTTCTTGCCGAGTCTGAACTAGGTTATTCTTGCGCAGCGTGTTGATTATCAAAGGTATACTACACCAATGCAGAAACCTGGGGATCCATGGCTGTTCAACTACGAGGGTTTGTCGAATTCTTTCGACCTGCCAGAGTGCCATCAGAAGAAGAACTTGTTATGCTCTTTCAACAGCATCAAATATCTAATCAAGAGCAAGTTTCTAGACCGTTGGTGATTTCTACGTCACTTCCTGTGAACATGTCTGATGTAGGTCCGAGCTCTACTCGTCAAGAATCTGCACCTATTGTCAACACTGTTGAATCATCTGCCCAGCAACAGCCAAATGGCGACTCTGATTAGGAACCGACTTTCGATGATGGAGGATCAGTTCCGATAAAGGATCTAAGCAGATTCAAAGCTTCCTGAATACTCAAGCTGATCAATCAAACGTCAGGAATGAAGCTTCATCTTTTGCACCAGTCGTTGATGATGTTATCACAAATTTGCAAACTCAAGTGGATGTTCCAAGCGAAGTGATGCCGAGGACGCTTTCTTATCATCCATCAGAGAATAGTATTGGCAGCTTACAAACAGGAGTGCAAACTCGAAATCAGATCAACAAGGATCTAAGCTGTTTTTATATCCGTATTGCTCCACTACAAACCAGACTTTCTAATAGTTGTTTTGTTTCTCAGGTAGAACCCGACAACTGGAAAGACGCGCTAAAAGAAGAGAGCTGGGTGGATGCAATGCAAGAGGAATTGCTTCAATTCCAGAATCTGGGAGTCTGGAAGCTTGTTGACCTACCAGATCATCACAAAAAGATAAACACTAGATGGGTCTTCAAGTGCAAGCGTGATGATAGAGGAATCGTGGTCTACAACAAAGCTCGACTAGTGGTACAAGGTTTTCATCAGCAAGAAAGGATAGATTATACTGAAGTCTATGCCCCGGTCGCCCGTCTTGAAGCGATCTGCGTATTCTTGGACTTTTCTTCTTGGAAAGGTTTCAAGGTGTACCAGTTGGATGTCAAATCTGCTTTCCTATACGGAAAAGTCAAAGAGGAAGTGCATATCAGCCAACCACCAGGGTTTGTGATCCATACACAAAGACAAAGTCTACCTTCTGAACAAAGCCTTATATGGTCTACATCAAGCCCCGAGAGCTTGGTATGAAACGTTGTCACGACATCTTCTAGACAATAGCTTTCTAAGAGGAACTGTAGATTTTACCCTCTTTACTAAGGAAGTGGATGGGCATTTGATTATCATACAGATATATGTGGATGATATCATCTTTGGATCAATAAATGACAAGCTGTGTAAAGACTTTGAAGAAATTATGAAGCGCAAATTTGAGATGAGCGCGATGGGGGAGATGACGTTTTTTTTAGGACTTCAGGTCAATCAATTGCCTGATGGTATCTTCATCCATCAGACGAAGTATGTTCATGACATATTGGAGAAATTTGATATGACAAGAACTAAACCAGTATCTACCCGTTAGTTCCTAATCACGACATTTGTCCCGATATTAATGGAGTTAAAGTTGACGAGACATTATATCGCTCCATGATCGGATCCTTGATGTATCCTACATGCCTACGCGCCCGTTATCAGTCCAATCCAAGAGATTCGCACTTGCTCGCCGTCAAACGTATCATGAGATATTTGAAGGATTTCCAAGCGCCGGCTTCTGGTACCCTCGACACGCTCCTTCGATGAGCAACTGGTCTGATCTAACTCAACTAACAGAGGCAGAATTCATTGTTAGAGAGGTTGACAAACGAACAAGCAAGATCTACTGTTTAACTGCTTTGAATATATTGGTTGGCGTGTAAAGTACAACGCAAGTAAACAATTCAGCAGGGCTTCGTCGTACCAACTAGACTAACACTAACTAGCTCTGACACAACACTCCTCTATTTATAGGTCGACATGACTCGCACAGGAGAGTGTGAAACAGAGACTGTGACTCGTGCGAGTGGCTGCCTTGTATGAGTGACAGAGTGTCACTCGTACGAGTCATCTGACCCACTCGTACGACCCAACTACAAAATATATAAAACAAACAATAGCATTTACAATCTGACGTTTAAGCCCTATATACAAAAACAACATATCCTACACATAGGCAATAGACATTATGCACCAACAAACTCCCCCTAAAATCAAAAACATATTTTTGGATTTTTAGAATTTTTAAGAAAGAATAACAGAAACACGTCAAACCGATGAGAATCACGTCAAGTCGTCGTCATCCTCAAACTCAACCTCCTGAATATCCCTTGATGTCAGATTTTTTAAACCATTTAATTTTAAAAGATTTTTAAATCTTGTGCGATCAAAGGCTTTGATATAAAAATCTCGGTCATCAATATGGTTTTTTTTTTTCAATTCTAACCAACTTTTTTTCGTCGCAGTCACGAATAAAGTGGTGTCGAATTTCAATATGTTTAGTACGTGAGTGTTGACATGAGTTTTTAGTGATATCTATCGCAGCCTGGTTATCTATATATATGGGTGTATCAAGAAATTTCACACCAACGTAATATGGGCTGTGGCGTGGCATTCGAGTACTAGATCTGATGTGGCTAGTAAATTGTTCGAAGAAAGATATAGATTGTTTGTTCTATAGTAGGATCAGCTACGAAGAGAAAGACAAAGAACAAGCACTCCAGTTTCAGAAGATTGTTAATGTCTGTTTCGTCAACGATATACATTCTAGATCGACATTGAACACTTCTTGGAGAAAACTAGAGGAGACAGAGCAAAAGAACAAGGAAAAGAAGGAAGCAAGGATTGCATAGCGAGCTCGTATAGCGTCACTTAGAAGTTTTTGGTTTGGAAATAAAGTTAACCGAACTCCCCCAACAGATCAAACGTCTATTGCTTTTGAGGAGCGTCGCAAGCCACCTAAGCGGTTCTTTGGTCGATAAACGTCAGATCGTATGAAGATTTTTGAAGACTATCCAAGACTGCGGCAACATCCAAGGGGAGTTTGTTGGTGCATAATGTTTATTCCTACGTCTAGGATATGTCGTTTTTGTATATAGGGCTTACACGTCAGATTGTAAATGTCATTGTTTGTTTTATGTATTTTGTAGTTGGCTCATACGAGTGAGTCAGATGACTCGTACCAGTGACACTCAGTCACTCGTACAAGGCAGCCACTCGCACGAGTCACAGTCTCTGTTTCACACTCTCCTGTGCGAGTCATGTCGACCTATAAATAGAGTAATGTTGTGTCAAAGCTAGTTAGTGTTAGTCTAGCTGGTACGGCGAAGCCCTGCTGAATTGTTTACTTGCGTTGTACTTTGCACGTCAATCAATATATTCAAAGCAGTTAAACAGTAGATCTTACTTGTTCATTTATCAACCTCTCCGACAATGAATTCCACCTCTGTTAATTAAGTTCGATTAGACTGGTTGCTCATCGAAGGAGCCGACTCCCCCCCCCCCACAACATGTAATTTATCATTCGTTGTGTTTGAATCCTTTTTGGTAAAAACTAAAATTGGATCCCATATTTATAATCAATGGTCTATGCCATCCTATTATCAAGAACACCAGGAGCATAATGCGGATCATCAATGTTGGAGTTACAACACCACACTTAAAGCTAACTTTATCCTCCCAATGTGCAAGGGTTTCGTTGCCACATCTTGCTCTTCCACAAGTACCTATTGTAGGGCGACAATAACTTTTCTCTCGTGTTACATGCCACATTTGTCTAGAGAGTGTAAGTGGGCATAAATGAGGCTAAACGTAACAATGCATAGATAAAAGTTGTGCATTTTTCACAACTGACAGCCGTTGTTAGTCTTCCTAATCACTTACTAATGGTGTATGCCATATCTGCCTTTAGTAACTGATGGCCAAGTTCTCATTCCATGTTCTTACTACGTGCCATTAAAATTAAATAATCATACATCGATAATATTTCTTTTGCTTATTTAATATATATCTAATGAAAACATTCCACCTTTGTTGTCAAGTCTATACTTGAGAAAGAAAAGCTTAATAACACTAACTTCCTTGAATGGCATAGCAATCTAATAATATTTCTCAAGATGGCAAAGTAGCTCTATTTTTCTAGATGGCCCAGTCCCTAATGAGCCTGAAAGTAATAAAGCTACTGCTCGTAAGGTTTTGAAAAAGCAAATGAGGATGTGAGGTAGCCTGCCTTATGTAAGACACTATGTGTCACACCCTAACCGATGACTAAAACAACGAGGCGAGATGTAATAGATTGTTCAAAGACCTAAGGTACTGAAATTGAAATATATTAATAATCAGATTAAATTGTCATACAATACATGGAAAAGAAAACACAATGTTCAACTAAAGAAAGACAACAACATAACATTAATTTTATTGATAGTCTAGGTCCGCCCTACGTGATCTCAAAGCTTTGCAATAGCATCTTAAGCATTTCAAGAAAACATCTCTAAGTTATAATAAATCAAAACTATCTTACACCACATAGTTTTCTTTTAAGACATTAATTGTCACGTGTCATTACTACACTCCTTATTATTTTGCTTTAGGAGGGAAACTACAAAACTTTGTTGCTCTTTTTCTCACTGTAAGTCCCGATAATCCGGATCTGTCAATGATATCACATGATCACCAAGGATGGGCGGAATCCAAACTTGGTGATATTCAGGAAAACCGAAATAACGAAGGACAATCAGAATCAACTTTAACACCTTGCACACGATTCTATTACTTGAACAAGCAAAACCGTCTGGTACAAGATGGAGAAACCTTATCCGAAATCAACAGTATTCCGAAATTCCGATGAACAGTTGTCTGGAATCAATCCGAGATGGATGATCTTCTTCGTGTTCTTCGGGATCTTCAATAATTTCGAATCCGAAATACAAATTAATCCTAAATCAATCCGAAATTCAAAGAATATATTCGAAATCATTGAATGTTGATCCGAAATGCTTGAATGTTGATCCGAAATGCTTGATTGTTGATCTGAAATGCTTGAATGTTGATCCAAAATGCTTGTTTTTCAACAGAAACCGAACAGAATCAGTGTGATATCAGATCTGAGCCTGGAAAATAGGTTCAACATGCTCTGAAACCACTTGTAAGTCCCGATAATCTGGATCTGTCAATAATATTACACGATCACCAAGGATGGGCGGAATCCAAACTTGGTGATATTCAGGAAAACCGAAATAACGAAGAATAATAAAACTCAACTTTAACACGCTGAATGCAGTTCTATTACTTAAACAAGCAAAACCGTCTGGTACAAGATGGAGACTCTCTCTAGAGAAATCCCAAAAGTCTTAACCCTAGAAATGAATAAGCTTAGCTTATATACCTAGGGTAAGGCATGCCCCTTATGGGCTTGCCTCTATGGGCTTGCCTATAGGCTTGCCTGGCCCACATGGCCTATGGCATGCCCAAATGACCTATAAAGGTCCAAACCTAGTACAAACTAACCCAGTTAACCACCACAGACCGTTGCGTATATTTGATGATTCAGTCTCACACTTCTAGGACCTAACAATCTCTCCCTAGACTGATGTATCAAATTGTCTTGATAGCAAGCAGCGTCTTCAACAGAGACTATGGTTGTCGCTATGTTGTAAGTGTTGTGGAAGTCAGTCTCATATTTCTTGAACCTCACACTTCAACGAACTTTCAGTACTGGGTATCTTTCTTTAGCTCTTGTGGTTAGCTTCATATCAGGATCTTGATCAGCTTTCTTTCTTGAAGCATCTTTGTCAAAAACAATGCGAGAGGAGTAATCTCAGCAGCTCTTTTCTTCTTCTTCTTCAATCTCTCTTTCAAGCAAGCAGGTTCGCAAGTACTTCTTCAAACGTACTATCACTGTCAGACGATGACTGGCATCTGGTTCTTCTGACTCAGGTGCACTTTGTTGTTGTGATGCTCCATGCTTTGTCAGCAACTAACAGCATCTCAATTTTCAGCAACCCCTGTTTCTTAATCTAAATCAAGATCTGCACAATTCTCATAAATGTATAAGCAAACATTCTTATGCAACAGGGAGAGTACCACATGAACATTTGGTACATCTAAGTACTTGTACTCGGATCGAAATTCAAATTTCTTTCATCCTTTGATGATTAGTCAAATCTTCAAGAACGGTTAATAATTTTTAATAAAACAAATAAAGCACTCTATTTTTGAATTTTTTGAATTTTGAATTTTTTAATTTTTTAAAATTTAAGAATATAAACACAAACACAAATAAACAAAGAAACTAACTCAACAGTTACAACTATACAATTACAATGGGATCAAAATTGTTTTCAGGCGGACCAAGAAACACTTTTCAGTACAAACTTATTTAGACTGGTCTAAATGATTGCCAATATGTTTGTCCACTTAAACTTTAATGCTCAACTTTCATTTTTCAACTTTTTGATATGCTTAAAGTAGTATTATACTGTAATACCCGTGCGTCCCATACCATAACACATCTCCCGCGATCAAGGTAAGCACAACGATTCATCGTAGCAGGTGAGTATACTGAGATCATCCTTTATCTTTTATAACGTCAGACTATTGGTGAACAGGTCAGTACTTTCGTACAGCAGAGTGACCAATAATATCTGACGAAGGTTAGGCAGATACCTTATGTTGTATGTTTGAATTCATGGAATTTTTCTCATAATGAGATTTCCTTTCTTTTATTTTAAGGTTTTGGCCCTTCTATTTTGGCTCTTTTAAGGATATCCTGACTGTGCCTAGGTCTGCATATAATCTGGATGCAACAAAAGGGAAGCCTTGATATACCGGATTACTCATCAGCATAAAGACATGAAACTTTAGATGTTGGCTATCTATCAACGCAGGATTTAAGGCCATGAAATCATACGCCGATGGTATGTTACCCACAAGATACATAGTTCGGTATGTTTATATCACTAGTATCTTATAATCACTTTGAGTGTTAAGCCTACCGACACATCACATTAGATCCTAGTCTTTTCAGCTACGACACCTTACATGTGTCAGCCACACCCTTTATCACGAATATTCATTTCATTTCCCATTTGATGAAAAAAAGACCTTTTGTATTTTTTTAGTTTTTCAAATGTTTTTGTATTTTTATGTTTTTCAAATGTTTTTCGTATTTTTCTGATTTTCTACCCCTCAAACAATACATATATACATATATCGCTCTCTTCCCCCCTAAATTTGTGCATCATACTTTATGCACAAAGTTACCTAATACAGAAAACGTATGCATAAAGTTTTAAACGAAAGGAAAGGAGAATATTTTTGTTGTTTTTGCTTAAACCATTCCGTCACTAGATTAAAGACTAATCAATTTCAAAATTAAAGTTTGAAATTTAAATTTTTACCTTTTCGCTGATCTTTTCTTACCTCATCTCCTCCAAAGAAAACATCGCACTTGTAAAAAAATTTGAACTTTTTGCAACAGTGAGATGTTATCCGATATATCCCTGGAACAACTGCTATCAACACTCCAGAGATTGTCAACAGCTCCTCCTTGGTTATTCCTAAAAAATAAGAAGATTAGTAAGACAGTGGAACCCAGGCCATCGTGGTCCTGGGTTTCCCTGAAACATCAAAATAAGACACTTCTTTTAGACACAAGTCCCCTTTTGTTTCGAGGATTGGTGATGTTGCTGCCGCTTTGGATTTGGGTTTCCAAATCAGTTTCGTTTTAACAAACGCGGTTGTTGCCTTTGATTGAGCAACTTTGGCTGTTTCAGGTTTAGTAGTTTTAGAAACAGGTTTTTGTTTCTGAACAGCCTTGCGTTTGTTTTTGGCAAGATTCCAATCCTCATCAGATGGTTTAACCTTGGGATTCACATTCTTCATTGCCTTAGGTGATGATACTTTCATCGGCTTCGAATGATTGTTATCGTTAGGTGTAACCTTCTGATTTTGAACATGATACGGAACATGGGGACTATGTGTGCACGTTTGTCTCTTGACATGTAAAGCATTCTGATCAGCTTGATTTGCTCGTGTGGGCCTTGAAGGATGAACTGATCCCTTATGTGCTTGATATCCTTGCACGGTTCTTGCAGACAAAAATGAATTTGGATGTCTGTACTTGTGGTTTGCAAGGGCCTTCTTCTGTTGTGGAGATTTCTTTGGATCTTCTTCTTTTGTTTAGACTACAAGTCTTGTTCAGAAATCTCCCCAACCTTTCCAAAAGCTCTGCTAGCACGGTCAAAAGCATATTTTTCATATTTTCCATTAAAGACTGGCTTAACAAAAACATTTTTCACAACACCAGCCTTTTGTGGGCTATTGCTGCTCCCTGATGATTTTGGAGAGCGTGACTGTCCTTGATGTTTGGACTTCTTCTTTCTTGGTATTCGATTTGCTAGTTTCTGCTCTTTTAGCTTGCTCTGAACCTTTCATCAGAAGCAGAAGGTTCAGATTGTTCAGTTTGCGCACTTGGAGCCTTGTTCACGTCAGCTATCTCTTCATCAGGTGACTCATTAGAAGAGTCAACAGCACTAGATGGTTCCCGTGTGTCTGAGAATAATCACCGGGTTTGTCGTACACCATATATTGTGCTTTCTTAATATCTTTGTTGATTTCAGACATTGTTGTGTAGTTGTGATTATTCGGTGGGGCAACCTGGTTGAATCCCAAACCCTTACCTTTGTTCTCCTTATATGCCAGCTGCACATTGCACACGTCTTGAACAACTTGCTTGATGTATCAAACTTTTTTCTATTAGCTTGTTTCGTTGATATTTTCCAGTAAGATATCCCAGCTCAACTCTTACCAAGTCGCATTCCATGGTTTTTGAATCTAATCTGGTTTTGTAATCATGGACCCAACATTTATGTTGATTTATGTCCAGGTGGAGCTGAGCTATGTCTTTCTTTTGTGCTTCAACCTTTTCTATGAGTAACTTGTACTTTCTCCAAGACTAATGCACTGAGCCATTGCATTGTTGTACTCATCAGCCATTTTGGAATTAAGTACCTAGAGTTGAGCAACCCTATTCCTGCAAAGTTCAGTGCACAAAAGGTAGTTAACAATGTCAATGTGCGAGCTTGGTTTGTCGGCGTGAGTTTGGGCTTGAGGTAGAGTTTGGAGTGCTGGGTTGTTGATTGCTACTTACTGGGCTTGAGGTTTCTGTTCGGACACTTCTTCAGGATGAGACCCTGTTGATTTAGCGTATAGATCTTGGAGTTCTTGGTTTAATTGTAAATGATCCCACAACCAAGATACAAAGGCGTCTTTGTCATCACCCAAAACGCTATTCAACTCATCTCTTACTTCCTCTTTTTGCCTCCCATGTTCAAGCAAACGCATCACATAGTCAGCAACCGGATCAACATTGTAGTTGATTGGCAGGTTCGGGTTGAGCAACCCGATAAACTCATTCAGTTTTTCCTTCACTTCATCGCGCAGGTTCGGGTTTTGATTTTATGCTGAACTGAAAACTATGTCCGAGTGCTAAGCTTGGGTTGCAAACATCTTCGGATAAACGAAACCGTACTGGTAAAAACGAAAAAAAATGTCCGAAAACTGTTTTTACCAAAATGTACGTTATACTTGTCTCGACGATACGATAGGAATTTTCGTGCCTTTTTTGTCCTAAAAATCACACGAGTCTAACCGTGCAACCGGTTTGTCCAGATTGTCTATGGATCAAGTTCTGTGTGCGAAAACATTTAACTCCGGTTACATCAGTTGGTTAACTTTCCACCTTTAAGGGTGCAACTCAGAACAGTACCGAATTCGGAATGGTAACTTGGATTAGTAATCCGAGATGGAATCTCAAAACAGTGATCCGAGATGGTAATTCAGAACAGTGATCCGAGATGCTATCTGAGATGCACTGTTTCAATCCGAGATGCTTCCCAAATCCGAGATGCTTCCCAAATTCGAGATGCAATCCGAGATGCTACCCAAATACGAGATGCAATCCGAGATAAGAGATGATCCGGAATGAGAAACCTTATCCGAAATCAACAGTATTCCGAAATTCCGATGAACAGTTGTCTGGAATCAATCCGAGATGGATGATCTTCTTCGTGTTCTTCGGGATCTTCAATAATTTCGAATCCGAAATACAAATTAATCCTAAATCAATCCGAAATTCAAAGAATATATTCGAAATCATTGAATGTTGATCCGAAATGCTTGAATGTTGATCCGAAATGCTTGATTGTTGATCTGAAATGCTTGAATGTTGATCCAAAATGCTTGTTTTTCAACAGAAACCGAACAGAATCAGTGTGATATCAGATCTGAGCCTGGAAAATAGGTTCAACATGCTCTGAAACCACTTGTAAGTCCCGATAATCTGGATCTGTCAATAATATTACACGATCACCAAGGATGGGCGGAATCCAAACTTGGTGATATTCAGGAAAACCGAAATAACGAAGAATAATAAAAATCAACTTTAACACGCTGAATGCAGTTCTATTACTTAAACAAGCAAAACCGTCTGGTACAAGATGGAGACTCTCTCTAGAGAAATCCCAAAAGTCTTAACACTAGAAATGAATAAGTTTAGCTTATATACCTAGGGTAAAGCATGCCCCTTATGGGCTTGCCTGGCGCACATGGCCTATGGCATTCCCAAATGACCTATAAAGGTCCAAACCTAATACAAACTAACCCAGTTAACCCCAGTTAACCACCATAAACTGTTGCGTATATTTGATGCTTCAGTCTCACACTTCTAGGACCTAACACTCACACATTTGAAAGTAATTAGACTTTCCTTGTGAATGTGAATCACAAATCTTAATAAATACAGTTAATAAATACAATGACCTTTTAAAATATAATCTATAATCTTAACTAATATAAACAGATTTGTAAAAATTATAATATATATTTTACGCAATCAATATAGTTTAAATTCCATTTTTTTGTTTCAATAAATTAATATAATAATTATTACCTTTTGTGTATTGTTATTATTATTTTTTAATAAAATCTTGAATGATAACTAAACATCATTTCCATATTTAAAATGTTTGCTATCTTAAAAATAAACAACAATTTGATGTTTAGCAAATGATTATTAATAAAAGTCAAACACAATCACTATCAAAGGTTTGATTGTACTTAAAAGAATCTATTTTTTCTCATGACAATTGTATGTGACACTATCAAGAATAAAAAGAAGACACAAAGTCAAGTTATTAATATTAGACAAAGATGAAAAATGTTACAAATAAGACAACAAATGTGGTGTACAAAGAAATATTAGAGATTTATAGCTTGCTTATATGTTTGTTATTTACCAATGAGGTTGGTCGCCCATTAACAAAGACAAAAGCCTTTAAGTACACTTAAATTTAAAGGTCTTAGATTCAAGACTCAAGTCCCACGTACAAAATAAATAATAAAGAAAAAAAAGAACTTTATATTGTAATTTAACTTTTTTTACCATATTTAATGCGTCATTTCGTTTTATTATAAAATGAATTGTATTATATATTATATAAAGTGAAATATATTAGTTAAAATGACCTATGATTTTTTTGTATTTATTTTTTAATGAGAAACAACTTCGTGTTAAAGAGCATGGGGTGTTAAAATATGTTAATAATCGTAATAACAACACGAGAACCAATTATAAGTATAGTAGAATCTGAATTTATGTGTAATTTATAAAATATAAAAAATCGTAACACAAGAATCAATTGTGAGTATAGTTCATGTAACACAAGATCTTAAACTAGTGTTAAAACCGATCTACGGTCGGTCGGTTTCTAAAATTTACGATCGGTTTTTCTTCTTAACTTTCGGTCGGTCAGTTTCTAAAATTTCAAACCGTTACGAAGGTATGGTTCACGGTTTATTCTAAAAACCGGCCGTATAAAACCGGACCGGACCATTAGATATTCTTATATTAAATTTTTAAATATTTCATATTATATATTTAGTTTTATATTATCCTTAATCAAAATTATAACTAGCTTAACTTTAATTAAAAGGGGGCTAAGCCCAATATTAGTTCTTAATGGTCATTTGTGGTTTATAAATTGTGACCCCATTTAACTAGTTGGATTAAGACAGTGACTAATTGAGTAAGGAACCGGCTAAAATGAAAGAGACATCATATTTTTGTTGGGCGTAGTGTGAAAATATATACACTGATATATCCTAAAGCACACTACATTTTGGAATTAATACAAAATCTAGAGAATTTTTTTCCAATTTGGCTTTCGATTCTAGTTTCAGTTACAACAATATGCCTCAATTTAATGATTTTAATTTTAGTTTCAAATCTCAATTACAAAAGCTTAAACCATGAAACCAAACCGGAACCAAACCGTTAGTAACGGTTCAGTTGGTTCGGTTTTAGTTTACAACGGTTTGGTTTTGGTTTTTGATAATTAAAATCGTTAACAACCGTTGTTAACGGTTTGGCTCACTGTTTGATATAAAAACCGTCCAAACCGGACCATGAACATCCCTACCGAAAAGTGTTGCACTACCAAAAGCATAGTTATCAGCAACTTTTCCTGACTCTTGAAGCTTCTTTTCCTGGTTAAGCTTTCTCTCATAAGTTAGGCACCTACCATGAAGCTGAGTCAAACCATCTCTTTGAAACCAACAGAGTTTCTTGTTAAGAAAGCAATAATGTCTCATTAATCTGATAATGATCTTAGAAATAGGCTATTCAAGGTTGAATTAGGAAAATCAACATTTAGCAGTTTTAATTCACCTATTAGACAACTAAACATCTCGAATTATTGAGTTAATGATTCTCCTTTAGCGTGATAGAATGTTTCATACCGTTGGTTTAGAACTTCTCGATTGTTTTCGATAACTTCCTCTATACCACCAAACTGCTCTTTTAAAGCATCCCACAAATCCTTAGCACTATTGCAATACAACAATCCAGCATAGATATCATTCGGTAGAGCCGTAGCAACAATACTAAATGTTTTGGCATCTAGCTTGATTTTCTAAAATCCTGCTCGGAGTAGTTTTATAACTCCCTAGGTACTTGAACCTTGGAGTCTTGTGGCCCCATCGGAACATGTGGTCGAAGATAACCGCTTTCCAACATCCCATGTTCTGTTGAGCAAGTATGTGATCCATCTGACGTTGCCAGATATTGTATTCTGATCTGACAAGCATCGGAGGTTTGTACAGAGTACCAGTGTTGTGTGGATCTTATGAATTTTGAGACATTTTTTATTGTTTACAAACAAGTTTTTATTTAAAATACTTTTCAAGGTAAATAAACTTTTACTATGTTTTTCAATCCAATGAAGAAACGATATCAGTAGTAGGAGCCTTTTACTCTGTTTTTCAATCCAACGAAGAAACGATATCAGTAGTAGGAGCAGATCTGTTTATATCAAATTGATTGTTTAGATCGAATTGGATTGACCAAGCTTTGATACCAATTCTTAGGATCTGAGTTTGATTGTTATGATAGTTAAATGGAAATAATGAAGGAAGATAAAACAGAGATTGAATATGGAGTGAAATAATTAACTTTTAACAATGAAGATATTGCTTTCATCAACATGCTTTTATAAATTTGTAATCATAAATTTACGTATGCATGAAGAATACAACTCCCCCGGCCTGATCACTTCTTGTTTGTTCATACAAAAATGTCAAGGTGAAAGTGACGAATAAAACAGTATAGGAACTGTTCTATTTATAGTACAAACGAACATAGGAAGCATCTAAACTAACGTCACCGAGACAGCAATATCTAACAACCTAGTAAATTCCTACCATCTTCTAAAGCCTAAGCACTGGTTACATTAATAATAAAAGTAAACTCTGTTGATCATCATTTGTTAAGGATCCTCTGTTGAGCTTTATCCTCTATATTATTTATATTTGGCTTTGTTTTTTATATTGAAAACGTCGTATAAACAATTTGATTTGTTGGTTTATTTATACTATTTTATGTGTTTTGAGTTCTTACTTTACAACTTGTTCGGTTGATGACAAAAGCGATTAGCTTGTTGGGTGACATAGAGTAGGTTGATTCACAATAGTAAATAGGGTAATTGAACTTTAAAATATCTTATAACAAAGACCTATTTTTTATTACCACTTAAATTAACCTTCTTTTCAACATTATGTCTATGTGGTTGCCAATCAACTGAGTAAACTGAGTTTGGTGTAAACCTATAATCTGAAACTTCAAGGAGGTTACATTTTTTTCTAAGCCTTTTGTGACTTCCCCGGATGATCGATTGCTACATTTTGCACAATTACTTTTTTTGTGATTCTTTTTAACTCGTAACTATAACAACTTGTGGTGATCTTTGTGAAACGTTTATTGTATTTGGATTGTTTGTTGTTTATCAAGCGTATTGACTTTCCTTGCATTGTTCTTGCATCATTAAGGGGTTGGTAAATTGGTGGATAATTGGTATAATCAAACGGATTGTTAGGTTGTTACAGTTTATCTAAAAACTGTCCGTGATAACTAATCAAATTTTTTAATTCCAAGAGCATGTCTAAGTGGTGTTTTGAATTAGTAAACGGGTTTTTGTGTTAAAACTTGCAATCTGGAATCTAGGTGGGGGTTACTTCTTCTCAATCTAATAACTCTTTTCTTAGTTAATTAATTATGTAATTTAGCAAAACACTAATCACATATCACAGTTGAGACGACCTAAGTGTAGTAGTAGTAGTAGTAGCAGTAGTATAGGTATTTAAGTCATATAATACTTGTTTTTTATTAGCCCACGACACTTGCCATCAAATTGGTGTCGTTGCCGAGGAATTAGTGCACTTAGTGTTTTTCTTGTTTTCTAAAAAAACAAAACGAAAACCACTCTCTCTAATTTGTTCTATTTATTTGTACCATGAGTCTGTTTTATCTGTTTGAGAGTATTTTGAGCTTTGATTTTTAGACTTCGATCGATCGTCAATACTCAATCTCCATTTGGATGAAGATGATTCGAATATGATTTAAGATGAGCCTACCACATGGAGTGGCGGCCGTGAAATGAATGCTATACGGTCACCATGGAATATTCATGAAGATCATGCTGCTTTAAACAGGGGAACGTGTTCCACTCTTTTATACATATATGTTTATTTTATTTTTGAGTCCCTTTTCTTTCCACATTAAGAACAATATAGATTTTAAGTGTGAGGAGGGGAGATTAATGTTATAAAAATAAAAAAACCATAAAAAAAATCCATAAAATTTAAAAAATTTAAAACTGTTTTTAAAAAAGAATGTTGCAACTAAATAGAAGATGATAGAAAAATTAGGATTTTGGCTTTTCAAATTATACATGTAAGAGAAAAAAATAGAAAAAAAATCAGTATTTTGGCTTTTAAAATTTAATACAAATGAATCGGATTAAATCGGGGAGATTCACGATGAATTAAACAATAGGTAACAGTATTTGCAATTCATATGTTTGTTTGGAATAATTGCAGGTTCGACCAAGTTATATCTGAGTAATAAAAGTCATGTGGTAGCTATATTGTATCCTTACTCACATTAGTAAATATGGTAATTGAACAATAATAAAAGATTTGATGATAAATACCTATTTTTATTACCATTTGAATTAACAATTTTTTCAGTACTATGTCTATGTGGTGGCCAATTAACTCAGTAAACCTAGAATCTGAAACTTGGAGTAGGTTACCTTTTTTCTAAAGTTTTTGTGACTTCCCTGGAATGATCAATTGCTATGTATTGCACAATTACTTTGTTCAAGATTCTTATTAACCGGTAATTTTAACTACTTGTGCTGATCTTTGTGAAACGTTTCTTATATTTGAATTATTTGTCGTTTATCAAGTGTATTGACGACTTCCTTGCATTGTTAACGAGTTGGTAAATTGGTGGGTAATTGGTATAATTAATCGGATTGTTATGCTATTATAGTTATTTAAAAATTGTCTCGAATAATTAATCAAAGTCATTAATTCTAAGACCATGTCTATGCTATGTGGTTTTTGAATCAGTAAATCAATTTTTGTGTTAAATTAATCAGGAATCTAGGTGGGGTTACTTCTTCTCATTCTAATAACACTTTCATGACAAATTATGTTTTTTTCTCAAACAAATAAACAAACCCCCAATTTAGATAACAGTAATTCTCTAGTTAATGTGTTGAACACTGACCCAAATTTCGTGTAGTACAACCTTACTTACCCATACCCGTATAAGTATTTAAGTAAAAAATACTTCTTTTTTTATTATCTCACGACAGCTACATCACATACGTCTTCATTCAACCAACACATCGTCGTTTTTAGATCTAAAGGTTGCTCAATCGAGGCAACCATGTGGATAAACCGCCTTGGTAAACCGCTAAGAAACTTTTTCACGATCTTTTGTTCCTCGATTACGAAACGGGAGACACTGATTTTGAAAACATTCATGTTAACTTGCTTGACAATTCATCAATTGTACTCGAATCTTTCATCTTTAATGCCTCAATTCCAACATGAGTGTCTGAAGTCTTGCTTCATGTACCCGATCGGTTCCAGATGGCGGGCTTTCAGTGTTTTCCACATCTCTTTCTTCTTCTTCTTCAGATTACCAACTTGCAAGACGTGTTCTTCAGGTATAGTACACCTGAAACAATAAAGTCGTCCTCATATTGTTTTTCTTGACATTTGTTTCAGTTTCAGGTTCGATGGCCTCCCACACGCCATGAACATTAGAAGTCGTGTGAATTCGCGTCGCCCAAATTATATAATTAACCGAATCAACATCAGACACTCCAATGATATTGTATTCGCATTTGATTGTCACCAGATCCGCTACTGCCATCTCCCCAGTCATCTTTTTTACGCCAATTGTAAATTAACGGCGTTTTTGGTGATTTTGGTTCTTCACTTTCCAGCTTACACAACCAAAAACAAATTTTTGTTCTTAATCCACCTTCTGGATACTGACCTGATAATAAATAAACCCGAGCATACAGTATCATTTTAGCCCTTAATGTAGTTGGTCTACTAAGGCTGCTCCAACAATTAAGCTGGTTCACAAATGTCAAGGGAAGGACACTGTATTATATTTATGGCAGTTGATTGACTGACCAAGTTTGGTTGTTTTATGGCCTTATGTCACACATGAAGTGCAACCCAAGTGGCACAACATCTATTGGATAATGTATTCAAGCTTCATGGTTGCTCTTTAACTATCATTTATGAGAGTGATCCTATATCATAGTCATTCAAATTGTGGTCATATTTTTAATACTTCAAGGGATTCAACATGTATTATCCGCAACATGTCACCCTCAAACTGATGGTCAACATGAGGTTTTCGAATTGATGTTGATGTCTCTTACTTACCTTAGACACATGACATTAGGTCAACCAACTCGGTGGGCTAACTTGTCACTTAACAATTAAAATGTGTTCCTTCTAGGCATTATACAAATTCCTACCTCTTTAATCATTTGCCATACTAGGCCCATCTCCAAGAATGTTGAAAAAAATTGGGCCCTTGGCGAGATAAAAAATCCAGGCCCTACCCACCTAGGGCTCTTAACGAGCCCAGACCCAGCTCAAGCTCGGCTTGAATTAAAAATGAGTTAGCTAAGCTCGAGCTCAAATTCTAAATCGAGCTGAACTTTTGGGCTCGAGCTCGACTAGATTAAGCTCGATCCAGCTCGGCTCAACTCGATTTAGCTCGATCTTACAATGAACCATCAAGTTTACTAGCCTGAAAATCACTTAAACATAAAACCATATCTAACCTGGAGACCATAGTTACAATGTAATAAAACTGAAGGGCTAAATATGCGACTTATAAGCCAAAGGACCATATATGCAACTACAACTTGTTAAATCCTTACGTTGGCTTCACCTTGGATTTTATAGGGAGGTGCTCTCTCATTCTTTGCATTCAAGTGATGTGGGACAAAAAAAATAAAGGGTTTAAAGAATTCAACAAAAAGCCATATTTACAGAAACATGTTCTAATTCTAATGGAATAAGCACCATTACTATGAGTAATACTTATATCATTTCCACCATTGGGGTTTAAAATTTCATAAGATGCATTTGTCGTTAGTCGATCGTCATGTTAGAACTTATACATAACACCTATGGAATCAAGATTAAGTTTCATGGCTTGAAGATGCTTAGTGCTCTAGGATTAGGTTAATACACCTAAACATTGAAACTAATATATAAATAAAATAATGCAAGTCAAGCTCACGAGCTCACAAGCTCACGAGCCGAACCGGCTCGTTTACAACCGAGTCAATTTTGAGTAGAGTTTTTCTCGAGCTTTATTCGAGCAAGTCGCGAGCCGCAAGCTTTTGGAACACCATATACCCGCCCTATCATATAAACTTATCAATTGGTATATAATTACAGTCACACAGTCATTTATTTGTTAAACTCATTACACTCTATGCCCTTTAGCATTAATCAGGTTAAACTTATACTTTAAGTGCGCACCTTATGTAAGGGAATTTATGTCTTTTCACACCTTTATTCTTCCCTTTATAAAACCCATCTTTCACAACTCTTTCTCTCTCTATCTCAGCTATCTCTGCTTTCTCTCTCTACCTTAAACAATATATATAGTGTAAGAAATTTTTTGCAAGAATAAAAAAAGAAATTTCAACCAATAAGAATGTTTCATTTTACTTCATTTAATTTTATATTTAATATTAGTGTAAGGGTATATTGGTAAATTAAGATAGATTATTAATTGTTAGTCTTTCTTTTTAATAGCTAACTACATTAAATTGTAACTTATTTTCAAAAAAAAATATTTTTTAAAGAAGAACAAATTAATTAAAAGCGTAGGATAAATTACGAGGTGTGTAGGATGAATTACGAGTTATCTAGGATAAATTTCAAAACGTGTAAGATAAATTTTGATGTGTGTAGTCAAAAATATTAGTGTGGAGAAAGATAGTATTTAAAACTAATTAATTAGTCAAAAATAATAATTGAGATAAGAGAAATATTATTTAATGTTTTACAATTATTTTCATTTGTTCTTTTTCTTCTCAATCTATTTTTCTTCTCAAATGAACCTCCCCTATATATATATATATATATATATATATATATATATATATATATATATTATATAATTTTTCATTAGAAGTGTGAGAAGGCATAAGAATTGACATATAGGTATTATGTTTTAGACTTAGGCAAGATGTTTTGGGTTGTTTTGACAAGAAAAATACCAAACATAACAGTTCAAGACACAATGTGATGAATTATAGGCTTAAAACTTAAAACACCATGCCAAAAACATTGAGTAGTGTGTTTTAAGTATTAAGTAGTGTGTTTTAAATTTCACGCCCCTAATACGTTGCATTGTGTTTTAAATTGTTGAGTTTGGTGTTTTTCTTACCAAAACAATCTAAAACATCATGGTTAAGTTCAAAACATGATGTCTACGTGTCAATTCCTATGTCTTCTCACATTTCTCACGAAAAATGTCATTTTTATAGGAACCTCACCCTATATATATATATATATATATATATATATATATTATATATATATAGAGGGTGAGGTTATTGTAAAAAATATTTTTTTTGTGAGAAGGATAAGAAAGAATCTAAACCATTAGATCTTTAATCTAATGGTTGAGATCTTGATGGCAATCTTGTAAATAGTGGGTACCAATAAAATAATTAATTTCTAGATTAAGGGTATAAAGGTAAATTTAAAATTTTTAAATTAAGAAACTAACATTAATGCGACTGCAAGTTCCCCTTTCTTTTTTAAACGTCAATAACTTTTTATAGTAACTCTTTTTAAAAAAAATTACACCAAAATAACGACTAGGGGTGTTCATCTGGTTTTTTCTTCGGGTTTTTTGGGTCGGGTTATTTGGGTTTTTGTCTAGGAAAAATTAACCTGATAACCGACCCATTTAAAGTTCGGGTTAGTCGGGTTTGGGTTACTCGGGTTCGGTTTAGTTCGGGTTGGGTTATTCGGTTTTCGTGTTTAGATGTGAAATGAAAAATAAATGTTTTTTTTTACAAAATATCATCAAAATTCATATTGCCCCTTTAAAAATATCATCAAAGTTCAAACATTATTTGACAACATGCTATTATAATATTTAAAAGTCCCAAAACTTAGTGTTCCATATATTAAAGACTCCAAACCAAAACACTTCTATTAGAAAAAACAGCAAATGTACGGGTTTTTATTCGGGTTTCATGTTTCGGTTTTTCGGGTCGGGTTGTTCGGGTTTTTGGTGGGGAAAGTGACCGATAACCGAACCATTTAAAGTTCGGGTTGGTCGAGTTCGGGTTTCTCAGGTTCGGGTTTTTCAGATATTCGCTAATTCAGGTTCGGGTGGCTTTAAATTCGGGTCGGGTTTTGGATAAAAATGAGCAGCCCTAATAACGAGTGTTTTTTTATCTTTAATATGAGTACCATATTGTTATACTTATGTTGAAAACAAAATTACGTTTTGATTAGATGTTTTAATCCATGGTGTTTTTCTATGTTCATCATAGACCTGCTACTAGAAAATATATGACACTATAACACTATACAAACATCATAGACCTGTTACAGAATACATAACACTATAACACTATATAACATTATACATCCATCATAAACATGCTACTAGAAATATATAACACTATACACCCATCATAGACCTGGTACAGAATACATAACACTATAACACTATATAACACTATACATCCATCATAGACCTGCTACAAGAAATATATAACACTATACATCCATCATAGGCCTGCTAACAAAAATATATAACACTATATAACACTATACATCCATCATAGACCTATTACAAAATACATAACACTATATAACACTATACATCCATCATAGACCAGTTACAAAATCATACTCCTATAATAATGGGTGGCAGTTATGGAAGGTTATCAATTAATTGAATCAATGAGAAAACTACTTGTTTATACTTTTGAATTAATTTAGATTGAGGACACATGTCATGTCCACAATATTTCTCACACTTTGGACCCTTTTTACAGGATCCTCTACCTATATATATATAGTTAGTTGAATAAGCACTATCTCGTTGAAAAGTTCTATACATCTGCCCTTTCTCAACGCATTTCCTTAGACAAAGACTCCGTTTTTTTTCCTATTTTCGGATGGTAAATATTTCTCAGAACATGGAGTATGAATAAAACCCATGTTTGAATTGAAATTGAGATACTGATACAAGTTCTTCCCTTCTTAATCAGATAGATTCATATCTAAAAGAGGTTGACAATATGTTCTTTCAAAATTGACTATTTGTCCCTCTCTTAGAGGTCTTCCAGAAATGTTTGCGATTGAGTAAATAGCTCTACGAACGAATGGATTAGATCGACTTGGAAAATGGAAAGATTTGTATAAGTTATACGTTTCGTCATCACTTTGTGGAAAAGCCTTATATATACACACACATATATATAAGGCTCGGTTCAATTGAGAACCATCATGAGTTGTGAGAACTATAAGAACTCTTACTTCCCACACGAGTTGGGCTAGATTGTTTTTGCACAAACGTAGATGAAAATATTTGAACACAACTTTAAAAAAACAAAAAGAATTTGTCAAGTCGGTAGTTTTGCCTGATGTAAGTTTTTTTACACGTTGTTGTAAATTTGTTAGGAAGATCAATATTTTTTTACACCTCATGTAAATGTGTGTATGCAGCATTTTTTTAATTCTTTTTTGCTGAAAAAAGTGATTTTTTATGATTATTGAGAAAAAATATTTTTGGAGAAATCTTTTGGATGGCTTAGTTTTCACGATTCTCACAACTCAAGTTAGTTCTCATTTTAACCCATCCCTATATATATATATATATATATATATTTTATATATATATATATATTAGGGTGGGGTTCTAGAGAGAACACTAGTGTATTTGTGAACTGAGTGAACAAATCATGACCATTGATTTACATGATCAAATCGTATAATACACTAGTGTATTTAATCATCAAATCCTAGTCATTGATTTAAACTTTATATTATATAATTATATATATATATATATATATAATATACTTGTGTATTGAAAATCAAGGGTTAGGATTAGTTCACTAGTGTTCACAATCAAAGGGTTGTTCACTAATGAACCTAACTCTATGTGTGTGTGTGTATATATATATATATATATATATATATATATATGGGTTCAGGATCCTATAAAAAATACTAAAATTGTGAGAATGATAAGAAAGACTCTAGTGATAACACGTATCCCTATCTATTTTATTAGTTTAAGGGTAAGATGGTAATTTAACTCAAAATCCTAATTAAAGATATAATCTTGTAACCGAATTCATAGTTATTTTAGGAATTCATTTCATCAGTATTTAGATTTATAAGTTATTTTAGGAATTTATCATCAGTTTGTATAAAACACCATTAGAATTCCAAAAAACACCACAACTTGAATCGTAATACAGCGTGGTGCTCTAAAATCTGTAATGATTTTTGTTATTTTGCAGATATAAAAAACCATACAAATTCTAAAAACACCATGAATTGAATCTAATACAGTCGTGATGTTTTAACATTTAGAATGATTCTATTGTTATTCTAGATGTTAAAACACCATGACTGTAATCACAATATAATGTTACATACTCTAGATGTTAAAACACCATGACTTGAATCATAACTCATTATTTGCAATATTGTGGTGTCTTATTTACGTAAATGATACAACGTCTTGAATCACAATACAATTAAAACACCATTGTACGAACATAGAAAAAACACAATAGACTAAAACATTCAATCGAAACGTAATTTTTTCTCTACATAAGTATAACAATATGGTACTCATATTAAAGATAAAAAATTACTCGTTATTATGGTGTAATTTTTTTTTAAAAGAGTTGCATATAAAAAGTTATTGACGTTTAAAAAAGAAGGGGAAACTTGCATATGCATTGCATGTGAGTTTCTAAATTTAAAAATGTTAAATTTACCTTACTACCCTTAATCTAGAAAATATATTAATTTAACGCTAAATACTATTTATAATGTTGCCATTATAATCTCAACGGTTAAATTATAGATCAAATGGTGTTGATTCCTACTTACACTTCTCACAAAACACACCCTTTTTACAATAACCCTACCCTATGTGTGTGTGTGTGTGTATGTGTGGTGTGTGTGTATATATAAAAGGTTAGTTCATTAATGAACAACCCCCATGATTGTGAACATTAGTAAACTAATCCTAGCCCTTGATTGTCAACACACATGTCGAAACACAAGTGTAAATCAATGGCCATGATTCAATAGCCATGATTTGTTGATGAAAATAAACTAATGTATTTTACGATTTATTGATGTAAATTAATTGACAGGATTTGTTCACTCCGTTTACAAATACATTAGTGTTCACTCCGTTTACAAATACATTAGTGTTCACTCTGTAACCCCATGCTATAATAATATATAATGGTGGAAGTTGGCTATAAAATCCATTTTTCCTATAAAGTGTAAAAAGATATAAAACACGGTGATTTTAACCAATAAACATACTCCAAACCCAAAAATAATATAGACTTAAATTCATTTGTGAATTTCACCCTTATTTATAAACAAAACGAACTCGACCCTTGATCTACTTTAAAAATTATAAAGGTAGGATTATTATTAGACATGTAAACATAATTTGTTATTTAAATTTAATAAAAATTTGATATTGATTTTTCAAGAAGCAGTTTCCAAAATATAGGTAACCACCCTACAATCTTGGGATTCGAAGCATCCTCATCATAAATTTCAAGTTTCTCCCAAAGAATAAAGCACGCGCATCTTCTTTGCGATTGACCCTCTCAACATTTATTTGTTCCTATTTTTGGGCATTACACACGTGTAAAAAATGAGTTCCATAACTATTCTCTTAAATAGTAGTTCAGCAGCTTTCAAATTTAACAATTATCTGTTCATAATTTCTGGGCATTACACGTGTATGAAAATGAGTTCTACATATGAGATGTTATCACCTACGAAATACAATATACTAATTTGTCTTAATTACATGAAAAATATATATGTGTGTTACTGTATTATAAAGTCAAATTGCACATTAACACGTTATAGACATACAAATTAATAACATATATATTTTATATGCAAACAGCATGTACACAAAGGTAAACGCACATACATGATATTGATTTTTTAGTGAACAACTAAAATTAACATCATCCAAACACAAGTGTAAATGCACATACATGAATAGATTTTTTGGTGAACAATACCTGAAATTAACATCATCCAAATGAAACACTATCCCATAACTAATGTTCAAAACGTCATCCACAAACATAATAAAAAAAAAAACCAAACGACTAGTTTCACCAAAACAAGCAAAATAAACCATAACTACTATTTAAACACCAGGCCAAACACTACATAAAATAAAGACCAAACACTACATAAAATAAACCATTAGCAACTTCACATCTATTTCTTTTTCTTGATACTAGCAAACTGATTAGCTTCATTCATAAGTCGTTCGTGATGTATGTTCGCATGCGATGCAATCAGTTTCACAAAAAACTTCTTCCTAAGTTGTGTTAATTTGTTTTTCGCATTTGACATTCTGTTGGAAACCAGCGTCCCAAGACCTTCAATGATCCCCATCCACATTTCCATGTGACGCATCGCATATACACCGCAGTCCCTTTATAGTTTTCTATGGTCGCCCAACTAATCTCAAAACGAATAGGCTGGACTGCTTCAATCTCATAGCAACTGGGATGTCCAACACGCTTTAGGTATTTTACAACATCTTTCTACACACAAAATAATTTGGTGTATATATCTCGTATGTACATGACATCTATATAATGACTTTTACTAATCATATGACGATAAGCACTTACCACTTTCGTCGGAGTTGACTTCAAGAAAAAAAATCGTTACGTCCAAAACTTTTACCAGACTCTCACAAGGATGCATATTATCAATGACCAATGACCGTGGAGTCCAAATTCTTTGAATCAAATCAAACTGAAATAAAAGTGTGCGAGCATATTTCTACTCCCATTAATGTTTCCATGTGCGGTATGGCAAACACACCACAGTCAGCACCGTTGCTAGTGGTCGCCCAATCACTATCCAACATTTATGAATTTGCCCCTTGAAACTCCACCCCTTCGAATTGCTGAACTACCCTAAAAATAAAATAACAAAAACAAAACACTAAGCATTAGATTTCAGACAGTTCCATTTCTAAAACAGATGTGTATCCACATACGATTGTCTTTATACATATATGTATAATGACATCTTTACTACTGTAAGAAACACACCAAACTAGTAGCACATGACCAATCTCTTACAACACAAGGTATTTATACACATAAGAACTACAAAACATAATACATATATGTATAATCGAATAAACCTAAAAAATAGAGTATACATATGTTTATAATCGAGTAACCCCAACAGGGTATACATATGTGTATAATTGTATAAACCTAAAAAAGAGAGTATACATATGTGTATTATCGAATAAACCACTGAATATACATATGTGTGTAATCGAATAAATCCAAAAAACAGAGTATACATATGTGTATAATCGAATAAACGTAAAAAACATAGTATAGTGTATAATTGAATAAACCCAAAAAATTGAGTATACATATGTGTATGAACCCTAGCATAAACTCATCCTATTCACATAATCTGAACAAATCAACTACTATACGAACACTTAATTTCTACACATTATTCTTGATTAATCAAGTGAACCCTAATATATACACAACACCTTTAGAAAATCAGAACAAAACCCACAAATTAAATGAAAATCCAGCAACTACAATGAACTTTATTGACCCAAAAAAGCATCTTTTGATGAACAATCAACTAAAACCCAAGATTTTACAAGAACAAATGGGTAAAAACACTACAATCTACACATGCAGATAGAAAACAAGAGGAAAAAGACCAACATTAAGCTTAATACCTTCAATTAGTCGTTGGGAGTCTGAATCGCCGTTTGATATGTATCTTGAAGATGTAATCGCTGTGAAATATGGTATCTTGAAGATGTAATCGTTGGCACTTGAAGAGGCTGGGAAAGAAGTTGGTGTAGAGAGAGAACGAGATTAGGTTTTTATTATGATTTGTTATTTGGTATCCTAATAACTGACGTTTGCAATAGAAATTACTAATTAGCACTCATATCATTTAATTAAAAACTAAGTAACATAAAAGAATTACAAAAATGCCATTAATATAAAATCTCATCATCTTCATAATTAATGGACAAGATTTGTTCATTTTGTTCACAAATACACATTGTTCACTTATGAACCCTACCCCATATATGTATATATATATACACACACACACTACCACCACAAATCCAACCAAACCACCACATCATCATCTTTATTTTCGTATCTCACCTCACAACTCTCTCTGTCTCTCGTTCTCTCCCCCACCCAAACTCGTAAGGGTAATGAAAAACTATCTGCTTTAGTGTAGATTCAGATCCCACCCACAGTTCAAAAGCAACACTCACAATCTCCCTCGGTTCAAACAAGATTTAGATATGGTTCAGATCTTGTTGGTGCATATTATGTATGCCCGCCATTGTGCGAATATGCTAGATAAAGTGTGCGTTGGATATTGTATAAGTTTGAGTGTTAGGTTGATAAGGTAAACACTCATACGTGCGTATGAGGGCTCATACTCACTCATGAGCCTCTGCTCATGAGGTGGCCTATCAATAGAGGCTCATGCACATAGGACTAGTCAGGTTTGTAGATCCCATTTGAGAGGGATTCAAGCTGAGATATGTGTTGATGCTCTCTCTAGCTTGCCAAATAATGTAGAGTATTTCTGTATGGAATGGGAAACTTTTACTTATGGTTATTCTATCGAAAATAATACCGAATTAGTCTTTATTTTATCCAAACATCTGTCTAAACACACCGGATCGTGAACTTTCAAATCTGCGGAATTAGTGAAGATGATGATGGTTTGCTTTAGATCCGCCTACGATTTGATGAAGATTATCTGCTTAGAATGTTGAAAAATTATTTTTAATTAAAAATATTCACTTTTTACATAATCTTACCAAATTTGATTTTTTTTACCTTTTTTAACCCAAAACTTTTCATTTGCAATTTAACCTAAAAAAAGTTGATTTTTTACTTTTAACCCAAAATTTTCATCTATTACAATTTAAACTCACAATTTTGTTGCTTAACTTTGGTCCCCTATACTTTTCATCTTTAATAAATTTTCTTTCTACAATTTTGCGAGTTAGTACAATGTAACGTGCTTATGCGGTTCAACGTTTTTACATTTTGGTTTTACAATTTATTCTAAATTTTGCGAGTTATCATAGTACAACGAGCATGTGGGGTCCAACATTTTACGTCTATTTTTTTCAGTTTGACAAATTCATCACAACGCGTGGATCTAGATCAACTTATTTGTTGTTTTCTATATTTTACGTTTCGGTCTTATTTGTTCACATTAAGATGGCACAACTTCAGTGTTGGTGGTGGTATGACATTAGTGCTGTGAGAGGGGATCGGCTCTGCTCTTATGAGCACAGGATCGATTCAACTCAGCTAATAGAGGCGGAATTCATTGCTAGCAAGTTGGACAAACAAACAATCAAGAATGCTGCTTAAAAGCCTTTTATTCGTATTAATAAACGTGAAGGTTACAGACGAGTAAACAACTGGACAGGGCTTCGCCGTAGTCACACACCAACAGATGAAGACACAACACTCAAGCTTCACTATTTATAGGCCAACATGGCTCGCACAAAGAGTGAGTGTTGCTGGCTCGTGCGAGTGGTTGCTCGTACGAGTGACAAGATGTTGCTCGTACGAGTGACAAGATGTCACTCGTGCGAACCACACATAGGTTCACTCGTAAGAGCCATATAAATAACATATATAAAAATTACATTCTAAGCCCTATTTACATAACCGGAATATCCTAGACGTAGGCGATAGACATTATGCACCAACAAACTCCCCCTTGGATGTTGCCGCAGTCTTGGATAGTCTTCAAAAATATCTTCAAAATTTTGACATTTAACGTCCAAAGAGAAGTTTCGGTGGCATGTGACGCTCCTTAGAAGATATCGGCGTTTGGTCTGTAGGAGGAGGTCAATTGTACGTGTTGCCAAACCGAAAGCTTCTCAGCGATGCAATCCGCTTTCTCTCCGCAATCCGTTCAACATTCTTTTCTTTCTTTCGCTGCTCTATCTCTTCCAGCTTCTTCCATGAAGTGTTCCATGTTGTTCCTGAATGTATATCGTTAGCAAAACAAACATTAACAATCTTCTAGAACTGGAGCGCCTGCTCTTGTCTCTTTCCTCAAAACTGATTTTGTTGTAGAATAAGCATTCTATATCCTTCTTTGAGCAAATTACTAGCCACATTGGGTCTAGTACTCGAATGCCGCGCATAGCCCATATATGTGTTTGTGTACGATGACGGATTCGGATAGTTCTTCAGAAATCTTCCAAGAATATTCATCCGGTTGGACTCAAATAACAGCTTCACCTGTGCTTAAATCATAGTGCCACCATTTGAATATGTTGAAGAAATCCTGCTCCATCTTAATTAGAGGCATATTTTTCATCACTCTTGGCCTCGTAACGATCAATGTCATATCCTTTTCTTTCGAAACAGGATCAATCTTTGTGACTCTTTTGGGCATATATGGCTTCCAACGTCTAAAACCATGAGTAGCCTCCAACTCTTATCAGTTTCCACAGCCGCTAGTCGTGAAATTTCATATTTAGATTTATCATCTTAGTCTGCACCAATTCTTTAATATCCCAGAACGGCAGGGTCTTGATATTGCTCAAGTGTCGGAAGTACTGGAGCCCATACTCCCTCTTAATCGCATATACATCTAGTTCTTCGACCCATCCCTAGCTAATGATGTCCACCAGAGAAATGTTAGCATCACACATGAAGAATGCTTGGGGACGTTTGAATTTACGTTCCGCTGGTAATTCCTTGAACCACAGTTTCCTCATTTCGGCTATTTCTTCTTTAGATAAACGTTGAGGAACTCTTCCCTGTTTCATAGCCTCTTCAACTTTACGCTTTAATAAATCATCACTTTCGGCTGCAAACATCTCACTAAAGGTTGGGAAGTCATCCGTACCCTCTCGGGCAAAATTAGTATCATTGTCGGAATCATCCTCCACTACAACCTTGTCGTTATCGTGTGCATCAGAAAAATGTTCGAAGATATAATCCTGAGGCTGGAAAGCACTGTTGTCATTTAGCTCGTCTTTAAAATCAAATTCAAACGTTTCTTCGTCCACACCCAATATACTCGCAATCTCTTCCTTCGTGTAACTGTGACAAACTCTCCTTTTTCCACATCATGCTCTAAATACAAATCTTCGGTTTTGGCACGACAGGAATAGTAGACATATTAGTCACTGTGAGGATTCCTGCCTGCTTAGAATCCTTCAAGCTCTCATATGTCTTTCCCTGATCTTTGTCACCTTCAATTTAGTTGGCTGAGTCGTCTAAGTACACAAAATCAATATATTCATTCAAATCAGATTCTGTTACAAGAATTGCCGAACTACCCATATCATTATCCTCACCATCACTATCACTATCAGACTTTTTCTTTGATGCATCATCGGTTTTATCTAAGTCTTCATCATCCTCCTCATCGAAAGCATGTATCTCTTCTTCAATCTCTTTCAACATCTTTCTTTTTATCAGCCACTCCTGATGTTTTGCAGATAGTTTTGACATGTCAATATCTACATCCCTTGGCTTTCCAATCAATACAAACTTCTTTGTCTGCTCATACACTGCTAACTGTGAAGATACCGGCACAGATTCAGCTTCTGGCACAGTTTTCTCTATCACAGGTTCCTCACCAACCTTCTCTTTTCCTTGAGTGTCGGATATTTCTTTTGCTATACGTTCCCGCTCAGCAACTCTTTCCCTAGCCTCTTCACATTCAATCTCATCAATTTTTGCAGCAGATTAATCCCGAGTTTCTTGGAAAGGATTTTCTCGAATATGTAGTATCGTCTTCTCCTGTCTCTTTCCTTCTTCTCTCCTAGCTTTTCGCTTTTCTTCAGCTAATCGTTCCAATTCTCTTTCTTTGGCTCTCTCTCTCTATCTCAGGCGATCCTATCCTCTTCATCGGTGCTAGAGGAGGATGCCTCTTCGTCTCTACCAACTTTTTCACCAAATGTCTGTCTCTCTATGTCAACAGCCACTATCTCAACATTTTCTTCTGGCTCTGGCTCGTAACCAAACTCGTGCCAGCAGAAGCACGTTTCTTCTTATGAGGGGCAGTGGAGGAAGATGTATCCGTTTGCTTTCATTTAGTCCCCTTACCCCCTTCTTATCTTCCTTGGTAAACCACACCCTTCTTTTCGCAACAAAACCATCCAAAGCTTCTATCTAATCAGCTTCATCCCCACTATCATCCTTTCGCCACTTCCCCCTGGGCCGCGCCACATAGTCTTTGTCAGTGATAACCCCAAACACAGGCTTGGCGTTGGGGAAGGCCTTTAGGTGCAGATTCATCTTCTTTAATGTAGACACATCCATATGCTCAAGTCTAAGAATATCGTCTTTCTTCTTCTTCAGATTTGGATGTAGATGATCTAGCAGCATTTGCATGAATCTCGGGTACTGTAGAAACTTTTCACGTTGAATGTTCTGTACCATCTGCAAAAATATAAGTCTTGAAAAGTTGTACAACAGGTTGAGAATAAGTGTCATAATCATACACATCTGATAGTCTATCAAATCATTAAATCCACCCTTCCTGTGGCTTAGGGCGTGAATAATGTAGTGAGCGATGTAGCGAAAGGGATTACTGAGATTTCCCTTCTTGAAAGGTGCGGCATTAACGAATCCAGCATAGCCCATCCTATAAAAACACCCTTTGACCATATATTCTGGGTAACCGGTCGGGTCGTCTTCGCTATCATTAAACTCCAACACTATTCGAATAAGATCTTCAGTAATCTTGACTTCAATATCTTCATTGTTGATGCTTACTATAGAAAAGATAGCATTTTCTTCCTCATTATATTCGGCAGCATCCTAAAAATATTCAACATGAGATCGATACGCTGTATGTCTATCTGTAAGGGCCTTTGTAATAGGCAGCCTGCTCAGAAAATCTAACACTTCTCTGTATGTTGCTATCTCTGGTATATTCTCATCTAGAAGACAACATACGTTGTGGAACGGTGAGAACGGAGTCTTCTTGATCTGTAAACACAAAGATTTCAAACACTTAGAAAAATTTTCAAACTTTTCAAAACTTATACACTCGTAGGGGCCACCATTCGTATGAGTCAGATCCTAAGACTTAAATTCAGATCTGAACAAAAACCACTTGTGCGAGTAACTCTTCGTATGAGTTGAAATTTAAACTTAACAGTTTTAAGGATTTGATCAGACTTACTCGTACGAGTGGTGTTTCGTAGGAGTTAAGGAGATTTAAGACATTTAAGGATATGCTCGTACGAACGATCACTTGTACGAGCGATGATGATAATCTGACATTTTAAAAGGTTTGCTCGTACAAGTGACAATTCATACGAGTTGCGAATCGCACCAAATAACACATTGTCAAACCGAACTTAAAACATGTAAATTTTAACAAATTGAATGTTGATTTAAAGGCTAAAGGGCCAATTTGTACGAATTTAAGTTCATTTAATGTTTTACCGGTCAATTATCCAAAACCTAGGTTTTATGTCCTTTTGGTCCAATTTCGGCATTATAACGGCTCAAAACTAGCATTAGTACCTTTCTTGTCGTGAGAGGTGTGCCAATCAACCTCCCCGAAGAATAAGATACGTAAAATGATCAAGAATATGAGTAGAAGGAACTGAATCGCACAGAGAGAACTTTCAGTCGCACAGAGTCACTAATGTGACTCGTGCGAATGAGAACCCCTTTTATATTCTTCCAAGACCATTTGTACGAGTGATGACTCGTACGAATGGGGCCTTTAGTCACTCGTACGAGTCAGCATGTTACTCGTACGAGTCAGTTCCTTATACTTTGTTTATCCTTATGATTTTTGTGAAATTTTATCTGTTTTTATTACCCACTCAGTTGACTGAGTCTAAGTTAATGACCTCGGTTAACCGATTTGCCTACCAAGTCCAAGTTAATGTCCTTGGTTGACCTATTGTTTGACCAAAACCGATTTATTTTTAAAATTTAAAGTTTCAAGCTATTGAACTTTTTGACGTTTTCGTATATTTTCTTTTCTGATTAGCTCCCAGACCATGATCTTCAGCTTTCCTCCAGCAACTATCGCTTTGACTTGAACTAACAGTGTTTTCATCATCAGTAGACTAATATCTAAGATAGATTGCTAAAAATAAACTGAAAATCTTTTTGGATTTTTCAGAAATAATAGAACGAGTAAATAAAAGTGAATTAACATACATATTTTTGTGAGTTTTGTGTTAGAGGATTACATCAGATATTTAGACAAATCACTAGTACCGCTGATCTTGGTAGTAACTTTAAGGTCTTAAACACATTTACTTACATTGCCAATATTCTTATCCACCAAAACCTCTACACGTTTCTCAATTGTTTCAAGATATGTTAGGTAAGATTAAAGAACATGAAATAACTGTGTTCCCCATCTCAAAATATACTCTCGCATCAAGATACCCAGAATTTCATCTCACAGGTGAATATATCTAACTGATATCTGTAAATAGGGTGAATTACGAGACCTTGAGAGCTCAGGTTAGTATTTCCATACAGAGAAAGAGATGAAGGCTCGAATTTAGGTGGTGTTCCATTTAGTAATCTTTTGAACTGCATATGTCGTATCTTTTTATGACATATAATCATTTTAATGCAGCTTTTGGAGGCGAATAATGCGCAAAGTATTATACAAGTTCTAGGTCATTGCCGACGCAAAATCATAAGAACTCGTATAATACCCCAGATATCAGTTAAATATAAAGACCTAGTATCAAGAATCTGACATTCTCTCAAACGAAATTTCGAATTACTAAGTCCATATATCCGAGAGATGTCGACCAACAACTTACTCAGTTTTTCTTTTAAGTTTATATCTTGAAGAACAATTTACTGAACGTGTGAAACCTATTGGCACATCATTAGTAAGACCTGTTTAATTACCTGTTTAAATCGTTCCATTTCTTTAGCATACTATGATAGTCCGCTGATGAAATATGATTCCCTTTTTATCACAAAAACTCTTTTTTTTCCTTTTTTAATGTTTTTGTATTTTTCACAATTTTTCTCCCCCTAAAACTATAAACATATTTCTGGCTTTTTGTTTTTAAGAAAGCAAGAAAAGTATTTACATAAAAACATATGTCATACCGATGAGAATTATGTTCAGTTCTCGTCATCCTCAAATTCAACCTTAGTTCCAACCCCTAATATTGGATTTTTTAAACTATTTAATTTCAAAAGATTTTTAAATCTTGATCTATTAAAAGCCTTTGGTGTAAAAATCTGCTTTTTGGTCATCAGTGTGAATTTTTTCAATTCTAACCAACTTTCTCTCGTAACAATCACAGATAAAGTGGTGTAGAATTTCTATGTATTTAGTGCGTGAGTGTTGAACTGGGTTTTTAGTGATATCAATAGCTGCCTTATTATCTACATATATGGGCGAGTGAAGAAATTGTAGTCCGAAGTCTCTCATCTGCTGTTGTATATAGAGTATCTGGGAACAACAGTTGGATGCTGAAACATATTCAGCTTCACATGTAGAGAGAGCGACCACAGTCTGTTTCTTGCGTTACCACGTTACCAAACGGGTTCCAAAGAACTGGCAACCAGCCGTTGTATATTTGGCATTAAGCTTGCAGCAACCAAAGTCGGAATCTGAATAACCTGCGAGGTTGAAGTCTTCATGTCGAGGATACCACAAGCCAGTGCTTGGACATCCTTTCAGGTAGCTATGATTCGTGGACTAACAAGTGTGAATCTCTCGGATTAGACTGATATCGGGCGCACATGTAAGTTAGATACATGATATCAGGTCTCAAAGCTGTAAGATACATCAAGGATCCGATCATGGAGCGATATAATGTTTCATCGACTTTGACTCATGAACGTCTGGACAAATACCGTGATTGATGACTAATGGAGTTGATGCTGTTTTAGTTCCTGACATGTCAAATTTCTCTAACAGTCATGAACATACTTCGTTTGATGAATGAAGATACCATAGACAATTGCTCAACCTGAAGTCCTAAAAAGAACTTCATCTCCCCATAGCACTCATTTCGAATTTCTCTTCATGACTTCTTCAAAGTCTTTAACAGCTTGTCATTTGTCGATCCAAAGATGATAAGTCCACATAAATTTGTACGATAATCAGATGTCCATCCACTTCCTTGGTAAAGACGGTACTGTCTTCTGTGCCTCTTGAGAAACCGTTTCCCAGGAGATGCTTGGAAAGCATCCCGTACCAGGCTCTTGGGGCCTAGTGGAATCCGTATTAAGCTTTGTTTAATAGATAGACTTTATCCTTGTGTATCGGATCGACAAACCCTGGTGGTTGGCAGACATACACCTCCTCGTTTACCTTTCCGTAAAGAAAAGCAGACTTCACATCCAATTGGTACACCTTGAAACCTTTCCAAGAAGCAAAGGCCAAGAAAATACGGATAGCTTCAAGACGTGCGACAAGGGCGTAGACTTCATTGTAGTCTATCTCTTCTTGTTGATGAAAGCCCTGGACCATGAGCCGAGCTTTGTTTCTGACCACAATATCTCTCTTGCACTAGAAGACCCATCCAGATTCAACATTCTGAATTGGGAAATCCTCATCGGAATATAGTTTATTCATATCCGTTCATTTTGTATATGACTACATTTGGATCATTGTTTAAACTATTTTCTGATGATTAAACATCCAATTTAGATTTGTCAAACTCATTCTCCAAAACATTTTCGACCACAGTTTTAACCACTTCATATTCATATTCATTTTCTGGTTTGGTGTGTGTTACATCAATGTTCATAGGCAGCTCATTTGTCTTTTATGTTTTCAATTTTAAATTGATCGCCTTTTCCATCCCTGATGGTTTCTTACTTGCATAACGATTCCGCAAGGGCGGTGGAACACGATCGTAACTTACACCTTGGTGCTCATCATTTTTAGTGTCTTCCTTGCTTTCAATTTTAGGAAGAATGTGATCAGTAGCGTACTAACTTGTAGAATAACTTGTTAACCCGTTTTGTTTCGATTTTCATTTTTTCAAGTTCACTTTTTAACTCGGCAATTGTATTTAAATGAATATTAATAGCCATTTGTATGTCTATTACAATCGCCTTGAGTATTGAAAGTTTCTTGTCATTTTCTCTGATCACTTGTTCAAATTGTTTAATTGTTTTGCTTAATTTGTCATAAGCTTCTTTTGTTGAATTATAATCACATGATAAATTATCTATATGGCATTTAAGCTCTTTGTATCTTATTTCTTTTTCAACACACTCAATGCATGGCTCTTTGTACTTCATGGAAGGTGTTTCTTTTACTGACACGTTTACCGATTTAACCCTAGCTTCTTGAGCTTCCCCGGTAACTACCTCATTCACGTTAGCCATAAGACCTTTGTCGGCTATGTCAGTCAGATTTTCCAAAGTCAACTCTTTGGTCACATCAATCATATCTTCTACTTCAAGCTTTTTCTCTTCTTCACAAGGTGGCTGATAGCTGGAGTCGAAATAACCTACAAAAGTTTTAAGAATGTCACTAGGCAAAAGATGTTTAAATGCACTATTTAGCAGTTCCTCTTCCTCTGACGACGTGTTGTAATATTTTAAGAACTTCGTCAAAGGATGCCTCAGCAAATTCTTCTTCTGCCTGTTCTGGTTCTTCGAAGATCTTGGCTATCAATGCAAGGCTTTCATTCTTTTAAATGTATTTTTTTTCCATTTGAACCATTCATCTTCTTGGGTAACAACCAAAGTCATATTCTTTGAATTTGATGGACCATCTTCAATCTGTACTAGCCCGTCTGAGGTGGTTAGGGTCGATGATAAATGCTCTTTTTATCTAAACAACTGCAAATGGATTTTGGTTTCCTTTGACTTCTCTGTTTGGACACTCTCTCTTGAAATGTCTTTTTTCTCTACACTTGAAGCATGTAACTTCAGCCTTGTCAAAACCAAGTTTCCCATCAAGACCTCCCAGACTGTCTCTTCCCGTGATTTCCCATAAAGTGTTGAGCTCTACGGACTATTGACACCATACACCATTTAATATCAATCGACTCCAACTCAACTGGATCAATCTGATCATAATCTTCTTTGGTCATCTCAGGTTCCCAATCCTTCCTGCTACCAGACTTTCGTATGACTCGAGAACTGAAGCAAGCAAAGCCATGTGTTGTTTGGTTATGTGTTCATTTAAATCATGTGCATTCTCGTGATTCACAGCAATGTTGCATTGAAGAATTCGCTTGTTTGGATTAGTTGGATTGCTTTGACCATTTTGAGGATTACTTGAGCTTTGTGAAGATTGAGAACTTCAGGAGAAAATGACCAAAACCCACTGGACCGGTTTGATGGTGGACTTGTAGAATTGTTGGTGCTGAAGGCGATTTGAACCTTGGGACTTTGTATGTGACCAGCAGAACTATTTTTGTAGTACAGGTTCACATCTTGCTGCATATGAGCACCTTTGCTTCTTGTCATTTTCTGCATTTCTAGCTCGTGACATTCTATTCTTTCAATAAATCTTGGCAATGTGAAGTTACTGTATAATGTTCTGTTTTTCAGAATAGTTAAATAGGTCGTCCATCTCATTCTGGTAAAGAATCGGCCAGTTTATCAACCAATTCTTCGTTGGTTTTAAAGATATCCATTCGCTTCATCTGAACCACCAAATGACAATACCGTTCGATCAGCTGCTTTACCGTCTCACCTTTCATCAGATTGAAAATATCAAACTCCTTGCTTAGCAGTGCCTTTCTTCCTTTTCGAATTGAGAACATCCTTGAAACTTGAGTCGTAAAGCATTCCACAGTGACTGAGCGCCATCATCGTGTTGAAGAAGTGCCAAGATATCTTCTTTTACGGCCTGTTGAAGTATGTTCATCATCTTCTTTCGTTGATAAACTTCTCTCTTTCCATAATCGTCAGCTGAGCCAGTGTCTTCTCGAGACCATTCTCACTAGTAGGTGCTATGTACTTTGACTCGATTGCAAACCAGCACGTGAAATGAGTAGTTTGTACCCAGTTTATGAATCTCTCACTCCAACTGTCATCATCTCCCAAGTTCATGAGCTTTGGAGGTTTCGTCATGGATCCCATTTCATTTTCTAGATACGTGTCCTGTGCTGTGTAGTGGTAATAGCTGAAGCAACAAATCCGTTGTAAAACTCTTCTTCCATTAAATCTGAAAGTTTTAGAAACAAAAACTCTCGAAAAACACTGATTAGTTCGACAAAAATGCAAAACTTGAGAAAAACTCTTTAAAATGTTCTTCGTGCGACTGAACAGCTACACGTGCGAGTCAGTTGGTTCGTGCGAGCGAGATACTCATACGAATCAGTGGTTCGTGCGAATAGGGTACTCTTGCGAGAGAGAGAGAAGAGGTGTGATTCGAGTGAGTGACTCTTCATGCGAATTACTCACTTTGAACGACTGATGAAATGACCATTCGAAGTGAAGACCCTGATGGCCTCCACGTATCAAGTTAACCACATGCGTAGCAACAAAGCATGCTATCATGTAAGTTTGTCAAGAAATGATGCAATAGGTGTTCTCTAATCAAGAAAGAATTTCCCGTGACACAATGACCGTTATGAGGAGTGTAGGTGTGCAAACCTACTCAGTATATGCAAAGTTGAAATTTCAACAAAAGCAATTCGAGGACTTTACCTGGTATTTCCTGTGATGACTTATTGTTTCGTGACATTACCACGGAATGTCGAATATGGCGTAAGTGCCATTAATAAAGTAGGGGGAACTCGAGACATGTGACTTCTTTTGTAGCGCCCATTTGTTGTGATTACCTTTGTAATAAATATTGACTGTTATGAAATTTTGTTTGACGTACCTCAGCGTGTTTCGTGTCGCTTACAGGACCACGTGACAAATTGCCGCATTCTGGTCGGTAGTTCTCTCCGCTGACGGGATTAGCATCGTTGTCGTAATGTCGTGCTTCTTCAAGGCCGCGCCTCAAAGGTCGTATGTGATGTACTTCAACATCCATTGTCGTATTGTTTAGTTTCATGTATATTTTCACACTAGCATTTCGTTTTGCGTAGGATACCTGCTTGGGTAAATAAAATAGTAGCGACAATATATGTAATGTGTTTGTCCGAGTTAATAATCTTGGTTCCTGCGTAATGACCTTTAATGGATATTGACATAAGTTTCCCAAAGGTCTTAAATGCATGTTGTCAAAACTCTCAAAGTTTTGCTTACGGTATGTAATGTTTTCGTGTACCGTGTATGAAACACCACACTAGTGTATGATTAAAATCATAATGTTGACTTATTGTTTTCGGCCACGGTTGGAACCCATATTCGAGTGCTAGGCGTTCTGTATGTATTCAAGTCTTATTGATCTAATGTCCCCAAAGGAACGTGAGGTTAAAGAATAGGTATCTCCACAGAAACCTAATTTGCTGAAACTATAGCTCTGATACCACTCTGTGACACCCCCTGTAATTCATTCACATCAGAGCGGGGTGTGAACTAAACTGGTATCTTCATTGCACAACGGAAGTAAACGTAAGGGCTAAGACTTCTAGTAAATGAACGCCCACTAACTACTCGAATCCCCATGGGTTCCACTATTCCAACCATGCCATACTTGTAACTGTAACCTGAGAAAGAACTAGCGGAAAAATCAACATAAAGTTGGTGAGTTCATAGTTTGTCTATTTTTGTTTCAAATGAATCATAAAACATTTGAAAGTATTGCATTCGAAAAAACCGGTTTGTGGGATCATAGTCTCCCAAAGCATTTGAAATGTACCACGCTGTCATAACTGTAAACTAGTATTGAAATATTTATGTGGTTTTTGCAAATCCATGCATATAACTGTTATACTTGTAAACTGGTGATAAAATGTTTTCTGTCATAATTGTAAACCGGTATTGAAATACTTTCTGTTATCTTTGTACACCTGTATTGAAATGTTTTCTTTTATCTTTGTAAACCGGTATTGAAATGTTTTCCGATATATTTGTAAACCGGTCTTGGAATCGTAGGGTAGTATGCCTAATCATTCTAAGGATCAGTCTGTGTGTAGCTAATACACTGGCCTATGTGCCATAAGTAAGTAACCAAACCGAGACAACTCTGACATCATTGGGATCACAAAAGCACTCCTAACCGGTTAACTTACCATGAGTGGAGCGTGTCTCAAACTCGATAGATCTATACCTTTTGCACCTTGGTCACTACGTGATTAATGGTTACTATTGTCATCATCCTACTTACGCACAGTGATCTGTTATCATCTAATCCCATAGCTACATACCAATTGTTATAAATCTGTTATCCGTGTTTATTGGGCCTCGCCAATGTTATATGTGTTATTGGGCCTAGTCCATGTTTTCTTGTCATTGGGCCTAGCCCATGTTTTCATGTAATTGGGCCTAGCCCATGTTATCCGTGTTATTGGGCCTAGCCCATGTTATAAATAAAATTGGGGCCTCGCCCCCTAGTTGTGACTATGACAGTCCAGTCACTAGTCATAAAACTCATGCATGTTTCGAAAAGCTTTGTATAGCTTGTGACAACCGGTAAGTTTAGCATAAACCTTTCGTAAACCATTTGAGTTCATTGAAATCTGTTTGTAACATGGTTTAGAAATATATGATTTTCGTTCATCGATACATCGTATGCTTTCGCAAAACTTGCATGTCTTTCCACCCTGAAAACATTTATAAAAATGTAAAACGGTAAAAAGTGGGGGTTATGAACTCACCTTGATTTCCTTGTGCAAAGCTAGCTTAATGTGATTTCCATAGTGTTGTCTCCACAACTTGACTTGCTAGCATGCAATCTAAAGTATTCCTAAAACAGAATAACTTGTAAGTTTCTAGATATAACGTAGCTAAACTACGAGTCACCGAGCTCTACCAAATTGTTAATCACACGATTCTATGAAAGTGTCATTGTCTTAACTCGGAATCACCAATCTATGGTTTTCTTAGAAACAATTTAGTTTTCGAGCGACTTGAAATATATGTTTACATATAAACATAACTATATTTCATGAAATTGTATTTAGTCGTCATGTACGTCGAGGGATAATAGTACGACTCTTCGTCGTTTTCGTAAGATATAATGTATATATACTCGAAAATATATCCTTATAGGTAACACATTTCGTATCCGAGTAAGAGTCTGGCGTATCGTTTATAAAAAATAAATAACGATGTAATCGTACGCTTGTTATAGTCTTGCGGAGTTGTGTCGTACTTCGTTTAGGCGTTTGAATCGAATATAACCCATATATATTATTGTTATAAAATCCTTCGAAGTATTCGAGTCATCGACATTTGAAATAAATATAATTATATTTATTTTATGAAAGTATTCAAGTCTCAACATTCGAATATATATAATCATATTCGTGTTATACGATTTTTGAATTCTAGACGTCTTTAATATATGATTTCCGAATTCGTTCGTTTGAAATAATGCGCACCTTGCATTCATCTTGTAAAAGCGTTCGGAAATCTTGGCGTTTGGAAGTAAGTATAAGCAATATACTTACTTTTATATCATCGTTCGAATAAATTATCGATGTTTGAACTCTAGTTTCCGAGTTTCGACTTTGAATTAAACATAAATAAATATTATTTATTTTATAGTCGATTACCGAATCTTGTTATCTTGTAATGGCGCTCGTTGAAATGTTATCGGATCGATGTTGAAAGTTTTAATAGCATCGACAAAATAAATATATCTATATTTATTTTATAAAATCGTTTTAATTCGGACGTTTTATCTTTGAAATGTAACGCGTTTCGTATTGCGGTTTTACGAAAATCGGGAAGAGTTTCCTCTGTTTTCGGACGATCCCGACAATACTAGTTGTCGATTTATTTATCAAAACGCAATCTCCAATGTACGCAAACAATATATATATATTATATATATATATATATATATATATATATATATATATATATGATTTCTCGTCGTGTTTCGAATATAATTTTCGCCAATTATCCATCCGATTTATTTTATACTATCGTTGGTTCGCTTTTTAACTAGTGACGTTCACGCGAATATTGTACGTCGGATCTATTGTTATTTTTTTTAAACATTTGACGATATAGAATTGTTAACAGGTTGGTTTTGAGCTTAGTTTCGTGATATTTTTTACTAATATTCATAAACTAATATAAATAAATTTTTGCGTCGTAATTAATTTTTACCGAGTCTCGGGTTGACCCATTGACCCGACAGTTGACCGGGTTTGATCAGTTGACTGCGTTGACTAGCGTTGACCAGGTTTGACCGAGTTGACTCGGTGTTGACCTAGTCGAACCGCACATTTCCGGTGTCGACGAATCTGACCGAACCGAACCCGAACCTGAAACAAACATTTAGACATTTAAACTAAACCGATGTGAACCCAAATCGAAACGAAATTGAAATATCAAAACTGAACTGGAAACCCGTTGACTGTTGTTTTGACTGGGTTAACCCGAATCGATTAACTGATTCGAACTTGAACCCGAAACCTGAAACGAGATCTGAACTGAACCGGGTTAGAACTGTGTTTAACCGGAGCTGACCAAACCCAAACCAAATCTGACCCGAACCTTTTCGAATCGAGACCCGAGTGGACTGAACGAGAATGCCCCGCCACCACTGTCGCCGCCGTCAGTCCACTAGTGTCACACCCCGACCCGCAGCGGAAAAGGTGATCGGGGCATGATTGGGTTATCATCAAAGCTCATGACATTTATTATGCGTTTCATATTCATTTAATACAATTTAATGGAAATTTACAATAAATATTACAACATGTTCTAACTATCAATCTAAGTTTCTTTGTTCTCTTCTAAGGCATTTCCTATGTTTTCCTTGCTTCAACCTGTTCACCTGTATCATGTGTAAAAAGGTTTTTGGATCAACATAAAGTTGGCGAGTGAATCCTATGGAAAACATTTGAACAAGTTTATTTAATTGATTATGAAATGAGTGCACAACCACACATGAGTAAAAATAGATGTAAACATATTCAACAATCATTAGACATTAAATAAAGCACACATGAACAATAATGGAACGTTTAGAGGCACGCGTTGCTCTACTCGTCTCTCACGAGGAACTGATGGGCCTAATGAATGAATTGCATAAACATGATAATATGAAAGACATAACTATAAACAATATAAACTCAATGATACACACATGAACAATAATGGATTGATTTTGAGGCACGCGTTGTTCAACTCGTCTCCCACGAGGAACTAATGGGCTTAATGAATGAATTTCATATAATTTGACAAAATGAAATAAGTAATCACAACAATATAAACAATCTAAGTTTAGGTCACGATATGGTATGGCACAAATTTAAATAAACGAGTTAATTATTTGAGACACATGACACACCCCAAAACGTGTAATTAAAAAGGGGAGTTGTAAGATTCACTCACAGTGGGTGCGTTCGGTTGATGATGTTGAATGCACGCGAAGTGGTTTTAACCACGAGTGAAATTAACCTAGATAAATAGCATTATGGTTCGGTAAGTAAACGGATTTTATTAATCCATTTTAGTAGGATTATTGGGTGTATTTTTGTGAGTTTAAGGCTATTTTCTAACCTTAAAAATGTTATTTTTAAGTATTTTTAATTGATTTTTAATTAAAATAAATAAATAAAAATAATAAAAAAGGTTGACTTTTTTTGACCGTTGACTTTGACTTTTACTGTAACAGTGACAGTTGACCGGTTCGTATGTATTATTGTGTGCGCTGGGTGAGGCTCGAACCCGAGACCTCCCGTACGCGTGCACGCAGCTCTACCAACTGAGCTACGTGTCTAACCCGAAATATTTCTGTTTTTAATTACATTTATATATTAATTAGGTTAAACAGAAAATCCTTTATTTTTAAAAACGATTTTAAATCAAAGGATCGGTGCGCTCCACAGGTCTCGAACCCGGGACCTGTGGCTTATACTAACACACAGTCCACCGCTGGACTGTGTGTCCAACTTGTTAACTTAACTGATTTTTATTATACTTAAACACAAACTAATTATTTTTATTTCTGACTTATTTAAAAAGGTAAATAATTGTCCGGGTCGATGCAGAAGACCGGACTCGAACTCGTGCGCTTTGATTAAACATACACACAGTCCACCACTGGACTGTGTGTCTAACTTGGTTATTATTCCGGTTATTAATATACTTAACATATACACAAAATGAATCCGGTTCAGTTAACAAAAAAGGCATTTTTGTTAAGGCATCGTGTGTGGAACAAGATTCGAACTCGAGACGTTAGTGTGTTTATTGTGCACACAGTCCACCGCTGGACTGTGTGTCTAACTCGAGTTATTTCTTGATTTAAATTATACTTATATGTTCCGTAACTTCGTCTTCTTCGTTGAGTTATAACCAAAATGATGACTGACTGGTTCGAAGTTTTTATTCAGGTTTCTTTAGCGTTTTATGATTAATTACAGATGAGATTAAATAAAAAGAATGAAGAAATTAGGCGTGAGGTATACCGACTGGCTTCCTCTGTTTTTCCGGCGTAACTCCGGCGACAGCAATCACTTCCGGCGACGAGTGTCTTGCAGCAGAGAGTCTTCAGAAAGCTTACAAAGTATGTGGGTGACTTCGGTATAAGTTCAGAGGGTTTAGTAAGGCTTAGAAGTTAAGGACTCGGTTTTCCGGCGATGAGCAGAAGAATTCCGGCGAGTGAGTTTTCGCCGAGAAAGGGTGCGGTTTTGAGCGAAAATGTTTGCAGAGGTTCGAGGGGGTATTTATAAGGCAAATCGTCGATGAATTTGGTCCGATTTTCGACTTGATTCGTCGGTTAGAAAAACTCCGACGGTTATAATTTGTGTCGCGGACTCACACGTCGGTTATAACCGATGTGTAGTTAAAGTTTACGTTATAACGGAAAGAATCGTTAAGTTTCGCGAGATTGCCGGGATTTCCGACGAATGCAACTTTGGGCGCCGGTTTTGAATTCGGAAAGACACGTTATCAATTAAATGATCCTAACATTTAACAAAGAACATCAGTGGCGCAGTGGTTTAAGTGTTGAGTGTTAAGTCTGTTGTTGAACCGTGACTGACCCGGGTTCGAAACCCGGCAGGAACAAAACATTTTTATTTTCATATTTTTAACAGTTTTTCAAAAACTAATTATATATTCCCATATAATAATTGATTATGTATCGTTTAAAATTATTTTAGGTATTTAATTCGCAACGAAATTTTTAACTGACTGTTCGGTTAATAAACGGAGCGGGTTTGGTAAAATCCGTTTTTTACGGATGTTACAGTATCCCCTGCTTTTTAGAAATTTCGTCCCGAAATTTAAATAGTGATATATTTGACTAAAAGAATGATGGTGTTTAGTTTTGACAGTTACATACTTAGAAAAAGTAAGAGTTTTGAATTTTTTGTTTGAGGCGGTAGCGTCCCTTGTAAGGGTTAAGTACCCTATTACAGAATCGCTTTTTGTTGCCTACTGTAAAAGTATTGATAAGCAGAATTGTTTCGCTAACTATGATATCATGCATAAGAGTTTGGATATGTTTGGAAGGGTATGGTTATATCTAAGGCAAAACTTCTAATACTATAACCTACATGGAACATAATAAAACACAACAGCTAATATTTGAACATAAGTAAACACAACAGCTAATATTTGAATCCACATTCTGATAGCATATATGTTTGGATGGTGACAGTTCCTCTCTCGTTTGTTATGTGGAGAGGTTAGTTTATGTAGAAATGGAACACAATCAATCTCTTTAAATAGCAAGATGATATAAATGTTACACAAAATTTAACCAAGGCAATACTAAATCCTACATAGAACTTCTCATAACCATCTAACAATGCCTCTGATCCTTTGACAAGAATACTTATATATAGGAAGTACCAGCGGCGTATCCACCATATTCTTGTCAAATTTTCATTGGGTTTTATCAGTGAATTATGATTAGTCCTATATAACTCTACAACCAATACAACAAACATAAAATACTGAAATGAAAAATGTCTGTGCGATCAAGGCTCAATCAAACGGAGCCGATCGTATTGCATGTACTGAAAATGAAATTGTCTGTGCGCTCAAGGCTCAATCAAACGGAGCCGAGCGTATTGCATGTACTGAAAATGAATAAATTAATCTAAACAACAATCACACAAACAGCCTATGCATGGAACCTCTCATAACCGCCTGATAATGCCTCCGATCATTTGACAAGAATACTTATATATAGGAAGTACCAGCGGCGTATCCACCATATTCTTGTCAAATTTTCATTGACTTTATCCGCAAGTTATGATTAGTTCTATGCGACTCTACTACAAACACAACAACCATAAAATACTGATAATGAAAATGTCTGTGCGATCAAGGCTCAATCAAACGGAGCCGATCGTATTGTATGTACTGAAAATGAAAATGTCTGTGAGATCAAGGCTCAATCAAACAGAGCCGATCGTATTGCATGTACTGAAAATGAATAACTTTATCTAAACAACAATCACACAAACAGCCTATGCATGGAACCTCTCATAACCGCCTGATAATGCTTCCGATCATTTGACAAGAATACTTATATATAGGAAGTACCAGCGGCGTATCCACCATATTCTTGTCAAATTCTCATTGACTTTATCCGCAAGTTATGATTAGTTCTATGCGACTCTACAACAAACACCACAACCACAAGATACTGATAATGCAAATGTCTGTGCGATCAAGGCTCAATCAAACGGAACCGATCGTATTGCATGTACTGAAAATGTAAAATGAACTGTGCGATCAAGGCTCAATCAAACGGAGCCGATCGTATTGCATGTAATGAAAATGTAAAATGAACTGTGCGATCAAGGCTCAATCAAACGGAGCCGATCGTATGCGGGCACGCCAGGTTCAACCGCATAATAAAATGGAGAACAGGCTCAACGCTCATAAATGGGGAGCAGGCTCAACGCTCATAAATGGGGAGCCGGCGGCCTCGGCAATTGCATATACTGAAAATAATAAACAATAATTACTCTAACAGTCTACACATGGAACCTCTCATAACCGCCAGATAATGCTTCTGATCCTTTGACAAGAATACTTATATATAGGATGTACCAGCGGCGTATCCACCGTATTCTCGTCAAAGTTTCATTGGCTTTATCCTTAAGTTATGTTTGGTTCTATGTGATAAAGAAAAATATAAAACTAAACGATAGGAGTTGAATCTGGATCTTCGGTGAAGAGGACTAGTTGGGTATCTTCGTTTGGGCCGTCATTATCTTCGACAGGATTGGCGTTGATATTGAAGACTCTTCCTCTTGCTGGTGGCCTAGCGGTTGGGTTTTCCTGGTTTACTTGGTTAACTGGGTTTGATTGAGCTTGAGTGTTGATGACGTTAACCAATTGAGGGCATGTGTTTCTAAAGTGGGTAGGGTCGCCACAATTGAAACAAGCTCGAACATATGGGAACACGGGGTATTGGGGTTGTTGATAGGTTTGGGCCATGTTTTGAGTAGGGGAAAAGATTTGGTTTTGAAAGGTGCGATAACCCTTGCTCAAATGACCATAGCGTCCACAAGTTGCACATAATCGACAAGGTAAGGTAAGGGGATGGTGATAAAAACAGTTGTTGCATTGAGGGTGAGGTCCAAGATATAGTTTCTTATTTGGGTAGGTTGAGTTGGGTGCCACTTGGGTGATTGGGATAGCTTGGATGGGTATGGCGTGTGAAATTGGTTGATTCCGTTGGGTAGCAGCGAAAAGTTGCCCGTCTCTTTTTCTCTTAGGATTGGGTTGAGAAGAGGATTCGGTTTGGGTGGAGTCGGAGGTTTCAGTCGATTCTTTATCCTTCTTCTTCTCCTCCTTGAAGTCTTTGTTCCGGATTCGGTTCTCGGTGAGCTCTGTTGCTAGCTCCATTGCTGCTTCCAAAGTTGCAGGCTTGGTACTTATTACAGGGTCTTGAATCTTTGACTGAAGACCACGAATGTAATGCTCGATCAAACGGTAGAGGGGAGTGAACATGTTGGGAACCATTTGATGTAATTCGAGGAATCTTTTGTTGTATGTGGTGTGGTCTCCTTCCTTTTGCTTCAACAATAAAATTTATCTTCTAATTTCTTGATTTCGCTCCTTGGGCAAAATCGTCTGGTCATGATTTCCTTCAATTCGTTCCAAGTTAAAGTCATAGCATCGTCGACGCCTCGTTTGGCTTTCTCTGTATTCCACCAAGTAAGTGCTATCCCATATAATCGACCGGTAGCATAACGCACTTTGCGATCATCGGGCAATCGCAATTTAGAAAGGTGTTCTCCATTTCTTCAAACCAATGGAGGAGAGCGGTGACACCTTCAGTTCCTTTGTATTTCGGAGGGTCGCATGATTTGAAATGCTTGTAGGTGCATTTAGTGGTATTTGGGGAGAGTTGATAATGTTTTGGTTTTCCTGATTGACAGGATTAGCGGTAAGTGCTTGTTGCACTTGGATTACAAGGTTGGGTATTATGGCAGCCATTTGTTGAGCGATTAGGGCAGCCATGCGTTCGCGGGCTTTTCCTGCTCTCGTCTTCCTACGGGCGTGGTTAGAAGACATCTACAAGGAATACATGTCAAGAGTATGAGTTGGATGCTTTTGGGATCATGGGTCGCATTAGGAATGAACATTCATAAAATAATTATAGAAAATAAAATCTACTACATCCATAGGATGTCTTGGGCTTTGCTCGCCATTAGGCCCTACATGCCGCCATACTTTACCTTTGTAATCATGTGGGCCCCCATGAATACCGGTTTTTGATATGGTTCGCACGGGTTTGCCTGGTTGCGTACACTAAAACCCGGAGAAAATTGAGAAATATGTATACAACGTGTGATATTTGGAATGTGTCCAGGTGTAGACACGGTGACACCTCAAAGTAGGTTAGTTCGAACGACGTTTGGTGTAGCATGCTTTGGCCTAATAGGTCCTTCGTACTCTCATCGTTAGTCCCCAGGTAGGCAAACTGGTCCGTTATATTGGATTTATACGAATGCCAACCTAGACAGGACGTTCCGACTACCGGTACTTGTACCCTTCCAGTTACTACATGCCCGTCGCAGAACTTACTTTGATGAGATTTGAAAATTGCAACAAAATCTTTGAATAATGAGAGTATGAAAATAAATTGAATACATGAACATCGATATATGTATAATGAATATGTATATAAGTATGTATGTTCGACTGTAAATATAAACAAATATGAAACAAATAAATATCACAAGTTTGTATGTAACCACCTAATCAATTAAAATTTAGGCAGACTATAATATAGGCTCTAAGGGTCTAATAACCTATCCTATATCCCTATAGTCATGGCTCTGATACCAATCAGTCACACCCCGACCCGCAGCGGAAAAGGTGATCGGGGCATGATTGGGTTATCATCAAAGCTCATGACATTTATTATGCGTTTCATATTCATTTAATACAATTTAATGGAAATTTACAATAAATATTACAACATGTTCTAACTATCAATCTAAGTTTCTTTGTTCTCTTCTAAGGCATTTCCTATGTTTTCCTTGCTTCAACCTGTTCACCTGTATCATGTGTAAAAAGGTTTTTGGATCAACATAAAGTTGGCGAGTGAATCCTATGGAAAACATTTGAACAAGTTTATTTAATTGATTATGAAATGAGTGCACAACCACACATGAGTAAAAATAGATGTAAACATATTCACAATCATTAGACATTAAATAAAGCACACATGAACAATAATGGAACGTTTAGAGGCACGCGTTGCTCTACTCGTCTCTCACGAGGAACTGATGGGCCTAATGAATGAATTGCATAAACATGATAATATGAAAGACATAACTATAAACAATATAAACTCAATGATACACACATGAACAATAATGGATTGGTTTTGAGGCACGCGTTGTTCAACTCGTCTCCCACGAGGAACTGATGGGCTTAATGAATGAATTTCATATAATTTGACAAAATGAAATAAGTAATCACAACAATATAAACAATCTAAGTTTAGGTCACGATATGGTATGGCACAAATTTAAATAAACGAGTTAATTATTTGAGACACATGACACACCCCAAAACGTGTAATTAAAAAGGGGGTTGTAAGATTCACTCACAGTGGGTGCGTTCGGTTGATGATGTTGAATACACGCGAAGTGGTTTTAACCACGAGTGAAATTAACCTAGATAAATAGCATTATGGTTCGGTAAATAAACGGATTTTATTAATCCATTTTAGTAGGATTGTTGGGTGTATTTTTGTGAGTTTAAGGCTATTTTCTAACCTTAAAAATGTTATTTTTAAGTATTTTTAATTAAAATAAATAAATAAAAATAATAAAAAAAGGTTGACTTTTTTTGACCGTTGACTTTGACTTTGACTGTAACAGTGACAGTTGACCGGTTCGTATGTACTATTGTGTGCGCTGGGTGAGGCTCGAACCCGAACCTCCCGTACGCGTGCACGCAGCTCTACCAACTGAGCTACGTGTCTAACCCGAAATATTTCTGTTTTTAATTACATTTATATATTAATTAGGTTAAACAGAAAATCCTTTATTTTTAAAAACGATTTTAAATCAAAGGATCGGTGCGCTCCACAGGTCTCGAACCCGGGACCGGGTGGCTTATACTAACACACAGTCCACCGCTGGACTGTGTGTCCAACTTGTTAACTTAACTGATTTTTATTATATTAAACACAAACTAATTATTTTTTATTTCTGACTTATTTAAAAAGGTAAATAATTCCCCCGGGTCGATGCAGAAGACCGACTCGAACTCGTGCGCTTTGATTAAACATACACACAGTCCACCACTGGAACTATGTGTCTAACTTGGTTATTTTTTCCGGTTATTAATATACTTAACATATACACAAAATGAATCCGGTTCAGTTAACAAAAAAGGCATTTTGTTAAGGAAACGTGTGTGGAACAAGATTCGAACTCGAGACGTTAGTTGTTTATTGTGCACACAGTCCACCGCTGACTGTGTGTCTAACCCGAGTTATTTCTTGATTAATTTATACTTATATGTTCCGTAACTTCGTCTTCTTCTTTTAGTTATAACCAAAATGATGACTGACGGGTTCGAAGTTTTTATTCAGGTTTCTTAGCGTTTTATGTTTAAAATTACAGATGAGATTAAATAAAAAGATGAAGAAATTAGGCGTGAGGTATACCGACTGGCTTCCTCTGTTTTTCCAGCGTAACCGGCGACGGCAATCACTTCCGGCGACAAGTGTCTTGCAGCAGAGAGTTTTCAGAAAGCTTACAAAGTATTGTGGTGACTTCGGTATAAGTTCAGTGGGTTTAGTAAAGGCTTAGAAGTTAAGGACTCGGTTTTTCCGCGATGAGCAGAAGAATTCCGGCGAGTGATTTTCGCCGGGAAAGGGTGCGGTTTTGAGCGAAAATGTTGCAGAGGTTCGAGGGGGTATTTTTAAGGCAAATCGTCGATGAATTTGGTCCGATTTTCGACTTGATTCGTCGGTTTAGAAAAACTCCGCGGTTTTAATTTGTGTCGCGTACTCAGACGTTTGGTTATAACCGATGTGTAGTTAAAGTTTACGTTATAACGGAAGAATCGTTAAGTTCGCGAGATTGCCGGGATTTCCGACGACTGCAACTTTGGGCGCCGGTTTGAATTCGGAAAGACACGTTATCAATTAAATGATCCAACATTTAACAAAGAACATCAGTGGCGCCGTGGTTTAAGTGTGGGGTGTTAATCTGTTGTTGAACCGTGACTGACCCCGGGGTTTGAAACCCGGGAGGAACAAAACATTTTTATTTTCATATTTTTAAACAGTTTTTCAAAAACTAATTATATATTCCCATAATTATTGATTATGTATCGTTTAAAATTATTTTAGGCATTTAATTCGCAACGAAATTTTTAACGACTTTCGGATTAATAAACGGAGCGGGTTTGGTAAAATCGTTTTTGACGGATGTTACAACTAGAAACCGCCGGCAGCGGCGTTGCTGTCGCTGCCATAAAACACTGCCGCCGCCACCGATTTCCACCAACGACCCAACCCGAAAACCCAAACCCCACCGTCACCGTCCTAGATCCCCCACCCCCTGCGCCATCGAAATCCCCACCACCGTCGGTCGACCGCCGGAGGCGACGGCTGCCGCTGCCAAACTCTCCTCTCTCACGCTTCTTCCCCCCCACTCCTCTCCCCTCTAACCCCCTCTCCCTCTCTGATTTTTCTGTCCGTGTCAGAGGGGGGCAAGAAAGGTGAGGGGGGGCGTGTGGGGTGCCGGGGAAAGAACGGACCCGGCGCCGGCCGGTGCCTTCACCGGGGTCCGGCACCAGTTTTGGAAGCTACAAGCAGCTATCCTCTAGATTCTTTCAAATTCCATTGACTTTGTCCGAATTATGATCGTTTTCTATGCGACTCTACAAACAATCACCACAACCACAAGAGACTGATAATTCAAATGTCTGCTTCAAGCTCAATCAAACGAACCGATCGTAGTCATTACTGAAAATGGAAAATAACTGGCGTTCAAGGAGCTCAATCAAAACGACCTATCGTATTGCATGTAATGAAAATGTAAAATGAACGGTGCATCAAGGCTCAATCAAACGGGAGCCGATCGTATGCGGGACCCCAGGAGAGCGCGCGCCGCATAATAAAATGAGAACAAGGCCTCAACGCTCATAAATGGGAGCAGAGCTCAACCTCAGAAATTGGAGCGGCGCCTCGCACTTGCATATACTGAAAATATTAAACAATAATTACTCTCACAGTCTAAAAAACACATGGCACCTCTCATAACCGCCAAGAAAGGGCTTCAACCTTTGACAAAATACTTATATATAGATGTACCAGCCGTATCCACCGATCTCGTCAAGTTTCATTGGCTTTATCCTAAGTTATGTTTGGTTCATGATAAAGAAAAAATAAAAACTAGAACGATAGGAGTTGAATCTTGATCTCGGAGAACAAGGACTAGTTGGTTTAACTTCGTTTGGCCGTCAATTAATTACGACAGATGGGCGTTGATAAATGAAACTCTTTCCTCTATAGCTTTGTGTTTGCCTTAGGCGGTTTGGGTTTTCCTGTTCCTTGGATATAACTGGGTATGATATGATGCTTGAGTGTTGATCCGACGTTAACCAATTGAGGGCCATTGTTTTCTAAATGGGTAGGTCCCACAATTGAAACAAGCTCGAACATATGGGAAACTAAGTTTTGGGGTTGTTGATAGGTATTGGGCCTTTTTGAGTAGGGGAAAAGATTGGGGGATTTGAAAGGTGCGATAACCCTTGCTCAAATACCAACGTCCACAAGTTGCACATAATCGACAAGTAAGTAAGGGGAAGGTGATAAAACAGTTGTTGCATTGAGGTGAGTTCCCAGAAATAGTCTTTCTATTTGGGTAGGTTGAGTTGGTGCCACATTGGGAGATTGGGCTAGCTTGGATGGTCTAAAGGCGAGTGACAATTGGTTTATCCGTGGGGGTACAGCGAAAAGTTGCCCGTCTCTTTTTTCTCTTAATTGGTTGAGAAGAGGATTCGGGTTGGGAGAGTCGGAAGGTTTCAGTCGATTCTTATCCTTCTCTCTCCCTCCTTGAAATCTTTGGTTCCGGATATCGGTACTCTCGTGAGCTCGTTGTATCTCAGCCCATTGCAAGCTTTCCAAAGTTGCAGGCTATGGTACTTATTACAGGGACTACAATCATTGACTGAAGACCCAAGAATGTAATGCTCGATACAAACGGTAGAGGGGAGTGAACAGTAGGAAACCATTTGATGAAATTCGAGGAATCTTTTTGTTGTAATGTGTGTGGTCACCTTCCTTTTTTGCTTCATCAATAAAAATTTAATCTTCTAATTTCTTGAGATTCGCACCTTGGCAAACGTCTGGTCATAGATTTCCTTCAATTCGTTCCAAGTTAAAGTCATAAGCATCGTCGACTTTCCTCGTTTGGCTTTCTCTGTATTCCACCAAGTAAGTGCTATCACCAAATATAATCGACCGGTAGCATCACGCACGTTTGCGATCATGCGGGGCAAACAAGCAATTTAGAAATGTGTTCTCCATTTCTTTCAAACCATGGAGTTAGAACGGTGACAACCATACAGTTTCCTTTGTATTTCGGAGGTCCCGCATGATTTGAAATGCTTGTAGGTAAGGTGCAATTTTAGTGGTATTTGGGGGAGAGTTGATAATGTTTGGGTTTTCCTATTGTCAGGATTAGCGGTAAGGTGCTTGTTGCACTTCGGAAATACAAAGTTTGGGTATTATGGCAGCCATTTGTTGACGATTAGGGCACCATGCGTTCGCAATGGCTTTTCCTGCTCTCAGTCTTCCTTAACTGGCAGTGGTATAGAAGACATCTACAAGGAATACATTCAATAGTATGAGTTGGATGCTTTGGGATCATGGGTCCATAGGAATGAACATTCATAAAATAATTATAAAAATAAAATCTACTACAATCCATTAAGATGTCTTTAGGGCTTCGCTCGCCATTATGCCCAACACTGCCGCCCATACATTACCTTTGTAATATGTGGGCCCCCATGAAAACCGGTTTTTGATATGGTTCTCACGGGTTTGCCTGTTGCGTACACCAAAACCCGGAGAAAATTGAGAAATAAAAAAAAAAGTTTTAAAAAAAAAAAATAACCAACGTGTGACTATTTGGAATGTGTCCAGGGGTAGACACGGAGACACCATCAAAGTAGTTAGTTCGAACGACGTTTTTGTGTGTAGTCATGCTTTGCCTAATAGGTCCTTCGTGACTCTCATCGTTAGGCCCCAGTTAGGCAAACTGGTCCGTTATATTGGATTTATACGAATGCAAACCTAGACAGACGTACCACTACCGTAACTTGTAACCTTCCAGTTACTAACATGCCTAGGAGCCGTCGCAAGAACTTACTTTGATGAGATTTAAATTGCAAGTACAAAATCTTTGAATAAAGAGAGAGTATGAAAATAAATTGAATACATGAACATCGATATATGTATAAAGAATAGTAATCTAAGTATGTATGTTCGACCTCGTAAATATGAGGAAGGGCAAATATGAAACAATAAATACACAAGTTTGTATGTAACCACCTATATCAATTAAAAAATTTAGGCAGAACTATACTATAGTCTCAAGGTCTAAATAACCTATCCTATATCCTATAAATCATGGCACTGATACCAATCATCACAAACCACCGACCCGCAGCGAAAAGGTGATCGGGGGCAAATGATGGGTTCGCAACAAAGCTCATGACATTTTATTATGCGTTTTCATTATTCATTTAATACAATTTAATGGAAATTTACAATAAATATTACAACATGTTCTAACTATCAATCTAAGTTTCTTTGTTCTCTTTCTAAGCATTTCCTATGTTTTCCCTTGCTTCAATAAATTCAACCTGTTCACCTCCTGTACATGTAAAAAGGTTTTTTGGATCAACATACAGTTGGCGAGTTAATCCTATGGAAAACATTTTGAACAAGTTTAATTAATTTGATTATGAAATGAGTGCACAACCACACATGAGTAAAAATAGATGTAAACATATTCAACACTCATTAGACATTAAAATAATGCAACACATGAACAATAATTGAACGTTTTAGAGGCAAACGCGTTGCTCTACTCGACTCTGTCACGAGGAACTGATGGCCTAATGAATGAATTGCATAAACATGATAATATGAAAGACATAACTATAAACAATATAAACTCAATGATACACACATGAACAATAATGGGATTGGTTTTGAGGTACGCGTTGTTCAACTCGTCTCCCACGAGGAACTGATGGCTTAATGAATGAATATCATATAATTTGACAAAAATGAAATAATAATCACAACAATTAAACAATCTAAGTTTGTCACGATATGGTATGGCACAAATTTAAATAAACGAGTTAATTATTTGAGACACATGACACACCCCAAAACTGTAAATAAAAAGGAGTTTAAGATTCACTCACAAGTGGGTGCGTTCGTTGATGATGTTAATACACGCCACAAACGCGAATGTGGTTTTAACCACTAGTGAAATTAACCTAGATAAATAGCATTATGTTCGTAAATAAACGATTTTATTTAATCCATGTTTAGTAGGATTGTGGTGTAATTTTTGTGAGTTTAGGCTATTTCTAACCTTAAAAATGTATTTTTTTAAGTATTTTAATTAAAATAAATAAATTAAAATAATAAAAAAAGGTTGACTTTTTTTGACCGTTGACTTTGACGTTGACTGTACACGTGACAGTTGACCGGCTTCTGTATTACTATTTGTTGTGCCTAGGTAGGGCTCGAACCCGAGACCTCACCTACGCGTGCACCGCAAGCCTACATACCAAACGAGCTACGTGTCTAACCCGAAATATTTCTGTTTTTATTACATTTTATATATTAATAGGTTTAAACAAAAATCCTTTATTTAAAAACGATTTAAATCAAAGGATCGGTGCGCGCCACAGGTCTCGAACCCGGGACCTGTGGCTTATACTAACACAGTTAACCGTCCACCGCGGACTGTGTGTCCAACTTGTTTAACTTAACTATTTTTATTATAACTTAAACACAAACTAAGTATTTTATATTTCTGACTTTATTTAAAGGTAAATAATTAGCCCGGAGTCATGCAGAAGACCGGACTCGAACTCGTGCGCTTGATTAAACAATACACACAGTCAGCCACATATGGACTATGTGTCTAACTTGTATTATTCCGGTTATTAATATACTTTACATATACACAAAATGAATCCGTTTCATTAACAAAAAAGAAAGGCAATTTTTGTTAAGGCAAAGACAAGCGTGTGTGGAAAAATATTCGAAAACTCGAGACGTTATGTGTTTATTTGTGCACCACACAGTCCACCGCTGACCTGTGTGTCTAACCCGAGTTATTTCTATTTAAAATTTATAACTTATCGTTCCGTAACTTCGTCTTCTTCGTATGAGTTATAACCAAAATGATGACTGACTGTTCGAAGGTTTTTATTCTGTTTTCTTTAGCGTTTTATGATTAATTACAGAGAGATTTAAATAAAAAGAATGAAGAAAATTAGGGCGTGAGGTATACCGACTTTGGCTTCCTTCTGTTTTTCCACGTAACTCCGCGACGGCAATCACTTCCGGCCGACAAGTGTCTTGCAGCTGAGAGTCTTCAGAAAGCGTACAGAAGAATTCCGGCGAGGATTTTTCGCCGAAAAAGGGTTGCGGTTTTGAGCAAAAAATTTTTTAAAGGGGTTTCAGGGGGAAATTTTTAAGGCAAATCGTCATAATTTTGGGGTCCGTTTTTTTCGACTTGATTGGGTGGGTTTAAAAAAAACTCCGGGGGTTATTTTTTTGTGTCGCGTACTCAAACGTGGGTTTATAACCGATTTGTTTTTTTAAAGTTTACTTAAAAAAAGGAAAGGGAATCTTTAAAAGTTTCGCGAGATTCCCGGATTTCCGACGACTGCAACTTTGGGCCCCGGGTTTTGAATTCGGAAAGAAAAGTTATCAATTAAATGATCCTAACTTTAAAAAAGAAAAACAGTGGCGCAGGGGTTTTTAAGTGTTGAGTGTTAAGTCTGTTGTTAAAAACCGTGACCCCCCCGGGGTTCGAAACCCGGCGGGAACAAAACTTTTTTATTTTCATTTTTAAAAAACATTTTTTCAAAAACTAATTAAAAAACCCCAAATAATTTTTTAAATTTTTAAATCTTTTAAAAAATTTTTTTGGGCCCATTTAATTCGCAACAAATTTTTTAACTAAACTGTTGGGGTTAATAAAGGGAAAGCGGGTTTGGTAAAATCCTTTTTTTGGACGGATTTTACAACTAGAAACCGCCGGCAGCGGCTTTTGCGTCGAGCCCAAAAAACCCCGGGCCCCGCCCCCCACCGTTTTGCCCCCAAACAAACCCCAACCCGAAAAAAACCCCCACCGTCACCCCTAGCCCCAAACACCCCTTTGCGCCATCAAAAATCCCCACCACCGCCCGGTCAAACCGCCGGGGGCCCAAACGGCTGCCGCTCCCAACTCTCCTTCTCTCTCATCGCTCTCTCTCCCTCACTCTCTCTCCTCAAAACCTCCGTCTCTCTCTCTCTGATTTATCTTTTTCCCCATGTGTCAGAGGGTACAAGAGAAGGTGAGGGTGTCCCTGTGGGGTGCCGGAGAAAGACGTGGGCCGGCGCCCGGGCCCGGGGCCCTTTACCGGGGTTCCCCGGGGACCAAATTTAGGAAGGGAGGGGAGAGGGTTTCAGCTTTGGGGGGTAGGGTTTCTTACAAAAATAAGGGGGGGATGATTTTTAAGAAGTATTTAAAAAATGTAGGGTTTCTCCCCAAATGGGGTTTGGGCCCAAATTTCCCCCCTTTAAACGAGTCAAAAAACCCCAAAAATTTACCCTGAAAAGCCAAACCATTACCCACGTTCCCCCAAAGATCCAAGTTTTTCACATAAAACATAATTTTAAGGGAAATACAAGTACAAAATTCATAATTTTTGTATTTTTTCGGCATCGGTTTTGCTTTAAACCCTTCAAATTTTGCTTTCGTGTTTTCGGGTTATCGGGCCCAAAAACGCGGGAATTTGATTCAAGTAACTTTTCCCCAAGGCTTTCCCAAAAGGGTTTTATCGAGTTAATTTACGTCTTTAAATTAAAGTTGTTTTTGAGGATATTTTTTTTCGTTATGGGGGGCCCCAATTTTGACCGTAAAAAAGCCCCGGGTTTTCACAACAACACTCAAGCCCAAATTTATAGGCCCAAAATGACTCGCACAAAAAAGCGAGTGTTTTTTGGGGTTTGGCGAGTGGTTGCTCGAAAAGGGGGGACAAATGCCAAATCGTACGGGGCCCCACATAGGTTCACCTCGTACGAGCCATATACATTACATATATAAAAATGCCCTTCAAAACCCTAATTTTCATAAACCCACAATCTTAACATAGGGGGATGACATTATGCACCAACAAGTGCTATTTTACAAAGATTTTACGCCCCGCCCCATGCGAAAGGGGTTAATTCTGGTTTTTTAATTTTAAAAAAAAAAAAATGTAAACCCCAAAAAAAGTGCAAAAACACCCCCACTCCCTCTCTCTCCCTCTTGGGTTTGTTCCTTTTTTTGTGAAGGGGGTTAATACTGGTTGAAAAAATTTTGGGTGAATAAAACAAGGAAAAACAAAGAAACCCTTTAAAGGGTTTTTTTAAAAAGCTAAACTAAATCCTCTGTGGTTCCCTGGCAAGTCAAACCAAATCTCAACAATTCGTATACAAAAAACTCCCGGCCCCTTATGGGGTTTGTTGAGTATAAACAAAAAGCAAAATTTTTGAACCTTTAATATTCATGGAAAATAACAAGTTAAAATTTACAAACCCTTTTGGGGTTCCCAACCCAAAATTAAATAAACCCCTTGGTTTTATCAAAAAACCTTGGTTCAAATTTGCAAAATCCAAAAAATTTTTGGGTTTAAATTTGCAAGAGCAAGAATAAAATTTTCCTGATTTAAAATTTGCAAAAAGGGCCAACCTATGGTCGGTTAGAAAAACTCCGACGGTTATAATTTGTGTCGCGGACTCACACGTCGGTTATAACCGATGTGTAGTTAAAGTTTACGTTATAACGGAAAGAATCGTTAAGTTTCGCGAGATTGCCGGGATTTCCGACGAATGCAACTTTGGGCGCCGGTTTTGAATTCGGAAAGACACGTTATCAATTAAATGATCCTAACATTTAACAAAGAACATCAGTGGCGCAGTGGTTTAAGTGTTGAGTGTTAAGTCTGTTGTTGAACCGTGACTGACCCGGGTTCGAAACCCGGCAGGAACAAAACATTTTTATTTTCATATTTTTAACAGTTTTTCAAAAACTAATTATATATTCCCATATAATAATTGATTATGTATCGTTTAAAATTATTTTAGGTATTTAATTCGCAACGAAATTTTTAACTGACTGTTCGGTTAATAAACGGAGCGGGTTTGGTAAAATCCGTTTTTTACGGATGTTACAGTATCCCCTGCTTTTTAGAAATTTCGTCCCGAAATTTAAATAGTGATATATTTGACTAAAAGAATGATGGTGTTTAGTTTTGACAGTTACATACTTAGAAAAAGTAAGAGTTTTGAATTTTTTGTTTGAGGCGGTAGCGTCCCTTGTAAGGGTTAAGTACCCTATTACAGGAATCGCTTTTTGTTGCCTACTGTAAAAGTATTGATAAGCAGAATTGTTTCGCTAACTATGATATCATGCATAAGAGTTTGGATATGTTTGGAAGGGTATGGTTATATCCTAAGGCAAAACTTCTAATACTATAACCTACATGGAACATAAATAAAAACAACAGCTAATATTTGACAAAGTAACACAACAGCTAATATTTGAATCCACATTCTGATAGCATATATGTTTGGATGGTGACAGTTCCTCTCTCGTTTGTTATGGAGAGGTTGTTTATGTAGAAATGGACACAATCAAATCTCTTTAAATAGCAAGAGGTATAAATGTTACACAAATTTAACCAAAGGCAATACTAAATCCTCATAAACTTCTCATAACCATCTAACAATGCCTCTGATCTTTGACAAATAACTTATATATAGGAAGTACCAAGCGGCGTATCCATCCATATTCTTGTCAAATTTTCATTGGTTTTATCAGTGAATTATGATTAGTCCTATATAACTTACAACCAATACAACCAAACATAAAATATGAAATGAAAAATGTTGTGCGATCAAGGCTCAATCAAACGGAGCCGATCGATTGCAATACTGAAAATGAAAATTGTCTGTGCGCTCAAGGCTCAATCAAAACGGAGCCGAGCGTATTGCATGTACTGAAAATGAATAAATTAATCTAAACAACAATCACACAAACAGCCTATGCATGGAACCTCTCATAACCGCCTGATAATGCCTCCGATCATTTGACAAGAATACTTATATATAGGAAGTACCAGCGGCGTATCCACCATATTCTTGTCAAATTTTCATTGACTTTATCCGCAAGTTATGATTAGTTCTATGCGACTCTACTACAAACACAACAACCATAAAATACTGATAATGAAAATGTCTGTGCGATCAAGGCTCAATCAAACGGAGCCGATCGTATTGTATGTACTGAAAATGAAAATGTCTGTGAGATCAAGGCTCAATCAAACAGAGCCGATCGTATTGCATGTACTGAAAATGAATAACTTTATCTAAACAACAATCACACAAACAGCCTATGCATGGAACCTCTCATAACCGCCTGATAATGCTTCCGATCATTTGACAAGAATACTTATATATAGGAAGTACCAGCGGCGTATCCACCATATTCTTGTCAAATTCTCATTGACTTTATCCGCAAGTTATGATTAGTTCTATGCGACTCTACAACAAACACCACAACCACAAGATACTGATAATGCAAATGTCTGTGCGATCAAGGCTCAATCAAACGGAACCGATCGTATTGCATGTACTGAAAATGTAAAATGAACTGTGCGATCAAGGCTCAATCAAACGGAGCCGATCGTATTGCATGTAATGAAAATGTAAAATGAACTGTGCGATCAAGGCTCAATCAAACGGAGCCGATCGTATGCGGGCACGCCAGGTTCAACCGCATAATAAAATGGAGAACAGGCTCAACGCTCATAAATGGGGAGCAGGCTCAACGCTCATAAATGGGGAGCGGCGGCCTCGGCAATTGCATATACTGAAAATAATAAACAATAATTACTCTAACAGTCTACACATGGAACCTCTCATAACCGCCAGATAATGCTTCTGATCCTTTGACAAGAATACTTATATATAGGATGTACCAGCGGCGTATCCACCGTATTCTCGTCAAAGTTTCATTGGCTTTATCCTTAAGTTATGTTTGGTTCTATGTGATAAAGAAAAATATAAAACTAAACGATAGGAGTTGAATCTGGATCTTCGGTGAAGAGGACTAGTTGGGTATCTTCGTTTGGGCCGTCATTATCTTCGACAGGATTGGCGTTGATATTGAAGACTCTTCCTCTTGCTGGTGGCCTAGCGGTTGGGTTTTCCTGGTTTACTTGGTTAACTGGGTTTGATTGAGCTTGAGTGTTGATGACGTTAACCAATTGAGGGCATGTGTTTCTAAAGTGGGTAGGGTCGCCACAATTGAAACAAGCTCGAACATATGGGAACACGGGGTATTGGGGTTGTTGATAGGTTTGGGCCATGTTTTGAGTAGGGGAAAAGATTTGGTTTTGAAAGGTGCGATAACCCTTGCTCAAATGACCATAGCGTCCACAAGTTGCACATAATCGACAAGGTAAGGTAAGGGGATGGTGATAAAAACAGTTGTTGCATTGAGGGTGAGGTCCAAGATATAGTTTCTTATTTGGGTAGGTTGAGTTGGGTGCCACTTGGGTGATTGGGATAGCTTGGATGGGTATGGCGTGTGAAATTGGTTGATTCCGTTGGGTAGCAGCGAAAAGTTGCCCGTCTCTTTTTCTCTTAGGATTGGGTTGAGAAGAGGATTCGGTTTGGGTGGAGTCGGAGGTTTCAGTCGATTCTTTATCCTTCTTCTTCTCCTCCTTGAAGTCTTTGTTCCGGATTCGGTTCTCGGTGAGCTCTGTTGCTAGCTCCATTGCTGCTTCCAAAGTTGCAGGCTTGGTACTTATTACAGGGTCTTGAATCTTTGACTGAAGACCACGAATGTAATGCTCGATCAAACGGTAGAGGGGAGTGAACATGTTGGGAACCATTTGATGTAATTCGAGGAATCTTTTGTTGTATGTGGTGTGGTCTCCTTCCTTTTGCTTCAACAATAAAATTTATCTTCTAATTTCTTGATTTCGCTCCTTGGGCAAAATCGTCTGGTCATGATTTCCTTCAATTCGTTCCAAGTTAAAGTCATAGCATCGTCGACGCCTCGTTTGGCTTTCTCTGTATTCCACCAAGTAAGTGCTATCCCATATAATCGACCGGTAGCATAACGCACTTTGCGATCATCGGGGCAATCGCAATTTAGAAAGGTGTTCTCCATTTCTTCAAACCAATGGAGGAGAGCGGTGACACCTTCAGTTCCTTTGTATTTCGGAGGGTCGCATGATTTGAAATGCTTGTAGGTGCATTTAGTGGTATTTGGGGGAGAGTTGATAATGTTTTGGTTTTCCTGATTGACAGGATTAGCGGTAAGTGCTTGTTGCACTTGGATTACAAGGTTGGGTATTATGGCAGCCATTTGTTGAGCGATTAGGGCAGCCATGCGTTCGCGGGCTTTTCCTGCTCTCGTCTTCCTACGGGCGTGGTTAGAAGACATCTACAAGGAATACATGTCAAGAGTATGAGTTGGATGCTTTTGGGATCATGGGTCGCATTAGGAATGAACATTCATAAAATAATTATAGAAAATAAAATCTACTACATCCATAGGATGTCTTGGGCTTTGCTCGCCATTAGGCCCTACATGCCGCCATACTTTACCTTTGTAATCATGTGGGCCCCCATGAATACCGGTTTTTGATATGGTTCGCACGGGTTTGCCTGGTTGCGTACACTAAAACCCGGAGAAAATTGAGAAATATGTATACAACGTGTGATATTTGGAATGTGTCCAGGTGTAGACACGGTGACACCTCAAAGTAGGTTAGTTCGAACGACGTTTGGTGTAGCATGCTTTGGCCTAATAGGTCCTTCGTACTCTCATCGTTAGTCCCCAGGTAGGCAAACTGGTCCGTTATATTGGATTTATACGAATGCCAACCTAGACAGGACGTTCCGACTACCGGTACTTGTACCCTTCCAGTTACTACATGCCCGTCGCAGAACTTACTTTGATGAGATTTGAAAATTGCAACAAAATCTTTGAATAATGAGAGTATGAAAATAAATTGAATACATGAACATCGATATATGTATAATGAATATGTATATAAGTATGTATGTTCGACTGTAAATATAAACAAATATGAAACAAATAAATATCACAAGTTTGTATGTAACCACCTAATCAATTAAAATTTAGGCAGACTATAATATAGGCTCTAAGGGTCTAATAACCTATCCTATATCCCTATAGTCATGGCTCTGATACCAATCAGTCACACCCCGACCCGCAGCGGAAAAGGTGATCGGGGCATGATTGGGTTATCATCAAAGCTCATGACATTTATTATGCGTTTCATATTCATTTAATACAATTTAATGGAAATTTACAATAAATATTACAACATGTTCTAACTATCAATCTAAGTTTCTTTGTTCTCTTCTAAGGCATTTCCTATGTTTTCCTTGCTTCAACCTGTTCACCTGTATCATGTGTAAAAAGGTTTTTGGATCAACATAAAGTTGGCGAGTGAATCCTATGGAAAACATTTGAACAAGTTTATTTAATTGATTATGAAATGAGTGCACAACCACACATGAGTAAAAATAGATGTAAACATATTCAACAATCATTAGACATTAAATAAAGCACACATGAACAATAATGGAACGTTTAGAGGCACGCGTTGCTCTACTCGTCTCTCACGAGGAACTGATGGGCCTAATGAATGAATTGCATAAACATGATAATATGAAAGACATAACTATAAACAATATAAACTCAATGATACACACATGAACAATAATGGATTGGTTTTGAGGCACGCGTTGTTCAACTCGTCTCCCACGAGGAACTGATGGGCTTAATGAATGAATTTCATATAATTTGACAAATGAAATAAGTAATCACAACAATATAAACAATCTAAGTTTAGGTCACGATATGGTATGGCACAAATTTAAATAAACGAGTTAATTATTTGAGACACATGACACACCCCAAAACGTGTAATTAAAAAGGGGAGTTGTAAGATTCACTCACAGTGGGTGCGTTCGGTTGATGATGTTGAATACACGCGAAGTGGTTTTAACCACGAGTGAAATTAACCTAGATAAATAGCATTATGGTTCGGTAAATAAACGGATTTTATTAATCCATTTTAGTAGGATTGTTGGGTGTATTTTTGTGAGTTTAAGGCTATTTTCTAACCTTAAAAATGTTATTTTTAAGTATTTTTAATTAAAATAAATAAATAAAAATAATAAAAAAAGGTTGACTTTTTTGACCGTTGACTTTGACTTTGACTGTAACAGTGACAGTTGACCGGTTCGTATGTACTATTGTGTGCGCTGGGTGAGGCTCGAACCCGAGACCTCCCGTACGCGTGCACGCAGCTCTACCAACTGAGCTACGTGTCTAACCCGAAATATTTCTGTTTTTAATTACATTTATATATTAATTAGGTTAAACAGAAAATCCTTTATTTTTAAAAACGATTTTAAATCAAAGGATCGGTGCGCTCCACAGGTCTCGAACCCGGGACCTGTGGCTTATACTAACACACAGTCCACCGCTGGACTGTGTGTCCAACTTGTTAACTTAACTGATTTTTATTATACTTAAACACAAACTAATTATTTTTATTTCTGACTTATTTAAAAAGGTAAATAATTGCCCGGGTCGATGCAGAAGACCGGACTCGAACTCGTGCGCTTTGATTAAACATACACACAGTCCACCACTGGACTATGTGTCTAACTTGGTTATTATTCCGGTTATTAATATACTTAACATATACACAAAATGAATCCGGTTCAGTTAACAAAAAAGGCATTTTTGTTAAGGCAGCGTGTGTGGAACAAGATTCGAACTCGAGACGTTAGTGTGTTTATTGTGCACACAGTCCACCGCTGGACTGTGTGTCTAACCCGAGTTATTTCTTGATTTAAATTATACTTATATGTTCCGTAACTTCGTCTTCTTCGTTGAGTTATAACCAGAAATGATGACTGACTGGTTCGAAGTTTTTATTCAGGTTTCTTTAGCGTTTTATGATTAATTACAGATGAGATTAAATAAAAAGAATGAAGAAATTAGGCGTGAGGTATACCGACTGGCTTCCTCTGTTTTTCCAGCGTAACTCCGGCGACGGCAATCACTTCCGGCGACAAGTGTCTTGCAGCAGAGAGTCTTCAGAAAGCTTACAAAGTATGTGGGTGACTTCGGTATAAGTTCAGTGGGTTTAGTAAGGCTTAGAAGTTAAGGACTCGGTTTTCCGGCGATGAGCAGAAGAATTCCGGCGAGTGAGTTTTCGCCGAGAAAGGGTGCGGTTTTGAGCGAAAATGTTTGCAGAGGTTCGAGGGGGTATTTTTAAGGCAAATCGTCGATGAATTTGGTCCGATTTTCGACTTGATTCGTCGGTTAGAAAAACTCCGGCGGTTATAATTTGTGTCGCGTACTCAGACGTCGGTTATAACCGATGTGTAGTTAAAGTTTACGTTATAACGGAAAGAATCGTTAAGTTTCGCGAGATTGCCGGGATTTCCGACGACTGCAACTTTGGGCGCCGGTTTTGAATTCGGAAAGACACGTTATCAATTAAATGATCCTAACATTTAACAAAGAACATCAGTGGCGCAGTGGTTTAAGTGTTGAGTGTTAAGTCTGTTGTTGAACCGTGACTGACCCGGGTTCGAAACCCGGCAGGAACAAAACATTTTTATTTTCATATTTTTAACAGTTTTTCAAAAACTAATTATATATTCCCATATAATTATTGATTATGTATCGTTTAAAATTATTTTAGGCATTTAATTCGCAACGAAATTTTTAACTGACTGTTCGGTTAATAAACGGAGCGGGTTTGGTAAAATCCGTTTTTGACGGATGTTACAACTAGAAACCGCCGGCAGCGGCGTTGCTGTCGCTGCCATAAAACACTGCCGCCGCCACCGATTGCCACCACGACCCAACCCGAAAACAACCCCACCGTCACCGTCTAGATCCCCACACCCCTGCGCCATCGAAATCCCCACCACCGTCGGTCGACCGCCGGAGGCGACGGCTGCCGCTGCCAACTCTCCTTCTCTCTCATCGCTCTCTCTCCCTCACTCTCTCTCTCTCTACCCGTCTCTCTCTCTCTGATTTATCTGTGTCCATGTGTCAGAGGGTACAAGAGAAGGTGAGGGGTGTCGTGTGTGGGTGCCGGAGAAAGACGTGACCGGCGCCGGCCGGTGCCTTCACCGGAGTCCGGCGACCAGTTTAGGAAGGAGAGGAGTAGAGGGTTTCAGCTTTGGGGGCTAGGGTTTCTTACAAAAATAAGGGGGAGATGAGTTTAAGAAGTATTTATATGTAGGGTTTCTCAAGTGGGTTGGGCCCAAATCCCGTTAATCGTGTCTAAGCCCAAACTTCACCCTACCGCCCGTTTACGACGTTCAACGATCCAAGTTATTCACATAATCATAATTGTATGGTAAATACAAGTACAAAATTCATATTTTCGTATTTGTTCGGCATCGGTTCGCTTACCGTTCAATTTCGCGTTTCGTGTTTTCGATTATCGCCAAATCGCGTAATTTGATTCAAGTAGACGTTCCTAGGCTTTCCAAAGGCTTGATCGAGTTAATTTACGTCTAATTACGTTGTTATGAGGATATTTTTGTTCGTTATGCGCGCAATTATGACCGGAAAATGCCGGTTGTCACAACAACACTCAAGCTCCACGATTTATAGGCCAACATGACTCGCACAAAGAGCGAGTGTTGTTGGCTCGTGCGAGTGGTTGCTCGTACGAGTGACAAGATGTCACTCGTACGGGCCACACATAGGTTCACTCGTACGAGCCATATACATTACATATATAAAAATGACATTCTAAACCCTATTTACATAACCGACATATCTTAGACATAGGCGATAGACATTATGCACCAACAAGTGCTATTTGACACGATTTTACGCCCCGCCGATGCGAAGGGGCTTAATTCTGGTTTCTAATTTAAAAACAAAAAAATGTAAACAAAACTAAGTGCACAACACTCACTCCTCTCTCTCTCTCTCTGCTTTGTCTTTATTGTGAAGGGGCTTAATACTGGTTGAATCTTTGGATGAATAAAACAAGGAAAATCACGAACCTTAACGGTTATTTTAGTAAGCTAAACTAAATCCTCTGTGGTTCATGGCAAGTCAAACCAAATCTCAACAATTCGTATAGCAAGAAACTCTGGCCAGTTATGGTTCGTTGAGTATAGCAAGAGCAAATTTCGAACCTTTAATGATTCATGGAAAATAACAAGTTAAAATTGACCCTTGTGGTTCGTACCAAGTTAAATAAACCCGTTGGTTTGTATCAAGTAGAACCTTTGGTTCAAATAGCAAGTCAAATAATTATTTGTTCAATTAGCAAGAGCAAGAATAATTATTATGATTTAACTTTGCAAGAAAGGACCAACCTATGGTCAAAGCAAGTTAGTGCATAAAACTTGATTAGCAATTTAGTCAGGAGCACGTAAAATTCGGTTAGCAAGTAGGCCAGAAGCAAGTTTAGCAAATAAATTAAAAATTAAAGTCCAATTAGCAAGTTGATTGGATAATATTTGATCAAATTCGCAACCACAAGAATCTGATTAATAAGTAGGTGACAACCTGATTAGTATGTTGTTCAGGAACAAGACAAGTTGGTTAGAAGCAAGAATCTTTGATCTATTAGATCAAGAAAGTGATCATCTGATCATAAGCAAGAAAACAGTTGATGCCTATATGATACATGGTTGGAATGGAAGTAAAAGCAAGAAAACAGTTTGGCACAGCTCGGGAACAAGGAAATGTTTCACTTAAATATCCTAAACTGAATGAAACAAATTACACTACTTGGGCATTATTGATGGAAACTATCTTGAAGGCGAATGGTCTATAAGAGACAGTTGATGCAAAAATAATACAGAGGACCGTGGACAAGAAGAAGATGTGGATGCAAAGAAAGATGAAGTACTTTGAGGAAACTACTTAACTCGGCTCTAAAGAAATTTCTGTCAATCGTGGCATCTATCAAACAATATCAAGAAATGTTTTAATGCCATTTGAAGAAGTCGTCAGAAGAATTACAACCTTTAAAGAACGTATTAAAGGCCAAGATGAGCTAGAGGCAAAGAATTATAACAAACTTCAAATGGCAAGTTCAAGCAATGAAGGACGTGATAGAGGAAGAGGTAGAGACTCTAACAAAGGTGAAAATGGATATAGAAGAGGCATGAGTCGTAGAAATAAAGAAAAAAGCAAGTTTATGAATGTAGAAAACTTGATCTTTTGCAAAGGAATGTACCAAATGGAAGGACAAGGAAAAAGACATGCAACAAGAATCCAATCTCATCTATGAAAAAGAACCTTTGTTACTGCAAGTCCAAAATGTTGAAGACCCTCTTTAAACTATATTTAGTTTGGGGGAGGGGGTCAAAGTTCTTTGTGTGATTTTAGAAAGTATGTCTAAGTCTAGTATGTAAATATATAATTAGGGTTATATAAACCCAACCCAACATATGCAATTTATGGAACAAATGCTAGAATCCAAGCAAGTAATTATCAAATCTCTGTCGCAGTTTATCGAACAAATGTTAGAATTCAAGCAAGTAATTATCATATCTCTGTGTTTTTGTTCATCAATTTTGTGTGATATCCAACAATATCAACTTAATTATACAACTTGTCACACAAATTATTTTGTAATAAATAAAACAATATAGATAAAAATAAAATAAACATCTATCAAATCTAGAAAACTGATGCGCCATATAAGACCTGTTCGTCAAATATAGTTACATATTATTTGCTGAGTGTTACTTCTAGTAATACCCTTGTCATGCATGACAAGGCTAGAATGCATAATAAGATCCAAGCCATGCACGACCATGAGAATTATCCATGGCTTAACATCTTGTAACCCTAACCTTACCCAAATTTGAACTTCTATATAACTTCTACTAAGGTTAATTTAAACTTCTACCTCACGACACGTTTCTTCCACTAAGCAATCTCCTGCAAATGCTACTCGATCACAACTCACGCTTACCACCAAAAGAGTACAACTATCGGGAGTATTTAATGTTGTACACCTCGTATTACCAACTATTACCGACTACACCTCCAATACCCTAGTATACCAATAATAACTAAGAAAGTGGGTCTAAACGCACCTGCGAGTACCAGGATTCAAACACGACAAGAGAGAAGAGAAAGTGGGGGATTCGCAACTGAGTCGTAGCTCATGCATATATGTGTTTTGGAGTTGAGTCAGCTGCCACTTTGGATGCCTTAGAATGAATGTATTGTCAATGATCCTACGCTGTCACTGACTCAGCCCTGTCATGTGAGACACGTGTCCTAGCTATGCGGCAACTAGCTGTGATAAGTGGCGGGTCTACTATTGATTAGTGATACATATCGGCGTGTTCCTAATGGACACAGTCGTCTGAGCTAAAACTTGCACGTATCCAATTCGTATCTTGAGAAATGTGTAAGACACCAAACGTACGGTCGCGTCCATTAGCAACACGGCCATGTAAGGCGTTACCATCAATGAGCTAAGAACGATACAATAACACTTCCAGGTTTACTTCAACCTTTGCCAATATCCAAGTCCATATTTACATACATATCCATGGATTTTTTACCTGGTCACCTAAATCTCAAGGGATGGACACTATTTTAGATTTGTGGTAGTTGACGGACCAAGTTTGGCTATTTTATGGCCGTATGTCATAGATACGCTTTTGACTATCATTTATGACCATGACCCTATCTATATCTGTCATTCAAGATGTGGCGATAAGTTTTAGTACTTCAAGGATTCAAGATACATTATCCACGGTATGTCACCCTCAAGATGATGGTCAACATGAGGCTTTCGAATTGATGTAGAAGTCTCGAAACTTATCTTAGATGCATGACAGTGGATGCACAACCTCAGTGGGTTAAATGGCTTCCCTTGGCTCAATGTTGGTATAATACATCATATCACTTAACTGTTAAGTAACTCGTACATATGCCCTGTATCACTACTAGAAAACTGGAAAACATATTTGGTCGGAAAATTCTGGCAAATTACTGATAAAATTAATACCTGGTTTTTGCGACTAATCGCCAACAAAAAAATTATGGTCGGAAAGTTGTAGGAAACTTCTGACTAAGTTCCTACCAAAATAAAAGAAAAAAAAAAAAAAAAGAATGTTTCTCAGAAACTGGTCGGAAAACATAGAATGTGATAATGCAAATTATTTATATAGTATTCAACTTTGTTATATTTTGTCATCCTTAGTTAACAACTTTGTTATATTATGTATTTCAAAAGATAATAACATGCACCCATAATAATAGAAAATTGATACTTGTCATCCTTAGTTAATACAACTTTGTTATATTTTGTATTCAAAAGATAATAATATGCACCATAATATAATTAATAAAAATATGATTACATTTAAATATTTATATGCTTGACAAAAAAAAGTATTGCCACATCTAAACATGATACAAAATATTAATCTACGCTAGATACACTAGATTTGGGACACGACAAGGTTGTTGTCAAGGCTACATGTATATTGTGTAGGACATAGAGGCTGTCTTCACGGTGTTGGACATCGTTCATTCTTGCAGCGGATAAACAAGGCATCGAGGAATTGATGGACATGATGTTGATTATGATCAACCGAGTGAATGAAGATAATATTGAATAAGTAAACTGGAAGTAAATGAATGGACAATTTTGAAGGAAGGCAAATTGTCTTGGTGCCGGTATATGTCACCGGACCAGACATATATATGTGTATGGATATGGCGGTTGATAATTGACGAGAAGAAAAAAAACTGTCATGGCAGTTTTGAAATTACCCGCTTATCATCGACACCCACACTTATCATAAGTACCGAATATAAGTTATAGGTTATTACATATAAATATCATAAATATAATTAAGTTTAAACATCATTTCTAACACTTTCCCCTAAACTTAATTGTTTTTGGTTGCGTACATTAACACACTTCTATTTGCTTCATCAACGGCCTTCCTTGCCTCCTTGAAGTCGAATTTCCTTCGTCTCTTGTGCATTTTCCAAGCTCCTTCTCAATCACTGCCCGCGTATAGAGCATAATGGTCCATAACAGCTTCATCTTTAACAACCTCGGCACTTGCACTCCGCTCATGGCAGCCTTCCGACGAGGGTTCCCCTTCCTTCACCATTTCTTTGTCAAACATCTTCCCTTGAACAATTTTAAACCTGTAATAGTAAACCAAGACATCGAGATACATAGCATAGATTATTCTCATATATTCCCGTCTTGGTACTCGTAACCCGTATCCTTTGCGATCACCGGCCATAAATTATCATCAGTTACACACCGGTATCCACCATCTCTTTCAACTATCATATACAGGCCCAATAAACCTATCCTCTTGTTATCAGCCATCTGTGGAGGAATTGGCCTTGTCGTAATTCCCAGTTTGACGGTGATGAACCACTTTAAAATCTCCTCGAATTTCTTTTCTAATTCATTTTTATATTGGAACACGAATTTACTGTCTTCCATCATGTCTAGCAATGCCTTACAATCAGTAAAATCTTTGATTCCATTGCCCTTATTATCATCACACTCCAATCCGGCTCTTGAGAGGATACATTTAGATCCTCAAAATACGAATTTAAATAACTTTCTTTGTGTTTTTCATTCACATCATTCAGATTCATCACCCTTTGTTTTTCCTTTAAACCCAACTCTTCTTCTTTTGATAAACCAGAGATTCATTTACCGTGTTTACCACCGGTGGCGAGAACATCGGAAAAATCTTGCAAGTATCTCCGGCTTTATTAACCGTGAATCCTTGCAGGGTTAATTGGTTCATACTTAAGACATTCTGATCCAGTTCCGGTGTATAAAAACACTTTGAATTCTCAAACTTTCATTTTTTTATTTGATTTCAAATGCCCCTATGCCCCGAATGAAGAGGAAATTGTTTTCCCCAGACTTTGTCTCAACACCAACTAAATGTTTTATTCGTTTGAAACATTTAAATTACCGGCATAATGATGAGAGAATGCAGAACTAACATACCATATATCTTCCCACAGGCCGCCTTCTGTGCCGATTACGATCATTTCATCTCGATCGCCTGCATCCCTCCTTTGATTCTGGATTCCGGCATTAACCACTTGGTTTATTAATTATGTTGCCTCGTCATTTTCTTTTGATTTGCACGCATATATTTGATGTCCGGGCTGGTGGCAATAATAACATAATCTCACTCGGTGAGTCCTTCTCTCTTTTTCGTTCCGTTCATCAAAGCAATGTTGACAGGGTAATGTTGTTGAAGTGGATCTGATTTCTTCACTCGTCCCTAACGTGGCTCTGATACCACTTTGTTGGACATCGTCCATTCTTGCAGCGGATAAACAAGGCATCGAGGAATCGATGGACATGATGTTGATTATGATCAACTGAGTGAATGAAGATAATATTGAATAAGTAAACTGGAAGTAAATAAATGGACAATTTCGAATGAAGGCAAATTGTCTTGGTGCCGGTACATGTCGTTGGACCAGACATAATATATATATATATATATATATATATAATATATATATATATATATATATATATATATGTGTGTGTGTGTGTGTGTGTATGTGTGTGTGTGTGTGTGTGTGTATGGCTATGGCGGTTGATAATTGAAGAGAAGAAAAAACTGTCATGGCAGTTTTGAAATTACCCGCTTATCATCGACACCCACACTTATCATGAGTATCGAATAAGTTATAGGTTATTACATATAAATATCATAAACATAATTAAGTTTAAACATCATTTCTAACACACGGTTCCCTTGGGCTAGAACTTTCTTGGTTCGATGATCCTAAATGTAAAAGTTAGGATATGAGAAAACAACATCAACAAAACTATCCTTGGTTAATTTACTTACCCGAGAGCAGATTTTTGGTAAGATTTGGCACAACTAGCACATTTTTTAGATTAAGGGAACTTAGTAGTTTTGTATTTCCAATATGAGAAACTGACAAGGATTGCCCATAACCAAAGTAAACACGTTTGTTCCATGAGTGGGAAAGGAATTATGAATACCGTTTTTGTTCAGCACCACCGGTCTCACAAGTCCAGTCCGGGATGTTGGAATTCATGTGGCATTGTGCATGAAATGCCTGGCCTAGTTGTGCTTCAGTGGGTGTCACAGATGTGGCTAAGGAAGCCAGTTTAGATATTCAGTGGCATAATGGCCTTAGATATTCAGTGACATGTAGGAGGTCTTCGGGTACGATTGTTATTAAAGTTTTAAGGCTTGCTGAAGTATCGCTGGAATGAAGAGACTTGATTGTTTCGGTTTGACTTGTTCTGGGCCGTGGAGTGGGCTGGCCAACGATTATTATTGAAGCAATTTGGGCTTGAATGGGGCGTGTGGTTCTGGTTGTTAGTGTGGGCCGAAAAAGAAATAGGAGGATTAGTAGGGCCATGTAGTGCTTTGACAAACAATTGTTGACTTTCTGCACGAGTCAACAGGTCTGAAAGGGACGAACAGATCTTACCGAGGTTGAAAAGGTTTCAAACTTAGGAGCAAGTCCGCATAAGAACCGGTGTAGTAGGGATTGGGTCAACAGGGTGACCAATGGCACTCAGTTGATGACACAGTGCTAAAGAACGCACAGATTCTGTAACACTTTTGTCTCCTTATGAAGAAGCCAGAGATTGTCCCGAATGTTCATAATCCTTTCAACAGAGGAATTACAAAAAGCGTTTTCTAAAATGAGCCATATTGGTCGAGCCATTGGAATCCCAATAATGACCCAAATTGCTTCTTGTGTAAGAGATGCATTAAGTATGACATTTACACGTTGATCCTCAGATAACCACAATAAGTATTCAAGGTTTGGCACAATTTATTTCAGAAGAAGTGATAGCTTCTGACAGGGGATAGTGTTTCGTCAACATAAGGTAGAAGGTGCTGTAGGGAGAGGAGCGGCTTCATCTGTTGCCGCTAATATAAGTTGTTTGTGGCGGTCAGTTTCAGAGTAAGAAGGGGTACAAGGCCAGTCATTGGGAGAGTGTTAGAAGATGAGGAGGCCAGTCATTTTAATTTGGTTAAGCGAGGGTACAACAAAAACCAATAACTGATTTTTGGTTGATTCGGTTATTTGTTAATCGGTTAATTCAGATTTAGTTTGATTTCTGTTTGGTTTTGTTTATTTTTTATTTGGTTATTGCTCACTCATATAGATTGTTAATCACCTAACATAAAACTTTTAACTTAACAAAACCTATAACAATACTATACTCAAATTAAAGAAATTAAAATGCTCATTTTTATGGTGTAGTATTTAAAAAAAGAATTAACGTACGTGGTCGTTTAAAAATCATGGGCTGGTTGGTTTAAATTAAGGGAACAAAAGTGTAATTATTGTTTAAGTAACCAAAAGTTGAGTAAAGTTAGTGAGGTAAATGTATAAGTATTGTTAAAAAGACAGAGTTGCCCATAGTTTTTAACCATATGAATTAGGTGTTGTAACTAATCAACCATATGTGTATTACTTAAAATTTAAGATGCCCTTTTAAGATGTATACTATAATATTAGAAAGGTGCCCACGCGATGCAACAGGAAACACATACACTACCAAGGGTGTGCATGGTATGGTTTGATTCGGTTGGGTTATTAGCCTTAATCGAAGCAAATACAGAAACCAAGGTAATTTGCTAATCTATTTTATTAACCAATCGATCTCAGTCACTCTGGTTTATTCGGTTATATTGTCGGTTTTCGTTTGAGTTAACTTCGCTTAATAACTAAAATCAAACTTCGGCTAAAACTAAACGAATGTATAAATACATGAAATGAATTTATGAATACATAAAACGAATGAATAAATAAACGAAATAGATGAAATAGAGGCATAAAAGCTAAAAATATATGAAAATATGAAAGACTCGGTTAAATCGATTAACCCGGGGTACAAAAAAATGGTTTTCAGTTAATTTGGTTTATGCTTAATACGTTAACTCGGATTCGGTTGATTTTAGTTCGATTTCTCTTTTCGGTTCAGTTTCGATTAACGGTTTAGTTATTGCTCACCCTTAAAGATTGTTAATCACCTAACATATTATTTTTTTAAGTTGATAAACTATAAAAATACTATACTCAAATTAAAGAACATAAAATGCTCAATTTTATCATTTATTTTTGGTTTATTTGGTTAGATTATTGGTTATTGGTTCAGTGACCATCAAATAATAATCAGAACCAAACTTTGGCTAAAACTAAATGGAAGTAATATGCATGAAATGAACATATAAATACATGAAATTGTGGTATAAAAGCTAGAAACATATTACAAAATAACCAATAAATGATTTTCTGTTAGTTTGGTTTTTGGCTAATTGGTTAATTCGGATTTTGGTTTCGGTTAAGGCTTCGGCTATAGCTTACCCTAAACACTATTAATCACCTAACATATTAATTTTTTAATTTGGTGGCATCTTGGGGGTGGGATAAGAGTTTGGGACTAACAGGTCCTGGGTTCGATTCCCACAAAGGGGGGTTTTCCCATATCTATTGGGTTTACTTTTGAATTTGTGTATAGACATTATGCCTAGTGGATATGGATATGATCGGGTGGTTCCTTTGGTGGCACAATTATACTCTAATGTTCCGTCAGTGATCTAAATTTTCTGTTAAAAAAACTGAAACAACACCATACTCAAATTAAAGAGAATAAAATGTTCAATTTTATGGTGTGTTTTTTTATGTATTAACATATGAAAAAGATTTATTCGTTTAAAACTATAATGATAGTTTGTTTAAAATAAGTGAGAAACATGTACTTAGTATTTAAATAAAAAAGTTGAGTAAAATTAAAAAGGTAAGATGTAATTATTGTCTAAAAGGACATCTTTACGCCTAAAATGTTATAACATCTACATTACTCATTAGGTGTTGTAACTTAATCAATCATAGCTGTATAACTTAAATAATATGATTTTAAATACCTGGATTGGAGAGTAAGAAACCTTAGGTTCAAGTCTCATAAACGAAAGCTAATAAAAGAAATTTGCAGTTAGAAAAAGTAAGTTGTTTTTGTAAGATGTATTACAATACAATATAGATCATAGATACGTTATAAAACCACTAAGATACATTACAATACAATATAGACAGATACGTTGTGGATGCAAAACGTGTATAACTAGACACGTTAACTGGCCCACACCATCACCCCGAACTTACACTTATGAATGCAAACCTTAACTAACTGAACTACACCCCTGAGGGTAGACAGATACAGATACTTGTAAAACCAAGTTTTTTAGTCCCCTCTGTATATAGCCTAGATGGCTAGATGATTTGACGTCAAGATTCTTAAGCTGGTTTCGACTTACAATAAATATTGATAATTGATAAAAAAAAAATGAAAATATACTATACATTACACTATTTATGTGCACAAATACAAACGTTAATAATTAACCTTTTTAAAACATCCATAAATTCGGTTTTTTTATTTTTGCAATTAAATCGTCCATAATAACGTAACCATTTGCCATAGTCCGTTATTTATCTACGTTGGAGAATAATTAAGTTTTTGTTTAAGGTTGGTCACCAAAGTTACCGAACAAATATTCCAATTCAAATATTCAAAAAAGTCAAAAGGTCTTGTTCAAGTTTGTTGAACTCCATAGCTACCATCTCAACTTCAAACTTATTCACCTATAAATTCATTCTCCTCCTTCACTTTATCCATCACCAGCTTCCACCACTGTTGCCCGCCTATCACTGTCACCACCCTAGACCGCAAACCCATCTTTTGCGGCACTAAAACATGGCTTTTCGGTGCTTAGTTTTAGCGTTGGTCGTAGCACTTTGTTTAGAGGTTGGACCGATCTACTCTCAAATCACTACCCCATGCTCACCTACAATGATCACAAGCTTTACACCATGTTTAAATTTCTTAACCAATAGCACTATCAATGGATCCACAACACCAACTTCCGACTGTTGCAACTCGCTTAAGACCCTCACTAGTCGCAGTACTGATTGTCTCTGTCTCATTGTTACCGGGAGTGTGCCCTTCCAAATCCCCATAAACCGGACCCTAGCCATTTCTCTACCGCGCGCTTGTAGGATGCCCGGTGTGCCTCTTCAGTGTAAAGGTGAGTAAATAGTGATAAAATGTTTTATGTTTATGTAAGTTGCTATAAAATCGTCATATTTTATTTGTTATTGAATATTAATATCAATATTTCAAAATTGCAGCTCCTGCAGGCTCCCCTATTCGAGCACCAGGTAAATTTGATTTATCGTATAACGTTTGAATATTACAAATTAAATTATATATAAATCATTATTATTAGTATTATTATGCCCTTCAAAAATTCAATCTATTATATATCAATTTTGTTAAAGAAACACAAAAAATTAAATCATAATAAAATTTTCAGTTTATAAAGCAATATATTAGTATTTTAGATTAGATAATTAAATCATTCAATAAACCACGATAAATGAATAACCCGAGTCTTAATTGTAAACAAAAAAATGAATATTTTTTACGTGGTTATTCATGTATCCAAATTTTATACAAATCATATATTCTTTTAAAGATTTTATTGAAAAGATTTTTATTGATAGTACTGAAATTATAGGTCCAGCTGCATTAGGCCCGCTCTGTCACCTGGAAGTTCATCCACGGTCCCAGAGGCATCGTCGCCAAACACAACGCCTGAATCAAACATAACGCCCACCTTGTCACCACCTGAATCTGATACAACACCCACCTTAACCCCACCATCTACCGATGGAGGCTCTGGAGTTCTAACCCCACCATCTACCGGTGGGACTTCTGGAGTTCCGACTACTGATGCAGGTAGTCGTCCCTCCCTAACTCCATCGTCCGTTTCTTCCACTTATGCAAGTTCGCCATTTAGTCTTATAGCGTCTGGAGTTGCGTTCATTTGGTATTTCTTGTTTTAGAAATTTCTTGTTTAGTCAATACTTATATTGTTTGTCTTGTTATTGTATTATGCTTTTGTTTATGATTTTATATTTGTATTAAACATTATTTGCAGTGTAATATATATATTTTATTGTTTTATTTTCTCATGTATGCGTGGTCTTTGTTCTCATAATCATATCGTACATCTAGGGAATGATTATTATATAAGAGATTAAATTTGTACAAAATGTACGAGACATTCAAAGACAAAGGTATTTTAGGAAAAATCTAATGTTGGTGGCTCAAAAATACAGTTGTCTCACAATTTTCAAACGGTCATAAATTTTTCATACGATAATATTTTTTGATAAAGAATACATCATATTAACGAGAATTTCATTCTCTTTAATTTAATTAAACTATTACTATAGTTTTCTTAATTTCTTTACACCATACGTGATTACATGATTACGTATTTCACATTACGTGATTACATATTGAATATGATTTATTATAATTGATGTTATCACAGTTATGCTTATTACGTGATTACACACAATCAATTAAGAAAACTTAATTGTTTGTACTCTATTACGTGATTAAATTTGTAATCTACAACGTTACGTGGTTCTTATAACTGATTTTTAATGTTTTATATTACATTTATAATTAATACGTGATTAGACTTAAAATATTAGGCATTCCGTAAAATATTATTTATTATATTTTTTTATTACAGTTATATTAGTACGTAATCACTTACTGGTTTTCACATAGATACTATAAAGTAATCACGTAATAATACATAATCAAATATTGTTACTAACGATATACTGATGCATAACCATGTAACGGCTACACTTGTTTTAAGAATAAAATGCATATTACATAATTACGTACCGGAACATAATCGCGTAACATTACAAAATCACGTAAAGTTATAGCTTGTAAATATTTTTCTTTTAAATTAATAAAACCATAGCAATAGCCTACACAAATAAAGAGGACGAAATGCTCGTTAATATGGTATAATGTTTTTTTAAATATTAGCGTATGAAAAAAATTATAATCGTTTGAAAATCGTAGGGGAAATGAGTTTATGAGTTACCAATATTGGATCTTCTTATTTTGTTCTTTCCTCATTTGTTTCCCTTATTTTGTCATGCGAGCTCTGCATTTGAGAACCACTTAATCTCAATAATTAGATTGCTTGATCAAAGGTCAGAACCTTCTCCTACACTTCGTATGAATTAGTTGTCTTATACATGATGCGTTTCCTGTACGTGTAATGATAAAAATGTGACAAGTTATTTCGTTTTGACTCACAATACTTGAATAACTAGCTAACCTTGTAGTTCATGTCAATGACTTGAAACAACACTTAGTGAAATGTAACTAGTTGATTACCAGTCTAACTGCTACATATTTAGGTAATTCACTAAGTTTATACGGTAAATGATATAAGTTCAATGTATAAAACTATATATCTTTAAGTAATATATATAGTTTTCATCATCAAAAATTGTATGGTCTTGTTTCAAACACATATTCAACTGGAACACATTCACCTCCTCTAGGTTTCCACATCCCTTGTTATGTCAATTCAACCACTTCTTGAAGGAATTTTACAAAAATAGAATATGCTTGTTTGGTTGGAAAATAGATGACATTTATGTATTATCAACTAGGTTATTACCCGGGGTTGCCTTCTGGGCTCAAGGAAGTTACTTATATATATTATTATTAGTGATGTGATTAATACAACCTCATTACATCAAGCTTCTCATCGGATTCAACAACAATGTCTTCACATCACCGGATTACATCATGAACCTGTTAGAAGTTGATTCACAAGACACTGAATTGAGGTATGTATTTCTGTATATTTCATTACAAGAAAGGTATAGAATTTATACATAAAGACCGTAATCTAAACATAGAAGACAGCTTGGTTTACGGCTGGATTTACAGCTGATTACCAGCTGTCTTCAATCCTGCTAATCTTAACAGCTGATTACTAGTTGTGTTTGACCCGGTAACTTGGGAGATGATGCTTGACTGATCCCGTAATCTTTTATTTTTCAACACTCCCCCTCAAGTTGAATAGTTGGATTTCCAAATTTCAACTTGCCCAAACAATCGCTGAAAATTTTCCCGTTAACTGCTTTTGTTAGAATGTCAGCAAGCTGATCCTTTGATCGAACGAATGGTAGTTCAATCGTTCCATCTTCCAATTTTTCTTTGATGAAGTTTCTATCAACCTCCACGTGTTTAGTTCGATCATGTTGTACTGGGTTTTCTGAAATCTGAATTGCAGCTTTATTATCACACATAATCTTACTTGTCTCTTTTGACGGAAAACCAATCTCAGCTAAGAGTCTCCGCATCCACATGGCTTCTGTTAAACCTCGAGCTATACCTCTAAATTCGGCTTCTGCACTTGAAAGAGCAACCACCTTTTGTTTTTTACTTCTCCAAGTAACAAGATTCCCTCCAACTAAAGTGAAGTAGCCTGTTGTTGATCTCCGATTTCCCTTATCCCCTGCCCAGTCTGCATCGGTATAGATTTGAACATTTAGGTGTCCATGTGATTGAAACAGGACTCCATGGCCCACTGTTCCTTTAAGATATCTAATAATTCTCCAAACTGCTTCCATATGTGACTGTTGAGGTTGGTGCATGAACTGACTTACTACCCCTACAGCATAGGCGATGTCTGGACGAGTGTGTGAGAGATATATTAGTTTTCCCACCAGCCGTTGGTATCTTTCTTTATTTGCTAATTTTGCTCCTTCTTCCATGTAAAGCTTTTGGTTTACACTCATAGGAGTATCTGCTGGTTTGCAATCGATCATTCCAATTTCTGCCAACAGGTCTAAGACATACTTTTTTTGACTAATGAAGATTCCTTGTTTCTACCTTAGTACTTCAATACCGAGGAAATACTTAAGTCTGCCCAAATCTTTCATTTCAAATTCAGCAAACAAGTTTTCCTTGAGTTTTACCATTTCTTCTTTATCGTTCCCTGTAATGATCATATCATCTACATAGATGATTAGGCAGGTTACGAATTTTCCTCTTTTTTTGAGAAACAGAGTATGATCGGCATTACTCTGTTTATATCCAAATTTTTTCATAGCTATCGTAAATCTGCCAAACCAAGCCCGGGGAGATTGCTTCAAACCATAAAGAGACTTCTTCAGACGGCAAACTTCTCCAGTTTTGAAATCTTTTGTGAATCCTGGAGGAGCATCCATAAATACCTCTTCGTCTAGGTCTCCGTGTAAAAAGGCATTTTTTACGTCAAACTGTTGAAGTGGCCATCCTTCATTTGCAGCTATCGAAAAAAGAACCCTGATTGTGTTCATTTTTGCAACCGGGGAGAATGTTTCAGCATAGTCAATCCCATATGTCTGGGTATACCCTTTTGCTACCAGTCGGGCTTTATATCTTTCAATTGTACCATCTGGTTTATACTTAACCGTATAGACCCAACGACACCCTACGGATTTCTTTCCCAATGGGAGAGTACACTTTTCCCAAGTATTGCTCTTGATTAGGGCTTCCATTTCTGTTTTCATCGCTTCCTTCCAATGTTTAGACTTTAAGGCTTGATCCACATTCGTAGGAGTTTCTTCGGAATAAACAGATGAGATAAATGCTTTGGCTTCCTTAGTGAAATTTCCATCGGCCACACTAGCTATAGGATAGCTAGATCTTCTTGGTTCTTTTTCGGGAGAATACCGTTTCGGAGGAACCCCTCTGTTTGTTCTAGGGGGTAACACATATCTTGATGGTGGTTCTCCTTGTCTGGATTCATCTGCCTGCAAATTTTCAGTTTGTTCTGTGGCAGTTTCATGGTTAGAAGTATTGGTATCCTCAGAGTCATTAGAAACTTCAAAAGTACCACCAGACTGAATAGGATGAGTATTACTTACCTCGGACACCAGGTTAGGAGGAACATTAGGACCGTCACTGAAATTGGACTCTGGTGACTCTGTGGTTGGTGACTCTGGTGACTCTGTGGTTGGTGACTCTGTTGTTGGTACATAGGGAACATATTCCAACCAGCTTAGTGTGTCTAAACATTCCTTCTCCCCCTGACCACTGAGTTGGGAATTGTAGTAATACTCGGTTTCAAGAAAGTCACAGTTTATTGTGGTGAACATATGACGTGTTTTTGGATTATAACATCTGTATCCCTTTTGATTCATTCCATACCCGACAAAGACACATTTTACAGCACAAAGGTCAAGTTTGGTTTGATCTGATTTAGGTATGTGAACAAAGGAAGTACATCCAAAGATTCGTGGTTGAAGAGTGAGAACTGAGGGTAGTTTGAAGAATTTTGAAAGGGTGTGTAACGGAGTGTTAAGCTTTAGGATTTTTGTTGGGAGTCGGTTGAGAAGATAGGTAGCAGTAGCAAGGGCTTCAGGCCAAAAATATTTCGGGACCTGGGATTCAATTAGGAGAGCTCGTGTCATTTCTAGCAGAATGCGATTTTTTCTTTCGGCGACACCGTTTTGTTCTGGGGTGTTTGGGCATGTAGTTTGGTGGATTATTCCCTTGTCTTGGAAAAAGGATTTAAACAAGGTATTAACAAACTCACCGCCATTATCAGATCGGAATATTTGGATGTTTGTTTGAAATTGGGTTTGGATCATGGCGTAAAACATAGTGAATTTTTCAAATACTTCAGATTTGTTTTTCAAAAAATAGAGGTCATTCGGGTACAATCATCAACGAACATCACAAAGTACCGAAGGTTTTGCCCCCAAGAACTGGGGCAGGACCCCATACGTCAGAATGGATTAATGAAAACGGCAAAGCAGTCTTAGTGTTATTGGGTTTAAATGTCTTTCTATGGCTTTTTGCTAAAACACATGTTTCACAATGTGACATAGAATTAACTGGAAATAGTTTTGGAAATAAGATATGCGAATAACTTGTAGAGGGATGACCTAATCTTCGGTGCCATAGCCAAGCTTCCCGTTCCGATGTCCCATGAGTCAGCATCACAACACCACTTTGAGTCACCTCATCCACATAGTACAACCCTTGATTTTCAGTGCCACGCCCAATGATCACTCCCGTCCTGATATCCTGTAAAATACAAAACGTAGGGTACATTAGGACAATACAGTTGAGTTCCTTCGTGACATGGCTGATGGAAAGCAGCTTATGTGATAACGAAGGAACATAGAGGCAATTAGAGATTTTTATTGTGGGTGAAATCTCAATAGTTCCTCCCGATTTTACATCCATTATTCCTCCGTTTGCCGTTTGAATATGTGTTTTTTCTGGTTTGGTTGTTGAAATAATATCCGATAGCTCATAAGTCATTGTATCGGTCGCACCACAATCGAAAATCCATGTTTTTTGTTTTTTGTGATGTTTGTGGGTTATATTGGCATTTCCTTTATTTTCAGGGACTAAATGCACAATATTTGTTTCTTTATATGTTGTGTGTGACCGAGGGTTTTGTTGCGCCCCACACTTATTTTCAGGGACTATCTTCGCAATATTTGTTTCTTTATCATCTGTGTGTGACCTAGGGTTTGGTTGCGCCCCAAACCCTTTACCTGTTGCAGTGTTATCTTCTTCTTCATCTCCTTTGGCCATTCCGCCGAACCCTGATCTGCTCCGGTTTTCATCTCTGGTGATATCTCGGCTGGTGCTAGATGACTTCCCCTTTTCCGTAGTCTTTGTGCCTTTCTTCTGACCATCGGACCACCATTCAGGATACCCAACGAGTTTGAAACATTGTTCCCGGGTATGTTTCGTCATACCACAATGGTCACATTTGAGATGAGTTTTGTCATCTCTGCTTACGGATCCAGTTCTTCTTCCGTCAAACCGTCGGAGCCCTTTCGATGCAAGTCCTGCCCCTTCTATTTCTGTGGCTATTAGACCTGCTGCGATGCCCTGTGCGTCATTGAGAGGTGTTCCGAGAAGTTTTTGGTGAGCAGCCTCCTTGCGGACAGTGGCATATGCGGCTTCTGCAGTCGGAAGTGGTTCCGACCGGAGTATTTCCCTTTTTATGGGGTCATACTTCCGGTCAAGGGCATTTAAGAACTGGAAGAGTTTCTGCTCAGTTCGGATTCTGGAGTAGGTTTGAATATCCGTTGAACAAGTCATCGGATTCGGATCAATGCGGTCGATTTCTCCCCATATGCCTTGGAGGGTGATCCACAATTCTTCGAGAGAAGTATTGTTCTGTTTGATGTCATTTGCTTTGACATGAAGATTAAAGGTTTGGAGCTTGTCACGCCCACTGCTATATGTTATAGCCAGAGCATCCCACAGCGATTTTGCTGTCGGAAATTCGGTTAGATTGCTGGCGAGGGTTGGTTCGATGTTTTGTATGAGCCATGAGAAGACGACTAGGTCGTCCTGTTCCCATTGCTCATATTCTTCATTGGTTTGGTTCGGTGGGTTGGTTGATAAATGGTTTAGAAGGATTTTTGATTTACCGCCTATGGCTACCCTCATCATCCGGGTCCATAAGGCATAATTCTGGTTGTTGAGCTTGAGGTTTATTTGAAGGTTATCTGACATTTTTGGGTTTCGGTTTTGTGGGTTGAGGCCATTCTTGAGCAGATTGGCGATTTGTATTGATAGATCTTCTCCCAAGTTACCGGCTTCGGCCATGGCAGCTTGGTTGAGAGGATGATTGGTTTGGATGAGCAAGGTAAATGATGAACAGGTCAAGAACGACACTGCTCTGATACCATGTTAAAAGTTGATTCACAAGACACTGAATTGAGGTATGTATTTCTGTATATTTCATTACAAGAAAGGTATAGAATTTATACATAAAGACCGTAATCTAAACATAGAAGACAGCTTGGTTTACGGCTAGATTTACAGCTGATTACCAGCTGTCTTCAATCCTGCTAATCTTAACAGCTGATTACTAGTTGTGTTTGACCCGGTAACTTGGGAGATGATGCTTGACTGATCCCGTAATCTTTTATTTTTCAACAGAACCCATATTAAACAAAAGCGCAACTAAACCACATGAATAACATCATTTCCACTTTTACTTCAATGCACTACACGATCGGGCAATTTGGGATTTTGAAACAATGACTTAAAGGGCTAATCTTTAGTTCATAGAATCCTGTGAAAAAACATCTTCAGTCAACACAAAAAAAACTGAGAGATAAAGAGAAGTACTTTGTATACAAGTTTGATTCAGTTTGATGATGACTCGAATACATTGATGATGACTAAGAGCTTTCACCATTGCTGCCCACGCTCCGACTCGTATACGTTGATGATGACTAAGAGCTTTCACCAACCTGCAAACACAAACATTATAAACTTGAACATTATTGGATCTGGAAATAAATATAGTTATACAAGTCGACCAAAGGTCATGAAAAAGACTAAATAAGTGAATTTTGATGCATACATCACCACCACTAGAGATATAATGGCCGTCATAGATTGATGAGTAAATATTGACACCATCACTATGTCTATAAGAGCCTGCACCATATGACATGCCCTGGCGACTGCTGCTATAAGAACCATGAGCATCTTGACCAAACATTAAACTCCTGCTGCCGCCATATCCTCCTGTGGTTGATCTTCCAAGTCTGCCAAATTTAAGCAAAAACAATAAACAATAAACTTTTTCTAAAAGGCAGGCATAACATAAAAAAAATAAGTAGATAACTATTGTCATCTCTTTTATTTTGGCCAATAAAGAGAGATTCCATTCCCCAAAGCCTCCTTTAGCAAGAAGCTATAAGGAGGCAAAGAATACAACAGATAAAACAAATGGAAACAAAAAACTGCAGCCATAAGAACAGCCACCAACATCCCTACACACTACCCGGGTCTTCAAAATTACTCAACTTCTCCAGCGATAGCCCGTTGGCCAGCTATCTCCTTATCAAGTTTGCCAGCTTTACACTTAAAATCATTTTCATGAATTGCAATCAATTGCCTTAAATCTTGGAGTTTATTGTTGATATGAATGTTTTGGCCAAATTTCATTATGCTAGGGTGGTTAGATTTTTTAAGATACCTGATGCAACCTAACCCACTGCAGCTTATATCTTCGCTGTCATCCCTTGCCATATCTCTCTTCTTCCAAACATACACGATGCAACCTAACATAATAAACCCTATATTACCATGGATAGCAATAAGAGAAGCTAACATAATAAAAGGCCGTGTATAGCTAACAGTTTTTTGTTACTCACCAGCTTTGGTCATTCAACTCCAATATGAATAATGGTCAAAGTGTTGCTAGCTAGCATCTTCAGGAATGATATGGATAAAGATCTCTGGCTACCCATCCACAAAACATAAACAAACCAATAAGTTACTTGACATGTTGTCCATATTTGCATGCCCATGTGTCATAAGAACATGCACTGTCCATATGGACATGTCAAAATTAAAGAAACCAGAAACTTATGATACCCACAGATCTAAATATCAAAATTAAAGAAAAACCCTAGTCTAATTTCAAGCAAATAAATAAAATTATACATCTATTCATGCATATAGATGAACAATTGCTACGAAATTGTAACCATTTACCTGATCACAGATACCAAACGAACAGCAGAGAAAAAAAGGGGGAAAGAACGATAAAGAATGTTTAGCTGACCTGGTTAGCTGAACATGTTTTTGGGTTCAACTCAAAATTGACCCGAACCTACTTATTCTAAACCCAAAGTCCCAAACCTATGAATTTCATGTTAGTTTTGACTTGTGTTTTAGTATCATATCATATTTTCACACCCCTAGCTAAATCAGACGAAAGTGATGATATGGAGTCATGGAGAGCAACGAACCTGAGCAGCCAATGTTGGTTCCTACTTCCTACCATGTTTTGAAGTAGGCCAAAATATTATTCCAAAGAATAACAAATTTTCTCACGCCAAAAAATTATTTTCTATCCACTAATTGCCTGATAATAATTACAATTAAATCAAGAATAACCGTTGAGACTTAAAACAAATAAAAATTACAGTATTGTAAATAACCACCAAGGTGAATATGCTAGTTCATTAGACTAACTATAATGTACACTCAGCAAGTTGTAAATACAATGTAAAATACTACCAAGGTGAATATGCTAGTGCTTTACACCAACATTTTCCCTAGAAAACAAACATTAGGTAGGGTAAGAGAGCTCACAGTTTGAAATAGTTTACTTATGAAGGGTTAATCTTTGGTCATGTAATATTCCTAAAGGTCAAACTTGTAGAAAATTGCCTAAACATAATTTTACTGCATACAAAACTGCTAAATTGATTTATTATAAAAAAAATAGATTATCACTGTAACTATTCTAGCTTGTTGATTATTTTTAAAATAGACAAAAGTATTCTTGGTCAAACCAAATCAGCCAGTTTCAACATAGATGAAGGAACTGTAAAAATGGTCAAAAATATTTTGGGTCAAACTTAAACAACTCGTTTTAACAAAGATGAACGATCAAATCATGGTTTATGAGCTAGTACCTTGTCCAGCTTTAGATTAGGTTCTGTGTTGCTAGCTGGCTTGTCTTCTTGAGCCACATTTAATCTTTTTGAACATCAAGATTTGGTGGCTGAATGGGTCCCATGCCATCTTGTCTCCAACAACGTCTTTTAAAAGATAATATGTATCATCCTTCCTCGTTTTCGTATGTAGATATTGCCTGGTTGCACAATTTACATTAGCAAGAATAATTTAGACATTTTTAGTCGTCTTTATGTCTCATGAAAATTGAAATATTTTATGGTATTACACGTTAACCATATCAATAAGATCCACTGATTCAACATTTATAAAAGGGTACTCACATGGTTGACTACTTATATGAGTCATAGTATCAAGTCTTACATGACCTCTAAACATTTGTGGTTCAACATGAGACCAAGAATCAAGCACTTTTTCCTCTGTTGGACAGGATGGTACTTGTGAACCAGCAGCCCCTTTTTGAACCTGAAATCCACATAAATCGCTATTAAACGATGGTTAAAACAGTTCAAATAGGTAGGTAGCCTGCAGTCTGTTTCTAGATTAAAAAATAATAACTTAGATTAGTAGTTGCTATTAAGAAAAGGACCAAAACGCAGCTACAGCTAAACTGCCAATTTAGTAAAACATGACAGCCCCTTTTTGAACATAAAATAACAACAATTCATTGTTAAATGACAATCAAAACAGTTCACATCGGCAGGCAGCCCAGCTTAATAAAATAAACCAATATGAATGTGGATAAAAAGTTGAAAACCTCCAAAACACCAATGAAAAAAAAGGACCGGTGACATGAGTTGTTGCCGAGAGTCTGGTGTGATTTCACTTCATTGTCTTGGCTCCTCTATATCGATAGTTTACCAGTAGCTTGAATCCACAGGAATCTCTCTTCTTAATTGTCGGTTTGTTCATTTAGATTACCAGTTATCAAATTTACAAATACATAATCGCTCATAAACAGAACAAACAATTCATTATCCCTCAATTATAATATACTTATGGCAATCAGTGATTAAAACCTCATGACAATGCATAGTTGATCTGCAAATAAAAGTACTTACTTATATTAAATTGGGATGTAAGCAAAAACAAACAAATAACCTTAAAAAATAATCACTCACTTTAACAAAGAATGATGCTGCTCTAAACAATGTTGTAAATCAAACTTAACACACCAAATATAAATCAAACATTGATAACTTAGAGTAGAAAGTATTTATGGTCAGCACAACCCATTTTTACCCCAACTACAACTCATCACACAAACCGCTCTCCTTGACCATTTTACCACACCTTTAATATACTTGGTTGTTAAAAGCTAGTGAGAGTAACCCTACCTGATATCCAAATTTGATAGTTTCACCCTAGATAGCTAAAAAGCCGAATATAAAGCTTGTATGAAAAAGCTATATTCTCCCTTGATTCGAACGGGCATATGCCTGGTTTGAAAGAAGTCAATAATGCTACAAAGCTGGTCCTGGGAGGGAGACCGACCTAAATAAAACTGTCTAATTACACTTGTGAGCTAACAATGGAATAATCAACACCATTCTCACCATTCAACATAATTACAACTATTTCTCTTATTCATGACAAATAATCACAATTTTAATTGTAAAAACATATAAATTGTACCTACATCTTTGAACTGAATGAGGCCAAAATCTCCAAAATAAGAAGCAGTCAAGAGAGCAGACTCGATAGGAATGATGATCTGTACTAAGTGCATCGATTCTGAACGAAACAGATCCATCGGCGGACAACATCCTCCACCGCCACCGTGCTCCGCCATCGGTTACAGTAGATTGCACGGTTTTAGATAGTGAACACAACATTCGGAGCAAACGGGATGAAATCGCCAAATATGATAATGACAGTGTTAGGGTTTGTCATACAACAGTCAAGATGAGGCAGATGCTTGTTAAATCGATAACGAATGCGTACCAGTAGAATCGATAATGATGAAGACGATAGAGATTTAGGTTATAGATTTTAACATACTTCAATCAAATACCAGCGGAATCGATAATGTTGAAGACGATTGAAGCAAAATTGAGAATTAGGGTTTGAGAGAGGAGCCGCCCCTTTACCTTGAAGAAAATCAAGAGGTGCAAGAACACACGATGATGATGAAGGGAATATCACCAGTAACCAGTAGTGAAATTAAAAGGGTCGATCCAGATGATGAAATGGATACGATAATGGAAGATGAAGAATCGCCTTGCCTTGAGAGATGAGAGGAACGACTTGATTGTGAGGAAGAATGATTTAAGGTTTCTCATATCATCATAGTGGACGTAAGTTTGGGCGGGAAAAGGAAAGAATGGTAAAAGAACTTTTATTTATTTATTATATACAATACATAAAGATTTGCATGTTGTTTCTTTTTGTACCTCACGTCTTATTACTTTATTGTGTATTTTAAGTTTGTATGCTTGTGTTTGCAAATTATTTTTGTTTTTGGGTATTTAAGGCTGTTTTCTAGTATTTGGCTTTACTTTGAAGCTTTCACTTTACCTTTCTCTAGCACCGACCAGGCTTCATCATTTGGGTTTTCGTCTGCCGTCTACGACTGACCGGATTTGCTTCGCTTGCCTCTGTCGTTTTCAAGGTAGATTCTTGGTGCTATTGTGTTGCATTCGATTTTTTTTGGTAGTCTGACTGTCGTTAACAACAACGCTTACGCACTAGCAGTTCGGTTTCGAATTTTATGTGGTTTTTGTGTTGCTATGAAGGATTTTTCAATGCATGTCTTTTTTATGTTAAGTGAGGTGTCATTGTCAAACATATGATGTTGATGTTCATTTGAGGTTTTGGTTTACATTTGTTATCGGGTGTTTAGAAGAGACCTTTTGATGATTTTGTTTGCGGTTTTGTTTGGTTTCAGTTTTCCATTATGTTTGGCTGTTGGTTTTACATCTTTTGTGGGTCTTTGTGGTATTAGCTTGTTGGTTTGATAAAACCATTAGGTATGATGTTGCTTTGGACCTGGCTTAGTAACTTAGATTGCAATCGTCTATTACTTATGAGTTCTGTTTTATTATTGTTTGATGTTCATTATAGTTATTTATGTAACACTCTAACCCGAATGCAATAATAATTTTAAAAGTTTCGAATATTTAGGTCCCGGGTTTGTTTTTTTAAATTAAAAATGTCTGGGATGATTGACATCCCAGACGAACCAAAATAACGTGTTGTTACATAAATAATTCACAGACGTCAACAATAAGGTTTTATCCACAAACTTTGTCTCGTCTATTCATGCTTAAACTTTTCGAAAATATACTTCCACAGAAATAGCGGTTTAGGAGTGTTCGGTTCTTCACGTGCTTGGTCGTCCTTCTGTCCGATCCCGGCATTAAAGAAAACCTATCATAAACACTAAAAACCATTAGTGTTTAAGTTAAATGGTCAACACGATTTAAAACAACAACGCGACAAGCACTAAAAACAAGTTTGTGGAAACGGGGCTCCGTCGCGCCACGCGACGGAGCACACTTGTCCCGTCGCGTGGTGCGACGTGGACCTGTTTCCAGCATATTTCAGAACTGGCAGCTTTTACCCCTACGCAGAACCTAGTCCAAATTTCGCAGTTTTTTTATGAAACACCCATATTCGTTTGGACCAATAACACGACCTAAATGTAAAAATTTCGACGAAATTAAAACTTTCACATATAGCTAAGAAAACTTAAACTTTAGATACAAAATTAAGCATTTTAGACTAACAACGATTCACTCAAATTACAAAACTATTAACACATGTTCTTGGGAAATTTTGTTGACTACACTAAGACAAAATATCAACAAAAGTGTTTTGACCTGTTTATGACTTTAAAATCCGGAAGCGTATCGAGGGAAAAACATGGTGTGTTCGTTCCGAGCAAATCATGTGATTCAAAGCGTGGTTTTACCTACATTTCAAAACAAGAAAAACAATGTTAATTTACATGAATGAACTCATTAAACGACTTCATATGTTTAGCTCATTCATAACATATCACTTTTATTGATTCTTTAATATCACATTATAGATTAGTAACCTGTTCAACACGAGTCATATTCGTGTCATTCTTTAATGACATTCTAACCCGTTTGACCCAATAGACTCGGATTGTCCTCAACTACATTACATTCTAATCATTCGACCCGTTCGACACGGATCATCATCATACATTTTCTTTTATGACATTCTACCGTGTGACCCATCTGACAGAGATCATCTACATACATTCAAACATGCCTAACTAGTATATATATATATATATATATATATATATATATATATATATATATATATATATATATATATATATCTACTAGTAATCGTGATAATATGCAACTTGTAATAATTTCGCAAATATGATACGGGTACAACTACTTTTAAGTATGAATCACATGTAAGCAAGGAAACTTACCTCAATCTTGAGCCGTTTGTTGTTTTCCATAACTTGTCCCTTCTTCCTTCAATCCTATGCATAATCCATTCCTATTTAGATTACATTGTTTACTTAAATGCAAGCACTTTCAAACATAGTCGCATCTGACATCATGTTTCATATCAATTTCAATTACCGTATCATCCTTATGCTACAAAACCCTAAATTCATTCAAGCCTACATAAATTACCATTTAGACATTTTATCGAACACCTGGAGTGTGTACAACATTTTAAGATCATGTACATGTTTTCTATACATAACCAACTAGCTCACATCATAATTCATCAGTTCAACTAATTTCACATAATTCCTTCATTCTATAGCAAAGTCATCTAGCAATATTCTAATACGTATGCACTCCCACATTAATGATACACAATTTTTACTAATACAAGATCACCATATCTCATCATACTATTACAACAAGTGGGTTTCACTTCAAGTTTTCAACATTAACAAATTCAAGGATAAATTACATTCTACATGATGATTCTAACTCATAATCACACCAATCACATCAACTCATGGGTTGATTGCAACCCACATTCTACAAAATCACCTAAATCAGGAAATTCAACTTACCTCATATTAAGGATACTTAGATGATAAAGAATTTGTGTTCATGCATCAGATTTAGCTTCAATTTCTCTTCAATTTGATGATTTTGTTGTGTGTTTACGATGAACAAGGGAAACCCTTGTCTCTCTCTCTCTAAACGTCGACCAGACACACACTTGTTTGTGTTATGGTTTTTATTTTTTGATTTATAATAACTTTCCATTTATACAACTTAGGTCCCTATTGTTTGACTTTATTTATTTGGAAATCATCATAAAATTCTATGTTAATATTTCTTCTTTGTTTTCCTAACTAAGTTTAAATTTACTACCAATGTCCAAAATAATTAACCGTTATATTTATGTATTTTGTATTTTTAACTTTTTGGGGTGTTACAAGTCTAACCCCCCCCCTAAGAGAGGTTTCATCCTGAAACCTGAATACGTACCAAATAGTGCAGGGTAATACTCCCGCATTTCATCTTCTAATTCCCAAGTTAGATCCTCTTCGATGTTGCCATTGGGCCAACACTTACTTAATAGTGTTGTTACGGAGGCGCGTTACTTTGGAGTCCTTTATGGCAACGGGTTTTTCAACGTAATTCATTCGTTCGTCAATTTCAATATCTTCAAGCGGTACATAAGCTGCTTTATCCGCAAGACATTTATGTAATTGTGATACATGGAAAGTATCATGAATTCCATCCAACGTCAGGGGAAATTCTAACCGGTAAGCCACCTTTCCAACACGGGCTAGGATTTTGAATGGCCCGTTGTAGCGAGGGCCTAACTTTCCTCGTTTACATAATCAGAGTATGCCCTTCCAATGGGAGACCTTTAACAACTCATGATCCCCAACTTGGAACTCAATAGGATGTCTTCTTCAATCTGGGACGCTTTTTGTCTATCTTGTGCCTCTTTCAGTCGAGCTCGTACTAGATCAATCTTTTCATTTGTTCTAGCCACTATATCTTTGGATACAAGTTCCCTCTGTCCTACTTTTCCCCAACATACGAGATTTCTACATTTCCTCCCGTACAATAGCTCGTCCGAGTTATTTGTATGCTGTTGTGGTAACTGTTATTATAGGAGAATTCCACTAATGGTAAATGGTCATCCCAATTACCACCAAAGACTAAAACGCAGGCCCTTAGCATATCCACAAGCGTCTGAATAGTCCGTTCTGATTGACCGTCCGTTTATGGGTGGTAGGCGGTACTAAAGTGGAGTTTTGTTCCCATTTGCTCATCAAACTTTTGCCAAAAACGTGATGTAGTGTCTTGATCCGACACAATGGAGACGGGTACTCCATGACGAGCTATAACTTCATTCATAAAAATCTCTGCATCCTTTCTAACGAATAGGCCTCTCGGATAAGTAGGAAGTGGGCACTCTTGGTAAGTCGATCCACAACTACCCATATGGCATCGTGCCCTTTTCATGTTTTGGGAGGCTTAGTCACCAAATCCATTGTCACGTCTTCCCATTTCCACACTAGAATTTCTAAGGTTTGTAATTTGCCATACGGCTTCTGATGCTCCCCTTCACTTGTGAACATATTAAGCATTTAGCAACATGTTTAACGATATCTCGTTACATTCCTGACCACCAGTAATTTTTCTTTAAATTTCTATATATTTTCGTTGCTCCCGGATGTATCGAATATCGTGATTTACGAGCTTCTTCAAGTAATACTGCCTTTACTTCGCAAAACCAAAGAGTCCAGATCGGCCAAACCATGTTTTGATTCCACTTGCATTATCCTCCAATTTATCTACAATCCCTTTTGTTCTTTCTTTCTTAGGATTGTCTGTGTTTAATTACTTGATTTGGGCTTCTCGTATCATCTCGAGGAGATGAGGCATCACTATCATTCTCACAGACTTCACTCGAATTGGGGGTGGATGCTCTTTTCGACTTTGGGCATCCGCCACTACATTTGCTTTGCTCGAATGATAAAGGATTTCACAATCCTAATCCTTTATCAGTTCCAACCACCATCGTTGTCTCATGTTGAGATCCTTTTGTTTGAAGAAGTATTTGAGGCTCTATGATTCGAGTATATGATACATTTTCTCCCATATAAATAATGCCGCCATTGTTTTAATGCGAAGACCACAGCAGCTAATTCCATATCATGCCTTGGTAATTTCCTAAGTGCATCTACGAGTCCCCTTTTGCTTTGGACCCCACTCATCCATTCTTTTAATTCTTTCATCTTGCTGGTCATAAGAGCCTCTAGTGTTTCTAAGACACGACTTTCCACCTCTTGTGCTAGTTGATGCAGATTGGCTTGCATAGCTTTTGCAACTTCCTCTAAGATCTTTTCGTTCATCACATCTTGACATGCCAAGTTGTTATCGTTCAAATCTCTTTCATCCGCCATCTATATAATATTATCTTTCTTTCGTTAGAATATTCATTCATTAACCTTATTGTGGTCATTCATAGCAATTGTTATAATGTTTCATACTTGAGTGTTCATTCTATAAATTGATCAAAAACGGTCACAAATCATCTACGTGCCATCAATGAGTTGAAAGACTTATTATTTCATGCATTCTTATCCTTCTTTCCGAGACGTTATATTCTTGACATGTCTTATTACGGTTCAATTAATTTCACATAGCTCCTTATTAGTAAATCTCACTTTTCGGAGTTCTTTTAGGGTTACGGAACGTGTTTTAGGAGGTACGGACCTCGTGATGTGAAAAGGAATAAAAAAACAGCATGTTAGGGTTGTGAGGGGCGTCGGCGACGCACCACTAGTTGCTGCTTCAGGAGCTTGCCTACGTAGGCAGTAATTTTGGGTGTCGGTGGTTGAAGGCAGCATTGGCGACGCCTAGGGGTGTCGGCGACGCCTCCCCTGTGTTGCAGACGCTGTTTTCCCTTCATTTCAGCTTATATAACCCGTTTCCAGGTCCTGTTCTGTCACACCTCGGATTTCCAACCCTAAAATCCAAACACCGGTGGGCCCGGGTGGAGAGTATTGTGACAACAGTTGATAACATCATAGTCAATTAAACACGACACAACGAAAGTCTTGGAGCGAAATTACTATTACAAACCGAATGTTCGAAAATACAAAATAATATACAAGTTTGTAATAGAAGATCCACAGGCGGATCATAAATTGTACATGGAAAGAATACAAAACAGACTTTGGGCAGATTTAGGATTTGCAAGATCCTCTATCACTACCGAGCACTTCCGGCCTTTTTTCATATTGTACCTGCAGATTAGTCTTTTGAAAATACGTCAGATTTCGCTGGTAAATACACCCAACTGACTCATTTTGAAAACATTTCGAAAATGTTTTAAGTTCGTATCAGCATAAAATCTTGTTATAACTTGGGTTAATTGACCGTCCAACCTTGTTAACAGATTTACATGTTTGTCATACATACGGGGCTCTGCACGAAAACCGAGACACAATTAACGTACACACCACTTTGGACTCACGAAGGAGTCAATTCCTCCCAACCTTGTGGAATGCATAATTGAGCGTCTATCAGGTGTATATCTACACCCGCGCTAAGGTCGTGGCCATTTCGATTGTAATGAGCCGAGGATACCCATGACACGCTAGTTAACCCCCGATGTTTAAATTATCAAACAAAACTGATTAAAACAGAATATGCGGATTTCTATCCCGAACCGATGTTCGATTAATCTCATTTTCGACCTAGCGGTAATAATTTACCGTAACCCAAGCCCGTATAGGGGAAATAAGTCGAGAGTATTTACCTGAGCTAGTCTTCTTTAATTTTTAATAACTCAGCCGTGCACAAAAAGGACTAAGTGCAGATAGCATTTACCGGCAAGTCTCTAGTCTGGATTATGGCATAAACTAACCAATTAAATACTAACGGTCTTATTTAAGTCATAGACTTAGACCGATTAGCGTACTTGATCAAAACGTATGAAGCTAGATTAAACGATGATTGGATAGAATTTAGTTTAATCCCAATAAGTACCTTGACTTGTTTAATATGGGTATGTCACACCCCGACCCGCAGCGGATTAGGTGATCGGGCCATGATTGGGTTAACTCGAGAGCTTATGACTTGCTATTACTTGTTTTAAATATTCACTAATTCATATCAAGTGTCTCACAATACAAATAATTCACATAAACAATTACAAACACAAGACGATGTTTATAACAAGTATATTGCACTATTCGTTTCTTGTTAACTAAGGCCTATCCTATGTCCAATCTTCTCTTCGTACCTGTTCACCTGTATCATGTGTAAAAATGGTTTTGGGTCAACAAAGGTTGGCGAATGAATCTAAGTTAAACATTTAAACAGTTTGTTAAATTGGTTATTTCAATAAAAATGTGCACGGACCGTATATAAGCATATGTATATATAATTAAATCATAAACCACATAATATCAACAATGAACATATGAACATGATGAATGATGAACTTGAGATAAAGGCTCAATCAAATGGAGCCGGTCTAATGAGGCACCTGATGCTCAACTCGTATCCCACGAGGAACTGATGGGCCTTAAATGAATGATTGCACTAAAATGATAAAATGTAACCACACATAACCACCATAAACAAATATACACATTAGATCACATAATATCAACAATGAACATATGAACATGATGAATGATGAACTTGAGATCAAGGCTCAATCAAACGGAGCCGATCTAATGAGGCATCTGATGCTCGACTCGTATCCCACGAGGAACTGATGGGCCTTAAATGAATGATTGCACTGAAATGATAAAATGTAACCACACATAACCACAACAAACAAATATACACATTAGATCACATAATGGTGGTAGCACATGTATTTGTATAAATAAAGTAAATTACGACACATGATACACCCCAAAACATGAATAAAAAAAGGGAATTTGTAAGGATTCACTCACAGTGTTTGCGTTTTTAATCCTTAGTGAAAAACCGCACGAGAATAAGGAGAAAATCCAATTGATAAGCGTGATTTAAGCTAGACAAACGAAACAAAAAAAAGTAAACGTTATGCTAGGCATAGCTAAATGAACGAACATGATATGTTAGACTCGTTGAGCCTAACGCGCCTCTACAAGGCTATGAAAAGCCTAAAGGCGAGCCTAAACTAGGCTACCTTAACGAGCCTACCTAAACTAAACTAATTAAACTAAGAAAGCAATAAATAAATGAATGTTAAAAAAACAAAGAAAGGAAGATTACCTCGAAGAAGAACTTTACAAAATTAGAAGAGCTTGAAGGGCAGCACCTCCTCATCGAAAGCGGAAATAAAAACTACTACACACCACACCCAAAGGGGTATTGTGCTTGTGGAGCCACCAAATTTGGTTATTCCACTTGTTTATACTCAAACTAGGAGTTGCAAGCTACAAAGAACCAAGCAAGGGTATTTATACGTGTGAAATAGATCACAAAATGGTGATTGGGGCGATGTGGGATAACTTTAAAACAAGATTTTCGCGTCTTTCAAATCAGCAACAAACACCAAACTTGTTTTCGCGATTCCCGCTTCGTTATAACTCCGTTTCACGCACGGTTTTCGCCTACGTTCATTATTTTCAGAGTACTATCATATGGAAGAGAGTAATCCAACATCCATGGTGTTGAGAATTGGGCTTAAACCTTGGGTCTTGATGCGGGTCGAGGGTTATGTTCTAAAACTTGTGTTTGTGATTCCCGTTACGCTGGAGCTCAGTTTTATGCACCATTTGAACCTACTTGATCCTTAGTATACCAAGTATATCTTGGAGCTTTGAATGGACCAGAATGATAGCTCAAGGATGGAGAAAAGTTAGCAAGAAAGTCACCCGAAAGTCATCTTATGACAAAACTAAGAATACGACATGTTGAGCTTTTTACTTGCGATCATTTACATCTAAACTCTCCAAAACACAATGTCCTATCTTAAGGCACGTATATAATGAAGTTTGAATGATAAGAAGGTTAGGATGTGATGTGTTAGGTATGTTCACGAGGTCTCCAAAGTTTTTGATTAACTTAAGGAAAACCTTAGTTTTAGACCTTGAGGTATAGAGGGTTGCTTCAAAATACATGGAAATGAATTTACAAGGTTGTCTAAAACATGTATAAGACTATAAATCACCAGATATGATAACATGTATGATCAAAACATAGAATCCAAGACATTTTATTGCTTAAACATTAAACAAAATTACGTGGAATATGAAAACGGATCGAGTTACAAAAACAGGTCGGGTTTTAGGATTCATTCATTTTTTGGACGAATGTTACAGGGTCAACTATTAACATTCTATATTTTGAGGTTTAAATGACAAGGTTAAACCCGTTTCGGTTAAGTTCTGTAAAATAGTTACATATACGGAACCGTGTGCATATTAGCGATATCGGTAACCGGATAAGTCATGGACAAGTTCTATATGCCATTATACTTTAAATAAGTTAAGGGATATCAACTTGTATGCCCGTTAAGGTTTTAAAACGAAATTATGCCTCATAAGGGCATTTTGGTAATTTTATACCGTAATAAAGGAACTTTAATATAATTTAATGTTATAGTCATAAGTATTCTGGAAAAATATTTTATTTATGATATAATATCAGTAGCATGTTAATTATATGTGTAAATTTTCCTTTAGGACCAAACTATGCACCGAATGGGCATTTTGGTCATTTTACGCATAGTTTATAATTTATTTGGGATTCTGAATTTATAACATGTACCTACGGTAAATATGTTTAAAATAAGTTTTAAAATAAGTAGGTAAATGATTTACTTTGGAAATATTTGATTAAAACCATTTTATAAGCCACAAGGGCTAACCGTCATTTATCGACATAGTTTAAGAACTTGTGTGAAAACTCAGTTTATAACTTGGTTTAACATACCAAATAATCCTACGTATAATATTACATCAGTAGGATCATTTTCAAGTTTATTATCATTAAAACCTTGATTTATGTAAAATGGGCATTTTGGTCAAAGATGGCATAATTATCGAACTTGCACATAAACTTGGATTCTGATTATGATCATGTAATATAACCTCAGAGGGTTATGCTACATTATATCAAAATCATAATGCAACTTTAGATCAGTAGGTAACTAATCTAAATCGGGTCAGAATCGAAAGTCAAAGCATAAGTCAAACTTCGCGACTTTCGGTTGCGAACCGACCCTAGAACTGAAATTGACGAGCCGAACATGTTCTTACATATTCTAATAATCATTACCAACTAGTTTAAGTGTCAAAACAGGTTTCATAACATGTATAAGATTAATTTATGTTTTTTCCGAAAAATGCATGTTTGACTTTTTAATATCATAACTTTGACCCGTCAATCGGTCTAGTAAACATGATCTTCAGGAGGTGCCCTTTATGGGGACTAACACCTACCTTATTACGATCACTTAACCATGTTCATTTCGAACAATGGCTGGACCATAATGGTCTTAACCGAAAGTCAAAGCGTTTTACAAAAATGCTTGACTTTTGGCTATAAAAGCCTATAAACAAAAATGCAAGAGCAAGGAACACTTACAAGAGGTTCCTACAATGCAATAGAACTAAGTTGGATGCTCCTTTCCGCTAGGAACTTCCAAAGGAGAGAGAAGAGTGATTTAATGAGAAAGGTGCAAGTTGAAATAGTGAACTTAAGCACCTATTTATAGTTGGAGAATCAAAGGAGGTGAAGCCAGGTGTTTAGGGGTGTAAGAGGAAGCTTACAAGTGTCCCAAAACGTGGCATAGCTGATTACAAGTCCATGGTTTCGATTTAATGGTTTTTGGAGCTTTGCTTGGCTGCCAAACAAATTTTCTGCAGCAGAGGCCTTCTCACGCCCTGCGAGAGACCCAGGCCTGGTCTCTTGCGGCCCGCGACCGCCCCACGGCCAGTTTCAAAGTTTGACACTTTAGCCCCTAAACTTTAAAAAGCTTCTAAAAACCTTTTTAAACACGTTTTTGGCACTTTTAGCCCCCCGTAGCCACTACTTAGCATACCCGGGATTATGCCCGGACATTGTCGAGCTCTTGGTTCGTTAAAAAGGTCACTCAGAGGTATCAATTAACATGTTGACACTTTAATCTCTCCATTATCCAACTTTCACATATTTACAAAATTGAACTCTCTCGTCCAACAAATGGCACGTATGAGAGTTTAAGACTTCACAAAGGATCACTCAGAGGCTTATGATAAGCATGTTGATCCCGATGTCACTCAGAGGTTGGGCCTGTTGACATATCAGTCACTCAGAGGCCAAATTTCAAGCATGTTGACATATCAGTCACTCAGAGGCTGTTATTTATGTATGTTGACATCGATCGTCACTCAGAGGCTCGGATTGAGCATGTTGACGCCTTTAGTCCTTATTGGTCTTTAACAGACTGTATTTAAAAATACAACACGTGTCACTATACTATTGGACACGATTTTACAGGGTGTTACATCCTCACCCCCTTAAAAGAAATCTCGACCTCGAGATTTTATTCAAAAAGATGGGGTACTTTTGTCGCATAGTGGACTCAACCTCCCATGTATACTCGGGACCTCTAAAGGCGTCCCACTTAACCATTACTATTGGTATCATTTCTCTTTGGAGCTTCTTAACCTGTCGATCTTCGATCAAAATTGGTTTCTCAATGAACCTCAGGTTTTCATCTATTTGCACATCTTCGTGCGACATTGCTAACGACTCATCGGCTAGACATTTCTTAAGGTTAGATATGTGGAATACATCATGAATTCCACTAAGCTCCTCTGGAAACCTGAGCTTATAAGCTACAGTGCCGTCTTGGGCTCAACTTGCCCTTCTTTCCAAAACGCATCACACCTTTCAAGGGTGATACTTTCAGCATGACTTTGTCCCCTACTTGGAACTGAAGAGGTTTACGCCTCTTGTCAGCATAGCTTTTCTGCCTATCCCTGGCAGTTTTGAGATGATCACGGTTCTGTATAATCTTTTCCGTGGTCTCCAGGACAATCTCAGGTCCTGATAGTTAGGCCTCCCCAACTTCTGCCCAACATACGGGCGTTCTACATCTTCTCCCATACAAGGCCTCAAAAGGAGCAGCCTTGATGCTAGTATGATAACTGTTATTGTAGGAGAATTCTATTAAGGGTAAGTGGTCATCCCAACTTCCACCAAAATCAATCACACATGCCCTAAGCATGTCTTCCAAAGTCTGAATAGTATGCTCACTTTGACCATCAGTATGCGGATGGTAAGCCGTATTAAAATTTAATCGTGTGCCTAACGATTGTTGGAAACTTTTCCAAAAGTGAGATGTGTATCTAGTATCTCTATCGGATACAATAGATACTGGCACACCGTGTAGGGACACTATCTTGTCCACATACAATTTAGCCAATTTATTTGAATTATACGTTTCCTTAATTGACAAGAAATGTGCTGACTTGGTCAGCCTATCCACTATGACCCAAATAGTGTCGTTACCACTTTTGGTCTTGGGTAACTTGGTAATCAAATCCGTAGTTACCATTTCCCATTTCCAAGTGGGAATCTCAAGTTGTTGTAAAAGTCCTGACGGTTTCTGATGTTCGGCCTTAATTTGCGAACACGTCAAACACTTAGTGGCTATGGACTTTTTCAAGCCCATCCACCAATAATTCTTCTTCAAGTCTTGATACATCTTGTCACCTCCTGGGTGAACCGAGTATCGTGAATTGTGCGCTTCTTGGAGGTTAGATCTCTAAGTCCTCCAAAGATAGAACCCAAATTCTATCATTAAATCTTAGGATTCTATCATTTCAAGGCGTTAATTGATCAACAGTTCCGCCTAATCCTTCATTAGGAATATTAGCCTCTAATAGGGCTTGTTTCTGCGCATCTAGTAGCTTTTCACTCAAGCTATTTTAGAGCTCAATGCCCTTGGCGTTAATCCTAATAGGTTTAACCTTTTCCTTGCGACTTAAGGCATCGGCAACTACATTTGCCTTGCCTGGATGGTAGAGAATCTCGCAATTATAATCATTAAGCGTTTCCATCCACCGGTGTTGTCGCATGTTCAATTCCTTCTGATTGAACAGATGTTGGAGACTTTTATGGTCTGTGTATATAACACACTTTGTGCCATACAAGTAATGTCTCCATAGTTTTAGTGCAAATACAACGGCACCCAATTTCAAATCGTGGGTGGTGTAACTCTTTTCATGCACTTTTAATTGTCGTGATGCATAGGTAATTACCTTCCCATTTTGCATTAGCACACAACCCATGCTAGTGTGCTAAGCATCACAATAGACAACAAAGTTCTCAACACCCTCGGGTAGAGATAACACAAGAGCGTTGCTCAACTTGTGTTTAAGAATCTCAAAAGATTCTTGTTGCTTTGAACCCCAATTATACTTAATATTCTTACGGGTCAAGGAAGTTAAAGGAGTGGCTATTCTTGAAAAGTTCTCAATGAACCTCCTATAGTAACCAGCCAATCCCAAGAAACTACGAACATCCGTTGGGGTCTTGGGCACTTCCCAATTCATTATGGCCTCATTTTTTGCAGGATCCACTTGGATACCACGCTCACTTACCATGTGTCCAAGAAATTGGACTTCTCTAAGCCAAAATTCGCATTTAGAGAACTTTACATAAAGTTTCTCCTGCCTTAATAATTCTAGGATGCACCGAAGTTGTTTCTCGTGATCATCTTGATTACGAGAATAGATAAGTATGTTGTCTATGAAGACAATGACAAACTTATCTAAATACGGTTTGCAGACTCTATTCATGAGATCTATGAATGCTGCCGGTGCATTTGTGAGCCCAAAAGGCATCACTAAGAATTCTAAATGACCATAGCAGGTCCTGAAGGCTGTCTTAGGAACATCTTCACTTCTAACATTCAGTTGATGATATCCTGATCTTAAATCTATTTTAGAAAAGTAACTAGCCCTTTGAAGTTGGTCGAATAAATCATCGATCCAAGGGAGAGGATATCTATTCTTAATGGTTAGCTTGTTCAGCTCCCGGTAGTCGATGCACATTCGTATCGAACCGTCTTTCTTCTTTACAAACATAATAGGAGCTCCCCAAGGTGAGGAACTAGGCTGGATAAAGCCTTTTTCCAAGAGTCCATCCAATTGAACTCTTAGCTCATTCATTTCGGTTGGAGCTAGCCTGTATGGAGCTCTAGCTACGGGTGCTGCTCCTGGTATGATATCTATTCTGAACTCCACTTGCCTATCTGGAGGTAGGCCTGGTAATTCTTCAGGGAAAATATCGGGATACTCCGAGATAACTGGTTGATCTTCAAGGTTTGGCTTTGGTTCATTTATGGTAACTTGTGCCATATAGATGACACAGCCTCTTCTCAAACACTTGGATGCCTTAAATAATGACACCTTTTCCGGCAATCCATAGTGTGAATCTCCAGGGATGGTGATCATTTCACCAGATGGGGTTTTGATTTCGATGAGCTTTTTATCACAGGCAATGCGGGCTTGGTTATGAGATAACCAATCCATGCCTAAGACAACATCGAACCCCGCCAATTTCATTGGCAATAGAGAGATAGGGATGGAATGATTCTTAATGAATATAGAGCATCCATCAAGAATGGAAGAAGCAATTTCTAAGGTTCCATTGGCGAGTTCTATCTCATAAATTTTGTCTAGAGTTCTTATGGGTAAGTTTAATAGTTTACTAAACTTATGGTCAACAAATGATTTAACTGCACCCGAATCAAAAAGAACTCTAGCATAAATATCATTAATGGGGAAAGTACCTGTTATGACATTGTTGTCATTAACGGCCTCCCTGGCATTCATTTGAAAGGCACGAGCATTTCCCTTCTTGGCCTCTCCAGGCTTTGCCTCATTACTTTTGGGTTTCTTGGGGCAATTCTACGTTATATGCCCTTTTTTGTTGCAGTTAAAACAAACTGCATCCTTGAGATCCTTACAATCTAAGGTCTTATGCCCTTTTCTCTTGCAGATATCACAGGGTTTGGTTTGTGGATTTATACTACACTGTCCCCAGTGCCTATATTTACAATTCTTGCATAGAGGTTTGTCACTAGACATGTGCTGGTTCTTCTTGAACCCAAAATTTCCTTTCTTCTTAAATCCTTGGGGTTATTATCCTCTCGTTTCCTCTTTCTGTCAGTTCAGTCCTAATTGACTTTTGTCTTACCAGATCTAGGGTGAGGGAAAGAGATAGATCTACGGCAGACCTATAGGTATTAGGCTGTGCAGCCTTTACCATGCCCTTTATCTCGGGCGCCAACCCATTTAGGAAACGCACAATGCGTTTGGATTCGGGGGTGATCAAATAGGATACTAACCTAGATAGGGAGTTGAAATCAGAGACGTACTTCTGACAGTCTAGGTTTTTCATTGATAGAGACAAGAAGTCTGTCTCTAGCTTTTCCACCTCATGGGTTGGGCAGTAAGTTTCCTTTACCAAATCAACAAACTTGGACCATCCCAAGTTGTACAGGTGTACCTTACCTGTTGATTGAATTATGGCCTTCCACCATGTTAGGGCATCACCCTTGAAGGATTGTGATACGTACTTGACCACATCCTTATCAGCACAACTGCTGATATCTACAATCGTTTCCATCTTATCTAGCCACTTTAGGGCTTCTACCGCTCCTTTCTCCCCGTTAAAGTGTTATGATCATAAACATGCAAGTTAACCTACTTGCGATCTTGGATGAATTAAGGCGAACTTAGGAGTGATTTTAGCAAGGTTTTGAAGTTAAGGAAGCACGGGAATAATTCGGTAAGAGCTGGAATTCGAGAGATTTAAGACTTAACGGGTTTTGTCTTCCCAGTTTACTTTGTTCTTCGTTTTTTACTACTTGTATCAATGAATTCTCTTGTTAAGATGCTTGTTTTGATTTTCACAACTATGTTTCTTGGCTAAATACCTTAAACTACGTAGGTTGAGATGAAAGCTTGCTAAAGTTTGAATTTTTATCGGTTTCTAATGTTGATTATGGATTTTCTTTGAAAAAGAAAAGGACTTTGGGTCTTTGATTTGGTGTGCTTGCATATCTTTACTTGATTATCGATTGTTTATTGTTTCACATAAATTCTGATGAATGTCTTTCATGTAATGAATTTGTGTTGATTATCGGGTCCTTGCGGGTTGGGTAATCTTTTGGTGAATTGGCCAATAAACCATAGAAATAATATTCAAGATTTAATTCGGTTTAGATATTCTGCTAACTATAGTCACCGTAAAGTGCTAGGTTATTAATTAGTAAATTGCTAGGATTAGATTTTGTAAAAAGCTGGTTTTAGTTGCCTTGCCATTACCTTGTCTATTAAACCAAATCTAGTCCTTAGTTGCCTTAGACTTTCCGTTGTGAGGTAGTTAGTCACTTTAGGGCACTTTTCTAGAAAGCTAGATAACCGTAGGGGAGTCTAGTTAACCAGTATTCGTAACAATCCTTTAGAGTTCCATAGGAGTCTTCCCGAGAATGGTCGGTGTCCTGTTTGGTTTCTCTTAGGATATAGAAATTAAAGATCCTTGTTCCATATCATATTAGTTTCCGATAGAAAGCCATCCGATAGTAAGCGGGATTCAAACCTAGGTAGTAATTCATCATCTCTGAGTTCAACCTTAGTTTCAAGTTGCAATTTAGTACGTTTTAGTTAATTAATATTTAATTTAATTGCGATCCCCTAAACATATAAACAATTAATTTCGTGTCTGTGTCAGTCTAGGTCTAGATAAAGTTGTTTACGCATTTAAATACAATCTCGTGGGTTCGATATCCGGACTTACTTAGCTTTACTAGAGTCGATCGGTTCACTTTCCGGTTAGTAGTTTAGTCGAGTTTTAGAGAGCCTAGAGTATTACTTCGAGTCTAGATTAGGTTAATTTAGGTTGTTTTTGTTAAACTACTTTTAGCACATCAATGAAAAATAAAGTCCTATTAGTAATATTTTTAAACGAAAATTCCAAGAAAATGATGATTTGGGTCCAACTCCAAGTTCAAATATTGTTGAAGATATGTAAGTGAATGAATTCTATGAAGATATCGGTCCAGGTTCAAATAATGATATTGGTATGCAAGAAAATGAAGATATCGGTCCAACTCCAAATCCAAATATAACTTCGGCTTCAAGTCCTTCAACACGAAACAAAATCGATTTGAATGATCTTCTTTGGGATCCCTCCAATAGACCACCTATTACTAGTTATCATCCTAATCAAATAGACGAAAAAAGAGAGAGTGGAAAAACAAAATTCTAGCGGGTGAAATTAATATGGTTGTTAATACGGTTGGTGCTTCTTGCAAAAGAAAAGATATGATGTTGACACATGAAAAGGATTAAACCAGGAGGTTTCCCTTGCCCGACCCGTAGACACACTATGGGGTTCTCATCATAGAACAATCATAAGTTTGTTGAAATTATTTTCGGAAGTTATTGAGGTATTTACTTTTATTAAACAAGATGGAGAGACCTTTCAACAACAATCTAATGCATCAAGTATTCTATCATATTTTGAGAGACTTGAATTTGTGTTTACATACACTTGTTGAACGATATCTTAGGCCTCACAGATGCTCTATCAAAACATCATAAAAAAAGTCAAGACTTGTTAGAAGCATCTCATTTGATAAACGGGATAAAACGAGCTTTAAAATATCTAATACAAAATGGGTTTGAAAAGATGTTGGCAAAAGTGACATCTTTTTTTTGAAAAAAAAAACATTTTCATGTTAGATATGCCGGAAAGTTAGGGTAACCAAGGAAACCGAAACTATGTAATTACTAATCGACATCATTTTTAAGTTTAAGTTTTAAATATGGTTTTGGATATGCAAACTCAAGAACTTGGAAACCGATATAGTGAGGTCTCAACTAGTTTGATTTAAAATTTTGTCGGGTTTAAATCCTTGAGATTTGTTTGCTAAGGTTGACATATCTAAGATAGTGGCGTTTTCTGAGATGTATCCGAATGACTTTCATAAAGAAGAAAGATGGTGTCTTGCGGGTGATATTTTGAATTTTTATCACACTTTAAAGGAAGATGATAAATTTACAAAATTGACTAGATTGAGTGACCTTGCTCGTGTAATCGTGGAAACCAGAAAAAAACAAAACTTTTCCTTTGGTTTATCGAACATTGAAGCTAGCGTTGGTTTTACCAGTTGCAACCAAAACTGTTAAAAGATATTTTTCTAAAATAAAGCTTATCAAGACAGATTTACACAATCGAATGGGTGAGGAGTATTTGAACCATGCTCTAATTTGTGCGGTCAAGAAAAGAAACTTTTAATAAAGTAAAAGAAAGGATGTCATGAGTCGATTTTAAGCTTTCAAAAACCAAAGAGAAGATATCATTTAGGTACATTTTTAAATATATTTATTAGTACTATTATTTTAGTATTGTTATATTGTATGAACTATGAACTACGTCACATTGTATTTGTATGAAGTACGCTAAAATTTATTTTTTTTTGGAACGTTACCCTTATAACTATTTTCTAGATCCGCCACTACAACCACAACTTTAATTATGCTTGGTTACACTAGCCAAACCTTAACATCTCGTTATTATCTTCTAGTATAGCATTTTTTTTATTTACCCTTAAAGGTAGTTTACCCAATTTACCATCCGGGTGCATTTTAGTCATATATACACATTGTGGACATATGTGTGGCTCTAATAGCCGTTGCACTCAAAATACTAGACCTACCTCAATAGGAGTGGTCTAGTGTCCCCCTTGACTCGACCGACTCTAGTCGGATCATAAGCCCTCACCGAGAGCTTAACCCATTTTACATATCTGGTGCGATTCAAAGCCATGACCTGATTCAATGCCTTGTAAATCTTTTCACTAGTTACGGCAAGGCTCACCCATATAATAAGCTTGCCTGTAAGTATGACAGTAAACAATAACAAGCGTTAAATACTACGCTCAAACGATGACATCATCACCATTTGACCGGTATGACTTGTTTGGTCTTTTAACCATTATTGGTTTATTCTTTAAACAACTACACAAGTCCTTATATTGTTTAAATCACTAACATGTGATGTACTTGTGATTTCGCTTATTTGACCCGTTATGTCATACGTCATAGGGTTTCCTTTTTACAAAGTTTAATCATATTCATTTGATCTACTTGCATTTTTACTCGTTTGACACATTTTGGTTCGCGTCAACAATGTTTGCCACCAAAATTCATTTTTTTACCTATTTAACCTGTTTGGTCCACATTAGCAAGTGTTTACTCGTTTGACCCGTTTGGTTCGTGTCAGAAAGTTACATTTTTAAAGTTTATTGGTTTATCACCAAAAACTAATATTTGCTTATTCGACCCATTCGGTTCGCGTCAGAAAGTCATATTTTGAAAGTTTATTGGTTTATCACCAAAAACTCACTTTTACTTGTTCGGCCCATTCGGTTCGCGTCAGAAGTCATATTTTCAAAATTCATTATGTTAATCAGCTAAATGTGATTACTAGTCATTTTGCTCGTTTGACCAGTTATGGTTTACACCATAGCGTCGTATTTCTAAAATTCTTAATGTTAATCACCTAAATGTTATTACTCGCCATTTTGTTCATTGAAACCGTTATGGTTTACACCACAAGGCCTCATCTTTAACAAATCATTGAATTTAACCATCTACTTTTCATCTAGGAGGTGTAAGTTTTACTTACTTTGCATCCGATCATGTTTTCTCACATCTATAACCCGCTTGATCCGTTCTTTTCCAAGGTTCCACCTAGCTTGTCAAGAGTCAAAACTATAATACAATATCTACCAAGATGATTAGATTAGTCATCAATACCATGACTATCATCATTATGGATTTTTTATACCACGATTCACCTTCAATAGAGGTCAGTTTGACAAACTAACATATTTATGTAGCAAAAAGTTTTGTAGAGCTCATTTAAACATTTTATCAAACACTTGGTGCACATCATTTTTTTCTTACCATTTTAGCTAAAGTTACTAACCAACATTGGCATGTTTCTTTCAATCTCAATAAGTTCATTCATCCCAACATCTAAAATATTCAAGTTCTTCACACAAACTAGTAAACATGGTGTTTATAATAAGTACTATTACTACCTTAATTTCAGCATATCATCAAAACCTATTTCAAGTCATGTATGAACACTTAATCAATCACTAAATTGCTCAAGTATTTTACTCGTACAAGCAAGTATGTTGGTTATGAACATCAAAACATCATCAACTTCATTATACTAACAATAATATTGAACTCAAGGTTACCACCTTCAAGTTCCTCTTCACATGAAATTCATCAAAACATGTTATACAACATACCTCATGCTTGGTAAGCTTAGATGATCGCAAATTTAAGATTATTCATCAATTATATGTTGAATCCTTCTTTGATTTTAGCATTTTATTGAGATTTTTGGGGGAAGTCTTCTCCTCTCCCCCCCCCTATGTATGACTCATTTATAAATTATATTTTCACCTTTTGCACTTAACCAATTTTAGTCCTTGGGTTTGGTTAGTATTTTGTTCACTTAAAAACTTATTTATCGCTTAGTATTAATTTATCTCATGGCAAAAAGTGTACTAGTTAATAAACTTGGGTTTTGAGCATTACTGGGTACGACTGACCCGTTTTAAATGTTAAGTATCGGTAGCCCAAGCCTTTTAAGACTTTGATTGCTAAAAGCATTTATTCATCTTTTAATTAACATTAGGTTTATTTAATTAAATCCTAATGTTTATGAGGTTCACTTCTACCACTAATGGTATTTTACCCATTCATCACAATTAACTTAGTTTAATTACCAAACTCAATTTTGGGATGTTACAATTTGGGTCTGTAATGTAATTTGCATGTTGTAAAGTGGTACTATTATGTTGTTCTTGGGTGATGCACAGCTCGATTGGCCTAAGTAGTTAAAAAAAACTTTTTCTTGAGGCACTACTTAATTGTTGACCGTTTGGCAAGACTAAGCAGACTTGTTGGTCTTACGAGAACCATAGTTGTGATACTGGTTAGGATTTGGCTTGATATTATATGTTGCTACCATCCTACACCTTTTAGCTTTGTTGTTTAGATGTTTTGTTGAGATTTATGGTTGTTTGTGCATACAACATTAGATTGTTGTTTTGTGCATGTGCGTTAATCATGTAGATTCTCAACACTTCAACTATTTGGAACATTTTCTATTTCTATATTTTTATATATATTTGAATTTGTAACATACTGGTGATGTTAGTTTTACCTCACGCATTATTGGTTTGATATGCTATATTTGGCTTTGCAAGTTGTTTTCTTTTATGGGTATTCAAGACTGAGTTTTTGGGGGTTTTAAGCTTCTCTGACTAAAACATCCAACAAAGACCATTTGTTTAATGTGTATTGTATGTTTTTGCATTTAGTTGTGTAAGTTATTTTACTTTTTCGGTGTTCCAATTTTTGAGTGGTTGGGTTTTGATTTCGTTCTGAAGTCTTATTTGTGTATAATGTGTAGTTGCAATTAGCGTGGCGATATGTCTCGCAACCGTGTTTTGTTACCAAGTGTTGATTGTTGCAAACTGATAATATACAAATGCGTATATTTAATGACATGGTTTTTGTGGGTTAACGTGTCCACTGGCTATTATGTTAAAAGTATGGTGTTGTAAAACTATGATGGCTTTACAAAAGCAACCGGTTAATACCAACTTTTTGAGCATATTAAAGAAATTTTTTCAATACGTTTAAACTATTGTATCCATTGTTTTTCTATTCTTAAGTGTAGGCTAATTTGTTTCTAATTTGATACGTTAAGAAATTGTAAACTCCAATAACCAGACACGTGTACCTGAGCATCTTCAAGCCATTTTGAAGAATTGGTTTGATTGTTTGGTGACACAAAAGTTAAATGCAATAACCAAGCGTGTTAGGAGGCTACGCAAACAATATACTGAACTTCAAGTCGCAGTTGTCTTGCTTATTGTGCGCTAAAAATGTTAATAATAACTAATATGTTCAGTTGTTTAAATAGTTTTTATATTGTATAATAACTAATATGTTTAGTTGTTTAAATATCTTTAACACTGATTGTAATTTTTTTTTATATTATTAGTAACAATCAATATTATATATGTATTTGTGAGAAGCCATAAATATCCGTAGGCTTGATTTAAATAATCCATGTAGAGGCCGACCATTATCATGATTTAAATAAGGTAGGCTTTTAGAACCCTAAAAACTTAGACCCTTAACTTTTTCTAGGCCGCATTAAATGGCAGCCCAATTTTAAGTGCATAAACAGCCCAAGAAGATCTATACCGCTAAGGGGGTTTGTGAATTTATTAAAAAAAAAATTTTTCGTTTTACTGTTTCTTTTCTTGGAAACTACATATCAATTTGCCGGGTTTAATTAAAAAGATCACCATTCATTATTGGAGAATTTCTGTAAGGTTTAATTTTGTCACCTCCTTTTACCTTTCTTAATTTCTGATATATAATTTGAAAATTAGGAGAATGGATCAAAGTTTAAAAAGATGGTACCGTAAACCCATATCGATTGAATTTTCCGTTTTATTGAATTTGAAAGTTCTCCACTGCAACTGCAACGCACGAGAAACCTAGTTTTAATAAAATGTAAAGGCAGATAATTAAAAGGTAAAAATAAAAGAAAGCATTATTTAATAATGATTTTAAGAACGTATTATCTTATTTAAAAAGTAAAAATAAAAGAAACCAAAATGAGATGTATGATAAATTTACTAAAGATAAGAGGGTTTAAATGAAAATCATAAATCACAAGAATAGAAAACCTTGTTAATGTTCCTAAGACACCTTATATAATAATGATTGTAACATTATGTTGAATGTAAATTTTTTTATATGTGGAGTATTATTAGAAAACTAAATATAAATGAGAAAACTTAAAAAGTAAGTAAAAAAGTTTAAAAACATATCAATTTTTTTTACAATTTTTTTAATATAAAATCGCTAGTTTTTATGTATAAGTTTTTTTTTTTAAATTGTACTGCACATGTGCATTATATGCTTAGATTTAGCTTTTAACTTTAGTTTAACTTTTAGAGTTAGGTTTTTTGAGAGTTTAGGATTAGGTTTAGAGTTAGCTTTTGACATGTGCAGTACAACTTATTTTTTTGAAAAAAAGTTTTTTTATATATTAAATATAGCGAATTAAATTAAAAAAATTCAAAAAAAAGTGATATGTTTTTTTAGTTTTGTTAGTTAGTTTTTTTGTTTTCTATGATCCATCTCCATCATTTATTTTATGTCTTTACTGACAAAGTCATATTAAACTCTGTTCTAAATGTATTTGAATCACAGTTCGCTTGTTCGTTTAAAACCGGGTTGCATTAGTTTATTAGACGTTGTTGTAAAACCAGGTTTTCTAGCCTTAGATGATTTTTCGTATTAGTTTTTTAAACGGGTTATGTTTAATAGTGTATTTTCATGTTTTTTTCTATTAACTTTTACTGTAAGTCAGTATTATGCTTTTGGGTCCTATAACTAATATTCCTTTTTGAATAAACACGAAGTTTAATCTAAAGTGGAAGGGCTAGTAATGTCTTGACCGGGTGTTTAATGACGGATCTAGAAATTTTTTTCAAAGGTTTTTTTAGTAGATTTTCATTAATTCTCACTAATTTTGTTTTCATATTTTCAAACCAAGAGGTTCTTGAGAATCCCTAATTTTTTATATATAATAGAATTACATGGGGTTTATCAATGAAATATTAGATATTTATTAATAAGCGGGATAAATAAAAGAAACTAAGTAAGAAAAGAAATATCTAATAAATAAGAGAGAAGTAGAAAGATTATGCTTTACTATTATCATTTAATAAGAGAAAGTAGTGTGACTGGATTCACCCCTACGGGGATTATCTCTTAAACTTTTCTACAGGTCAATGTAAGCTGGAATCTTCCAAGTGTAATTTGTAAAACTCAAACAACACCGTGAGTTTGCGTGAGGGTAAGTATATGTTCGAGAAAGGAAACAAGTGTGCGTTAAGAGTGAGAGAGCAAAGAATCAGATCCTTAAATCGTTGATGAAGGCAAATCTTCATAGCCAAAGGGTTAGAGAAGGAGGAAGGTTGATAAGGCAAGACGTCGCTGCCAAGGAATATACATTGATCCCCTCTGTCTCGACAGGTAAAGCACGTAGAGATGGGAATACGATTGTGTGACGTGATTGGCTATACGTCGCTTTCCAGATGTATTTGTTGTCCCATCAACCCTCAGCCGTTAGTAGAGACTAGGAAGAGTTGAATGACATATGCTAATTGACCACACGTCATTATCGCTTGTCTGATTGTCCCTTATACAATTAAGCATCCATAGAGATACTCAAGTACATAATGGTGTGTCATGGCTTGTTGCGGCCGCATAACAGTTAGCACCATAACCCATCGCCTTTCACTTTACTACATTACACTATTTATGTGCACAAATACAAACGTTAATAACTTACCTTTTAAAACATCCAGAAATTCAGTTATTATCATATATATATATTATTATTATTATTATTTATTATTATTATTATTATATTATTATTATATTATTATATTATTATTATTATTTATTTTATATTATATATTATCATTAATATTTCAATTATTATTATCAATTAAAATTTATATATTATTATTTTACAATTATTAATCTTCCATAATAACGTAACAATTTGCCATATTCCTTAATTATTTTACGTGGGAATAATTAAGGTCTTGTTAAGGTTGTCACAAGTACCGACAAATATTCATACAAAATTCAAAAAAGTCAAGAAGTCTTGTTCAAGTTATAGCTACATCCAACTTACTGGAACTTCTCACTATAAATCATTCTCTCCCTTCACTTCTCAACAACCACTTTGCACAACCATCATCGCATCACTGTCACGTCACAGCCTAGACGACAAACCCAACTTTTGCGACACTTAAACATGGCTATTCGGTGCTTTCTTTTAGCGTTGGTCGTGGCACTATGTTTAGAGGTTGCACCGGTCTACTCTCAAATCACAACCCCATGCTCACCTACAATGATCACTAGCTTTACACCATGTTTGAACTTCTTAACCAATAGCACCACCAACGGATCAACGACACCAACTTTCGACTGTTGCAATTCCCTCAAGACCCTCACTAGTCGCGGTATTGATTGTCTCTGTCTCATTGTTACTGGGAGCGTGCCCTTCCAAATCCCCATAAACCGAACCCTAGCCATTTCGCTACCGCGCGCTTGTAGGATGCCTGGTGTGTCTCTTCAGTGTAAAGGTTAGTAGATTGCTACAAAAGTTTTGCTTCTATTAAACTTGTTACAAAAGTTTTGCTTCTATTAAACTTGTTATAAAAAAATTAGAATTGTCAAATTTTTTATTTTAATTGAATATTAATATCAGTGTTTGAAAAATATTGCAGCTCCTGCAGGCGCACCTATTCCCGCACCAGGTAACTTTTATGTTATCTATAGTATAAATTTCAAATATTACAAATTAAAGAATATATAATTCTGAAATATAATTATAGTTAGAATATTTTTTTAAGGATCCTCACATCCTTTGTGTAACAGTTTTGTAAAAAAAAAGGTGTAGATATATAAAAAAGTAAACTTTTAATTTAGAGTAAACTTCTGTTTTCCTCCCTGTGGTTTGGTCACTTTAAACGGTTTTGCTCAATCCTTTAAAAATAGCCAGTTTACTCCAATAGTTTACTGTGTTTTCTCCATTTTACTCCCCGTCTCTAACTCCATCCAAAGTATTCCTTAACCGAAAGGGCATTTCAGTAATTTTATAAATCTAAATATTAAATTATTTGTTATTAATTTCTAAATTTAATTTTAATCAATTTCATTAAATCATTAAATCCTTAAATCTATTTTTGTCTATTATGCATTCTCAAACCATCAATTCATTAAAAAAGAAAATCAAAAGTTCTGTACATCACCAACAATCCCTCCCCTCCCCTTCCTCTACTGCTAATCGATTATTACCACCACCACCACTATTTGCCATTACCTCAAAACCGCCATCACCATTATCACCATCGCCACCGGACCTCACCACCACCCCTCCCCTTCCCCACCCCTTCTCTCTCTCTATACCTTCTCAACCACCACCAAACCAACCCACCGCCTTCGCCGCTATCGCCACCCACACACCTCCGCCACTATCACCACCCACTCCACATGTTCCCTCTCACTTTCAATCTCTCTCGATCTTTCTAACCTGACCCCCTTTTCATCAAAAGATTTCATCTACCAAAACAAACCCTAGAATCAAACCCCAACTTGTAGATTCAAAATCCCCAAATTTTAAAGAGAAATCAAGAACAAATCATACAATACAGAGCTAGATAGGTGGTCATGGTGGCGGTTCGAAGCTCTGCCGCCGCACCCAATAGCAGCGACGGTGATGTAACGACCGTTTTTTTATTGGCGGCAGTTCAAATCTAGGGTGATGTGGAGCGCCACCGCGCCTGTGTCTCCTCTCCATCGCTGCCCTGTCAACACCTGAACTTCTCCGATTATAGTGGCGGCGGTGGTGGGGCTGGTAGGTGGGGGTCGTAATGGCGGTGGTGGCGAGGGTTGGTGGGTAGAGGTGGTGTCTGATTGTGATGGTGGAGGTGGTGTCGGTATCTGTGGTGGAGGTCTCTGATGGTGGTGGGCAAAAGGTAGAGAAGAGAGTGTGTGGTGTAAAGAGAGAGAAGAGAGAAGGTAGAGAGAGAGAGAGAGATGTGATCAGATTATGAGTTTTTATTATTATATATAATAAATCTTTATTTGTAATTTTACCAAAGTACCCTTAGTTTTATACTTGAAGTTACCAAAATACCTTTACAGTTAACAAACAATTTGGATGAAGCTAGAGGCGGGGAGTAAAATGGAGAAAACACAGTAAACTATTGGAGTAAATGGTTATTTTTAAAGGATTTGGGCAAAACCGTTAAAGTGACCAAACCAAGGGAGCAAAATAGAAGTTTACTCTTTAATTTAAAATAAATAAAGAAAATCTTAACTAAAATTGTAGTTTAATAAGTAATTATATTAGTATTTTAGATTAGATGATTAAATCATCAATAAAACCACAATAAATGAATAACTCGCCTTAATTTTAATAAATAAACTCATTAAAGGAATTTTTTTTGTTTATGTGGGTGGGTATTCATATATGAAGATTTTACAGAAAACCAAAATTTTTTAAGGAAGTTTATAAATATGTTTTTGTTGTTGGTATTGAAATTATAGGTCCAGCTGCATTAGGCCCTGCTCTGTCACCTGGAATTCATCCACGGTCCCAGAGGCGTTGTCACCAAACACAACGCCTGAATCAAACATAACGCCCGCCTTGTCACCACCAGCCCCTGAATCTGATACAATACCAACCTTAACCACCACCATCTACCGATGGGGGCTCTGGAGTTCGGACTTCACCATCTACCGGTGGAGCCTCTGGAGTTCCAACCACTGATGCAGGCAGTCGTCCCTCCCTAACTCCATCATCGGTTGCTTCCTCTTACGCAAACTCGGCATTTGTTCTTATTGCCTCTGAAGTTACCTTCATTTTATATTTCTTGTTTTAGAAACTTCTTGTGATGTCAATATTTATATTATTGTCTTGTTATTGTATTGTGATTTAACTTTTGTATTATTTCTCGTTGAATATATATTTTTTATTATTTATTATGTCAAGTATGCGTGGTCTTTTGATTTCAAAATCATATTGTACTTGTATTGTTAATTGATAAATATTTAAAAACGAAATCTAAACATTAAAATTAAAATTAGCAAAAGCGGGCAAAACATTCGGAAAAACATATACTAGTTTCTATTCCATCTACCCATAAAATTGTTGCCATTCTTGGTAAATTGATCCATGACCTTGACACTCTCCAACCTGGATAAATTAGTCTAGACCTCCATTAAGGGAACATTGCACACCCTAGGATCAAGCCAAACCCTTATACCTGCCCCATCCCTAATCTCAACCTTAAACAAATGGTTAAAATTAACGCTAGCCACCTTCACCTTCGAGGTCAGATTCACAATGTTGTTCCAAGCACCCACAAGAGCCTTGTTTGACGGAAGCATGGCCACCCTTTTTTCTTACTATGTAGCGCATGCTCACTATCTTCCACAAGTTGTTTGGTTCGTTCTTGTATCTCCAAACCCATTTCGATAGCAAGGCAATATTAGTATTTTGGTTTAGTTAAACCGAGACCCCCATATTTTAATAGGAGATGCCACTCATGGGGTGAATTGGAATAATAAGGGATGTATGTATGAACAGAGGAGGAGAATCAATGTAATCCTATTGAATTTTAGTTCACCTTTTTCTAGATGCCCATATAAATTTGATGATGAAAAGTATATGTAATAATATTGATAATTAAAAATAGTTCTATCCGTTCAACTTATATTATTTATCAATAAACTTGGTGAATTACCTGAATATGTAACAATTAGATCCTCAATCAAGTAGGTACATCAAGACTCTCACATTAGGTTAGGGGTACGGGTGCATATGGGGAAGGGTTTTGTCACAGGTGGAGGGTGCGGCCAACACCATGCGGCATGAAGTGAAGAGGAAAAAGCAGTGAGTTGTTGTCACATGTGGGGAAGATGAGGGAGAGAGGGTAATGGTGGGTCTCACTCTCTATAAACCAATCATGCCTTTCTTTTCCTTTTTTTAAATAAAAATGGTTTGGGTGACACCACCTCCTATGTTTTTTGGCAAGGATGGTGTATGAGAGGGTAATTAACAAGGCAAATCATGATTGGGTTGGTGAAAACTCTCCCCCCCCCATCTCATGAGGGGTGCACCCTCTTCACCCTTAGCAAGTTATTCTAGTAACTTAAGTGGAAAAAAATCATTAGTGTTATTATATGGTTAGCAAGTCGTTCACATTATCTAATAAGCATTATCTCTTTCGCCACTCTATGGATTATATCGAAATCGAGGAACAAATGTATTTTTGATCTAAATCAAAGTCGGTAGAGGCCATTGTGGACGGATTAAAAAAGAGTCGTTTTGATGGGTTAAGTATCGGTCGCCTTTTAGAAATTTGGACTGGGAGCGGTAAACATTTTAATGTTTAACACATAATTATGCAATGTTTTTATTTGTTTGGGATTTAGAGCGTCGTGCTGGATCCTATGTTCTATTTTATGAATAATGAATAAAATAGTCCCAGTTAGAAAAAGCAAGTTCTTCTAATACATCGGAAAAAAGGAAATTTTTAATTTTTATTGACCAAAAGGTCTTGAGTATTGCTTTTTGTAATGACGACCTTGAAAGGCTTCAATAAAAATATTAAGAGTAAAGTATAATTTATGGCCCTTTGGTTTACAGCAGATTTCACATACAGACTTTATTTGACAATTTTGACTATCTCAGTATTTATGGTTGTCAATTGCAATCAGTAACATTCTTCTTGCAAACGTCCGTTAGTTGAACGTTACTCAGATGGTTAAATGACCGTAATACTTTTTGTAACAATTGTGTAAAACGGGTTTCAAAAACTCGCGCCAATTATTAATCAAGTGTTGTTTAAATGTTCGTAGGGTAATTAGTGTTGTTCATTTTAAGTTGTCACAATTAACAAATATTATTAAAATTTAATCTATAAATAAAACAATAATTAAGTTAAATAAATCTTTAAAAAATAAATCAGCAATTAAAATAAAAAAATAGGAGGAAACCAGAATCGAACCCGGGTCTCCCACACACGCACACACACCAAACACCACTACACTACACATATCTTAGTGTTTTTTCTCTGGAGTAAATAAGTCTTATAGTCGAGTTATCGAATAAACCTGCAACTTAATGAAAGCTTCATCTTCGGATCAACTGTCAAGACCAAATCGCAATGTGTAACTTTCATTCCCAATCTTAAACAGATATAACTGATGTCTAATGTCAGTTATAACCAAAAATTTTAAATCATATTCATCATGAACCTTTGAATCATAACCGAAAACATTAAAGGTGATTGATCACATCATTGCTTATAAATACCATATGCAAACCACTCCCAAGCTCTCACATACTCCCAATTGCTATTCCGAAAGAAACTGCTCAATCAAGAATCTAGTTCTGGTCACTGGAACTTTGTTTCTGCTCGCCGGAATTGCCGTCGGAACACCTTAGTCACCGGTAAACCTTTAATATTGTTATTGGAATTTGTTTTATTTTGCTTTGATTCAACGTATAGCAATATCATCGTTTTTTTTTGGAGTGGGATCGTTAAACAGAATTTGGGCTTTCCAGATGAAGAAGATGAAGTTAAACACCTTACATGTATAATTAAATATGGATTTTTAAGTGGGTTAGACACATAGTCCAGTGGTGGACTATGTGCAATTTTTAAGCACATGTCTTGGGTTCGATTCGATTAAGTATCCGGTTCCAACTCCAAGAAAACAATTTAAAAAAAAAGGTTTCACAGAACACTCTCAGTTAGTAGTTAAGTTTAATAGAAATCATAAATTAAATGGGTTAGACAGCCAGCCCAACTGGTTGGGCTAGGTGCCAAACAAGTTGAGGGCGCGGGTTCGATCCCCGCTATGCACAACTGGTCAAGTGATTTTGAAAATCTTTTTAATTAAATAAAATTATGTTAACCCTAAAGAATGTATAAGAATAATAAAAACCTAGAATCTAACGGGTTAGACACGTAACTCAGTTGAAGAGCTGCGTGCACGTAAACGAGAGGTCACAAGTTCGAGCCTCAACACACGCATCCGAATTCCGCCCGAACCCCCCTGACAATATATTTTTTTATATTTATTTATATTCCATTTTAATTATTTATATCAATTAATATTGTTATTTCAGTTATAAATCAATTAAAAATATCTAAACATACAATGTTAAAGGTTTTAAAATCTCAATAAAAACACCTCAAATAAACTAAAATTATAGCAAAAGTATTAAGTCGAGACATTAATTGGTTTATAATTATCGATTTATCACGTTATTATTTTAGGTTAGTATCCATTTATCGATCAACTACTCAATTCGTGCGCACCGACCATCATCCAAGAAAAACGCACCCACTGTGTGTGAATCCTTACAAACTCCCATTTAATCATATTTTGGGATGTATCATGTGTCGTACATGTTTTGTTTAATTATTTAGACACTTGTGCTAAAATCATTATGTGATCAAATGTGTATTTTTTGTGTTGGTGTGGTTATGTGTGGATATATTTTATCATTTCAGTGAAACCATTCATTTAAGGCCCATCAGTTCCTCGTGGGATACGAGTTGAGCATCAGGTACCTCATTAGATCGGCTCCGTTTGATTGAGCCTTGATCTCAAGTTTCATCATTTATCATGTCATGTGCTCATCTTGAATCTTATGTGGTTTGTGATTATTTATATATACAATATATATATACATATATATATGTATATATATATACATATATATATATACATATATATATATATATGTATGCATATGCTCACTTATGATTCATGCACAACTTTTATTTAAATATCAAATATATAAATGCTACAAATGATTTATTATGATTCACTCGCCAACTTTTGTTGACCCAAACATTTGTTTTATGCATGATACAGGCGAACAGACTGAGGAGAGGAACACATAGGAAAGGCCTTAGAAGATTAATAAAATATATAGTGTAGAACAATGTTTGATGGTGCTTGATGTTTCTTTGTTTTTTTATATTTGAAGTCAATTTCGAATTAATAAATATGAAACCTTTTAGTAAATGTCATGAGCTTTAGTGATAACTCAATTATGCCCCGACTTTTATTTCCGCTGCGGGTCGGGGTGTGAAAGATTGGTATCAGAGCTTGTAACTATAGGGATATAGGATAGGCTATTAGACCCTTAGAGCCTATACTATAGTTGAATAGATTTTAATTGTTTATGTGTTACATGCAAAACTCATGATGTTTATATGTTTCATGTTTATTCCTCACACACAAATACATGCAAGCACTTTCACCACTACATGCTAATATGTGATGTTCATTATAGTTTAATTGTTGTTATCATATCATGTCTACGCAAGCCCACACATCCCGATTTCATTGATTTCTCCTCAAATATTTTTGCAAATGTTTTCATGTTTTTCAATCGCATCAAAGTGAGTTCCACGACGAGCATGTAGTAACTGGAAGGGTACGAGTACCGGTAGTCGGAACGTTTTGTCTAGGCTTGGCATTCATATAAATCTAAGTAATGGACCAGTTTGCCTACCTAGGGACTAACGATGAGAGTACGAAGGACCTATTAGGCCAAAGCATGCCACACCAAACGTCGTGTGAACTAACCCCACTTTGAGTTGTCATTGTGTCTACACTTGGACACATTCTGACCTTATACCTTACAATTATGTTTTATGATTTTCATTCAGGTGATGCAAGCATTAACAGGCCAACATCAATGTGAACCCTACCAAGCCCAATAGTCATGGGGCCCACGTGACTACCAAGGCCGAAGTATGGGAGACATTTGGAGGCCCAATCTTAAGCAAGCCCAAGACATCCTATGGATGTAGTTAATTTATTGTTTTCATTTATTTTGAATGATGTTTTCACTTTTTACGACACATGACACCTAGAAACATTCAATTTATAATCTCGCTACGTATTTCCTGTAGATGTCTGCTGTCACACCCCGACCCGCAGCGGAAAAGGTGATCGGGGCATGATTGGGTTATCATCAAAGCTCATGACATTTATTTTAACGTTTCATTTCATTAATACACTTTAATGGAAAATTACCATCAATATTACAACATGTCCTAAATATCAATCTAGGCTTCATTGTTTTCTTCTAAGGCATTTCCTATGTTTTCTTGCTTCATCCTGTTCACACTGTATCAAGTGTAAAAAGGGTTTTTGGATCAACAAAAAGTTGGCGAGTGAATCCTATGGAAAACATTTGAACAAGTTTATTTAATTGATTATAAAATAGAGTGCACAACCACACATGAGTAAAAATAGATGTAAACTTATTCACCAATCAATTTAATATTAAACAATACACACATGAACAATAATGGATCGTTTAGAGGCACGCGTTGCTCAACTCGTCTCTCACGAGGAACTGATGGGCCTAATGAATGAATTGCATAAACTTGACAATATGAAATACATAACTACAAACCATATAAACTCAATAATACACACATGAACAATAATGAATTTGTTTTGAGGCACGCGTTGCTCAACTCGTCTCCCACGAGGAACTGATGGGCTTAATGAATGACTTTTCATATAAGTTGACAAAATGAAATACATAACCACAACAATATAAACAATCTAAGTTTAGATCACAATATGGTATGGCACAAGTTTAAATAACGAGTTAATTATTTTGTGACACATGACACACCCCAAAACGTGTAATTAAAAAGGGGGAGTTGTAAGATTCACTCACAGTGGGTGCGTTCGGTTGATGATGTTGAATGCACGCGAAGTGGTTTTAACCACGAGTGAAATTAACCTGGATAATGGCATAATGTTTCGGTAAGTAAACGGATTTTATTAATCCATTTAGTAGGATTGTTGGGTGTATTTTTGTGAGTTTAAGGCTATTTTCTAACCTTAAAAATGTTATTTTTAAGTATTTTTAATTGATTTTTAATTAAAATAAATAAATAAAAATAATAAAAAAAAAAGTTGACTTTTTTGACCGTTGACCGTGACTTTGACTTTGACTTTGACTGTTGACCGGTTCGTATGTGTTATTGTGTGCGCTGGGTGAGGCTCGAACCCGAGACCTCCCGTACGCGTGCACGCAGCTCTACCAACTGAGCTACATGTCTAACCCGAAATATTTGTGTTTTTAATTATATTTATATATTAATTAGATTAATCCGAAAATCAACTTATTTCTAAAAAGATTTTAATCAGTGACTCGGTGCGCTCCACAGGTCTCGAACCCAGGACCTGTGGTTTAGGTTAACACACAGTCCACCGCTGGACTGTGTGTTTAACTTGTTATATAACCTGATTTTTATTATACTTATATACAATTAAATAATTTCAGTTATGCCTTATTTAAAAAGGTTGGATAATTGTCCGGACCGGTGCGGTAGTCCGGATTCGAACTCGTGACGTGTGATTAAACATTCACACAGTCCACCACTGGACTGTGTGTCTAACTTGGTTATTATTCCGGTTATTATTAAACTTAACATGTAACAGCGGTGACTCCGGTTCGGTTAACAAAAAAAAGACATTTTTATTAAGGCAAGCATGCGTGGGACAAGATTCGAACTCGAGACGTTTACGTGTTTAATGTGCACACAGTCCACCGCTGGACTGTGTGTCTAACCCGAGTTATAACTTGATTTTAATTATACATATACATAACTGAAACTTCGTCTTCTTCGTTGAATTTAACCAGAATCGGAAGTCCGACTGGTTCGATGTTTTAATCATGTTCTTTAGTGTTTTGAGGTTAATTACAGGTGAGATATATAAAAAGAATGAAAGATTTAAGCGTAAGGTATACCGACTGGACTCCTCTGTTTCTCCGGCGAAACTCCGGTGACAGCAGAAACTTCCGGCAACGCGTGTCCTGCGGCAGAGAGTCTTCAGCAAGCTTGAAATGGATGTGGGTGACTTCGGTATAAGCTCTGGGGTTTAGTAAGGCTCAGAAGTGAAGGGTTCGGTTTTCCGGCGATGTGCAGAAATTTTCCGGCGAGTGGAATTACGTCGGGTAAAGGTGCGGTTTTGAGCGAAAAAGCTTGCAGAGGTTCGAGGAGGTATTTATAGGGCAGGTCATCGATGAATTTGGTCCGATTTCCGACTTGATTCGTCGGTTAAAAACTTTCCGGCGGTTATAGCTTGTGTCGCGGGTTCAGGCGTCGGTTATAACCGATGTAGGTTTAAATGTTTACGTTAAGACTTGAAGAAACCGTCCAATCTCGCGAGATCGCCGGGATTTCCGACGACTGCAATTGGGCGCGTCGTATTTGAATTTGGCATTTGTTTTATGTATTAGTTGTTTCCAATATTTAACAAGAATCATTAGTGGCGCAGTGGTTGAACGGCTGAGTGTTAAGTCTGAAGTTGCTGGCTGACTGACCCGGGTTCGAAACCCGGCAGTGCCATTTTAATTTTAGTTCATTATTTTTAACAGTTTTTCAAAAACAAATTATATATCCCCATATACTTATCAATTATGTATCGTTTAAAATTATTTTGGGCATTAAATAAGCAACGAAATTTTAAACTGATTGTTCGGTTAATAAACGTAGCGGGTTTGGTAAAATCCGTTTTTTTTACGGATGTTACAGTATCCCCAGCTTTTTAGAAATTCGTCCCGAAATTTAAGTAGTGATGTATTTGACTAAAAGAATGATGGTGTTTAGCTTGATAGTTACATACTTAGAAGAAAAGTAAGAGTTTAAATTTTTGTTTGAGGCGGTAACGTCCCTTGTAAGGGTTAAGTACCCTATTACAGGAATCACTTTTCGTTGCCTACTGTAAAAGTATTGATAAGCAGGGTTGATTCGCTAAATATGATATCATGCATAAGAGTTTGGATATGTTTGGAAAGATATGGTTATATCCTAAGGCAAAACTTCTAATACTACAACCTACATGGAACTTCTCATAACCATCTAACAATACCTCTGATCCTTTGACAAGAATACTTATATATAGGAAGTACCAGCGGCGTATCCACCATATTCTTGTCAAATTTTCATTGGTTTTATCAGTAAGTTATGATTGGTCCTATGATGTAACTCTAGAACATAAATAACACAACAACCAATATTTGAATCCACATTCTGATAGCATATAGGTTTGAATGGTGACAGTTCCTCTCTCGTTTGTTATGATGGAGAGGTTAGTTTATGTAGAAATAGAACACAGTCCAATTTCTTTAAATGGCGAGATGATATGAATGTAACACAAATTTCAACCAAGGCAATACTAAATCCTACATGGAACTTCTCATAACCGCCTGATAATGCCTCTGATCCTTTGGCAAGAATACTTATATATAGGAAGTACCAGCGGCGTATCCGCCATATTCTTGTCAAATTTTCGTTGGTTTTATCCGCAAGTTATGATTAGTTACCAAGAAACTACTAAATCCTACATAGAACTTCTCATAACCGTCTGACAATGCCTCTGATCCTTTGACAAGAATACTTATATATAGGAAGTACCAGCGGCGTATCCACCATATTCTCGTCAAATTTTCATTGGTTTTATCAGTGAATTATGATTAGTCCTATGTGACTCTACAACCAATACAACAAACACATAAATACTGAAAATGAAAAAATGTCTGTGCGATCAAGGCTCAATCAAACGGAGCCGATCGTATTGCATGTACTGAAAATGAAAATGTCTGTGCGATCAAGGCTCAATCAAGCGGAGCCGATCGTATTGCATGTACTGAAAATGAAAATGTCTGTGCGATCAAGGCTCAATCAAGCGGAGCCGATCGTATTGCATGTACTGAAAATAATAAATTTAATCTAAACAACAATCACACAAACAGCTTATACATGGAACCTCTCATAACCGCCTAATAATGCCTCCGATCCTTTGACAAGAATACTTATATATAGGAAGTACCAGCGGCGTATCCACCATATTCTTGTCAAATTTTCATTGACTTTATCCACAAGTTATGATTAGTTCTATGTGACTCTACAACAAACACAACAACCACAAGATACTGATAATGAAAATGTCTGTGCGATCAAGGCTTAATCAAACGGAGCCGATCGTATTGCATGTACTGAAAATGAAAATGTCTGTGCGATCAAGGCTCAATCAAATGGAGCCGATCGTATTGCATGTACTGAAAATAATAAATTTAATCTAAACAATAATCACACAAACAGCCTATACATGGAACCTCTCATAACCGCCTGATAATGCCTCCGATCCTTTGACAAGAATACTTATATATAGGAAGTACCAGCGGCGTATCCACCGTATTCTCGTCAAATTCTCATTGAATTTATCCGCAAGTTATGATTAGTTCTATGTGACTCTACAACAAACACAACAACCACAAGATACTGATAATGAAAATGTCTGTGCGATCAAGGCTCAATCAAACGGAGCCGATCGTATTGCATGTACTGAAAATGAAAAATGTCTGTGCGATCAAGGCTCAATCAAACGGAGCCGATCGTATGTGGGCACGCCGGGTTCACGCTCATAATGAAATGGGGAACATGCTCAACGCTCATAATGTAATGGGGAGCGGCGGCCTATGAAATTGCATGTACTGAAAATAATAAACAATAATTACTCAAACACTTTACACATGGAACCTCTCAAAACCGCAATATAATGCTTCTGATCCTTTGACAAAAATACTTATATATAGGAAGTACCAGCGGCGTATCCACCATATTCTTGTCAAAGTTTCATTGGCTTTATCCTTAAGTTATGATTGGTTCTATGTGATTCTAATACATAAAGAAAAACATAAAACTAAACGATTGGAGTTGAATCTGGATTTCCGGTGAAAAGGACTAGTTGGGTGGTTTCGTTTGGGCCGTCATTATCTTTGACAGGATTGGCGTTGATGTTGAAAACTCTTCCCCTTGCTGGTGGCCTAGTGATTGGATTTTCTTGATTTACTTGGTTAACTGGGTTTGACTGAGCTTGAGTGTTGATGATGTTAACCAATCGAGGGCACGTGTTTCTAAAGTGGGTAGGGTTGCCACAATTGAAACAAGCTCGCACATATGGGAACATGGGGTATTGAGGTTGATGATAAGTTTGGATCATGTTTTGAGTAGGGGGAGAGATTTGGTTTTGAAAGGTGCGGCAAACCTTGCTCAAATGACCATAGCGTCCACAAGTTGCACATAGTCGACAAGGTAAGGTAAGGGGATGGTGATAAAAACAGTTGTTGCATCGAGGGTGAGGTCCAAGATATGGTTTCTTATTTGGGTAAGTTAAGTTGGGTGCCACTTGAGTGATTGGGATAGCTTGGATGGGTATGGCGTGTGAAATTGGTTGATTTCGTTGGATAGCAGCGAAAAGTTTCCCGTCTCTTTTTCTCTTAGAATTGGGTTTAGAAGGGGATTCGGTTTGGGTGTAATCGGAGGTTTCAGTCGATGCTTTATCCTTCTTCTTCTCCTCCTTGAAGTCTTTGTTCCGGATTCGGTTCTCGGTGAGCGCTGTTGCTAGCTCCATTGCTGCTTCCAAAGTTGCAGGCGTTGTACTTATTACAGAGTCTTGAATCTTTGACGGAAGACCACGAATGTAGTGCTCGATCAAACGATAGAGGGGAGTGAACATGTTGGGAACCATTTGATGTAACTCGAGGAATCTTTTGTTGTACGTGGTGTGGTCGCCTTCCTTTTGCTTCAACAAATAGAACTCATCTTCTAATTTCTTGATTTCGCTCCTTGGGCAAAATCGTCTGGTCATGATTTCCTTTAATTCATTCCAAGTTAAAGTCATAGCATATTCAACACCTCGTTTGGCCTTCTCTGTATTCCACCAAATAAGTGCTATTCCATATAAACGACCGATAGCATATCGCACTTTGCGATCATCGGGGCAATCGCAATTTAGAAAAGTGTTCTCCATTTCTTCAAACCAATGGAGGAGAGCGATGACACCTTCAGTCCCTTTGTATTTTGGAGGGTCGCATGATTTGAAATGCTTGTAGGTGCATTTAGTGATATTTGGGGGAGGGTTGATAACGTGTTGATCTTCTTGATTGACAGGATTAGCGGTAAGTGCTTGTTGGACTTGGATTACAATGTTGGGTATTACGGCAACCATTTGTTGAGCGATTAGGGAAGCCATGCGTTCGCGGGCTTTTCCTGCTCTAATCTTCCTACGGGCGTGGTTAGAAGACATCTACAAGGAATACATGTCAAGAGTATGAGTTGGATGTTTTTGGGTTCATGGGTCGCACTAGGAATGAACATTCATAAAATAATTATAGAAAAATAAATCTACTACATCCATAGGATGTCTTGGGCTTTGCTCGTCATTAGGCCCTACATGCCGCCATACTTCACCTTCGTAATCATGTGGGCCCCCATGAATACCGGGTTTTTCATATGGTTCGCATGTGTTAGCCTGGTTACGTACACTAAAACCCGGAGAAAATCGAGAAATATGTATATAACGTATGAGATTCGGAATGTGTCCAGGTGTAGACACGGTGACACCTCAAAGTAGGGTTAGTTCGAACGACGTTTGGTGTGGCATGCTTTGGCCTAATAGGTCCTTCGTACTCTCATCGTTAGTCCCCAGATAGGCAAACTGGTCCGTTATATTGGATTTATACGTATGCCAACCTAGACAGGACGTTCCGACTACCGGTACTTGTACCCTTCCAGTTACTACATGCCCGTCGCAGAACTTACTTTGATGAGATTTGAAAATTGCAACAAAATCTTTGAATAATGAGAGTATGAAAATGATTTGAATATATGAACATTGAAATATGTATATTGAATGTGTATGTAAGTATGTATGTTTGACTGTAAATATAAACAAATATGAAACAAATAAATATCATAAGTTTGTATGTAACCACCTAATCAATTAAAATTTAGGCAGACTATAGTATAGGCTCTAAGGGTCTAATAACCTATCCTATATCCCTATAGTCATGGCTCTGATACCAATCTGTCACACCCCGACCCGCAGCGGAAAAGGTGATCGGGGCATGATTGGGTTATCATCAAAGCTCATGACATTTATTTTAACGTTTCATATTCATTAATACACTTTAATGGAAAATTACCATCAATATTACAACATGTCCTAAATATCAATCTAGGCTTCATTGTTTTCTTCTAAGGCATTTCCTATGTTTTCTTGCTTCATCCTGTTCACCTGTATCATGTGTAAAAAGGGTTTTTGGATCAACAAAAAGTTGGCGAGTGAATCCTATGGAAAACATTTGAACAAGCTTGTTTAATTGATTATAAAATAGAGTGCACAACCACACATGAGTAAAAATAGATGTAAACTTATTCACCAATCAATTTAATATTAAACAATACACACATGAACAATAATGGATCGTTTAGAGGCACGCGTTGCTCAACTCGTCTCTCACGAGGAACTGATGGGCCTAATGAATGAATTGCATAAACTTGACAATATGAAATACATAACTACAAACCATATAAACTCAATAATACACACATGAACAATAATGAATTTGTTTTGAGGCACGCGTTGCTCAACTCGTCTCCCACGAGGAACTGATGGGCTTAATGAATGACTTTCATATAAGTTGACAAAATGAAATACATAACCACACCAATATAAACAATCTAAGTTTAGATCACAATATGGTATGGCACAAGTTTAAATAAACGAGTTAATTATTTTGTGACACATGACACACCCCAAAACGTGTAATTAAAAAGGGGGAGTTGTAATATTCACTCACAGTGGGTGCGTTCGGTTGATGATGTTGAATGCACGTGAAGTGGTTTTAACCACGAGTGAAATTAACCTAGATAATGGCATAATGTTTCGGTAAGTAAAATGATTTTATTAATCCATTTAGTAGGATTGTTGGGTGTATTTTTGTGAGTTTAAGGCTATTTTCTAACCTTAAAAATGTTATTTTTAATTGATTTTTAATTAAAATAAATAAATAAAAATAATAAAAAAAGTTGACTTTTTTGACCGTTGACCGTTGACTTTGACTTTGACTGTTGACCGGTTCGTATGTGTTATTGTGTGCGCTGGGTGAGGCTCGAACCCGAGACCTCCCGTACGCGTGCACGCAGCTCTACCAACTGAGCTACGTGTCTAACCCGAAATATTTCTGTTTTTAATTATATTTATATATTAATTAGATTAATCCGAAAATCAACTTATTTCTAAAAAGATTTTAATCAGTGACTCGGTGCGCTCCACAGGTCTCGAACCCGGGACCTGTGGTTTAGGTTAACACACAGTCCACCGCTGGACTGTGTGTTTAACTTGTTATATAACCTGATTTTTATTATACTTATATACAATTTAATAATTTCAGTTATGCCTTATTTAAAAAGGTTGGATAATTGTCCGGACCGGTGCGGTAGTCCGGATTCGAACTCGTGACGTGTGATTAAACATTCACACACCACTGGACTGTGTGTCTAACTTGGTTATTATTCCGGTTATTATTAAACTTAACATGTAACAGCGGTGACTCCGGTTCGGTTAACAAAAAAAGGCTTTTTTATTAAGGCAAGCATGCGTGGGACAAGATTCGAACTCAAGACGTTTACGTGTTTAATGTGCACACAGTCCACCGCTGGACTGTGTGTCTAACCCGAGTTATAACTTGATTTTAATTATACATATACATAACTGAAACTTCGTCTTCTTCGTTGAATTTAACCAGAATAGGAAGTCCGACTGGTTCGATGTTTTAATCATGTTCTTTAGTGTTTTGAGGTTAATTACAGGTGAGATATATAAAAATAATGAAAGATTTAAGCGTAAGGTATACCGACTGGACTCCTCTGTTTCTCCGGCGAAACTCCGGTGACAGCAGAAACTTCCGGCGACGCGTGTCCTGCGGCAGAGAGTCTTCAGCAAGCTTGAAATGGATGTGGGTGACTTCGGTATAAGCTCTGGGGGTTTAGTAAGGCTCAGAAGTGAAGGGTTCGTTTTCCAGCGATGTGCAGAAATTTTCCGGCGAGTGGAATTACGTCGGGTAAAGGTGCGGTTTTGAGCGAAAAAGCTTGCAGAGGTTCGAGGAGGTATTTATAGGGCAGGTCATCGATGAATTTGGTCCGATTTCCGACTTGATTCGTCGGTTAAAAACTTTCCGGCGGTTATAGCTTGTGTCGCGGGTTCAGGCGTCGGTTATAACCGATGTAGGTTTAAATGTTTACGTTAAGACTTGAAGAAACCGTCCAATCTCGCGAGATCGCCGGGATTTCCAACGACTGCAATTGGGCGCGTCGTGTTTGAATTTGGGATTTATTTTATGTATTAATTGTTTCCAATAATTAACAAGAATCATTAGTGGCGCAGTGGTTGAACGGCTGAGTGTTAAGTCTGAAGTTGCTGGCTGACTGACCCGGGTTCGAAACCCGGCAGTGCCATTTTAATTTTAGTTCATTATTTTTAACAGTTTTTCAAAAACAAATTATATATCCCCATATACTTATTAATTATGTATCGTTTAAAATTATTTTGGACATTAAATAAGCAACGAAATTTAAACTGATTGTTCGGTTAATAAATGGAGCGGGTTTGGTAAAATCCGTTTTTTTTACGGATGTTACACTGCTAGACACTCTCGAGGCGGTAGAAGGTCCAAGAGAACTAGCGAACGTGTGGCCACTCAAATCGCTCAGCAGATGGCTGCTATACTTCCTAATATCGTTATGCAAGTTCAACAAGCACTTGCCACCAATCCCATCAACCCCACCAACCAAGAAGGGCAAAATATCGCCAATCCTCCTCCCAACACCACCAAATGTACCTACAAGCACTTCAAATCCTGCGATCCTCCAAAATACGAAGGGACTGAAGGTATCACTGCTCTCCTCCGTTGGTTTGAGGAGATGGAAAACACTTTCCTAAATTGCGATTTTCCCGATGATCGCAAGGTGCGTTATGCAACTGGTCGTTTGTTTGGAGTAGAACTTACTTGGTGGAACACAGAAAAGGGTAAGCGAGGTAATGAAGCTGCTATGGCCTTGACTTGGGATGAGTTGAGGGAAATCATGACGAGACGCTTCTGTCCAAGAAGCGAAATCTAGAAACTGGAAGATGAGTTCTATGCTTTGAAACAAAAGGAGGGTGACCACACCTCCTACAACAAGAGGTTTCTCGAGTTGAATCAGATGGTCCCCAATCTGTTCACCCCGCTCCATCGTTTAATCGAGCATTACTTTCGAGGTCTTCCCTCGAAAATTCAAGATTCTGTGTTAAGTACTTCACCTACAACACTCGAAGTTGCCATGGAGTTGGCTACTGAACTTACGAAAAATCGCATTCGAAATGGCAATTTTAAAGAGGAGAAAAAGAAAGATAAGGCACCTGCTGAAACTCCAACCCTAACTCAAGCAGGTTCGTCTTCCAAATTTGCTGGCAAAAGGAAGCGCAATGGAAAGAATTTCGCCATTACCCAAACCAGTTCCCCTATCACCGCTGCCCCAATCACACAAGTCGCCCCTCAAGTCGCCCCATTCAAGAAACCATACACTGGTCATCACCCAAAATGCAACCGATGCCAATATCACCATCCTCCTGAGAACCCCTGCCAATACTGCACAAGTTGTGGCCGTGCATGTCACACGATTCAAACTTGTCGTATCCTCCAAAAGCCAAACCGTAACCAACCTCAAGCCCAAACCAATAATCAAGTGGTGGGCCAAGCCCAAGCCCAAAACCAACAACCCTTACTCTTACCACTTGCTCAACCCATGGCTCAACCCTACTACCAACCCAATTACCCACTGATGCAACCTGTCAGAGCATGCTTCAACTATGGCGATCCAACCCATTTTTGCAACACATGCCCACGCCTGGTGAACATCATAAACGCCCAAGCTCAATCCAATTCGGTGAATCAAGCCAACCAAGCTAATCCACCTGCTAGAGGAAGGGCTTTCAACATCAATGCCAACCAAGCTAGGGCTGATAATAATGTGGTCAATGGTACGTTTCTTATTAATGGTAGATATACATCCATACTGTTTGATACTGGTGCAGATAAGAGTTTCCTGTCTTTAGAATTTGAATCCATTCTTGACCTACCTCGCGTTCGTCTCGCTGAATCATTCAGATGGAAGTTGCTGATGGTGAACCTATTACGTTAGACTCGATTATACGTGATTGTACTCTTACCCTTAGTGATCATGCTTTTTCGATTGACCTTATTCCTATGAAATTGGGTAGTTTCAACATTATCATCGGTATGGACTGGCTTAGCCAACATCACGCCGAAGTTGTTTGCCACGAGAAGTTTATTCGAATTCCTCTCGCTAACGATCAAACCCTGCGTATCTTTGGAGAAACTCCTTCTAAAGGGCTCAAGTTGATGTCTTGTCTCCAAGCTCGAAGATATCTTCCCAAAGACTATATCGCGTTTCTAGCTCATATCATCAAGAAGGAAGGCAAGGAAATGAAGCTCGAGGATATCCCCATCGTTAAAGAATTTCCTCATGTTTTTCCCGACGATGTTTTAGGACTTCCTCCTATGCGAGAAGTCGAATTTCGAATCGATTTTGTACCTGGTGCCACACCAGTCACAAAATCTCCTTATTGGTTAGCCCCATCTGAGATGCAAGAGTTAGCTAGTCAGCTGCAAGAGTTGACTGACAAGGGATTTATACGTCCTAGCTCATCACCTTGGGGTGCGCCTGTCCTTTTCGTAAAGAAGAAAGATGGAACTTTTCACATGTGTATCGATTATAGAGAACTCAACAAGCTGACCATCAAGAATCGCTATCCATTACCACGAATCGATGATCTTCTAGATCAACTTCAGGGTGCCACCTGTTTTTCAAAGATCGACCTTTGTTCTGGTTATCATCAACTTAGAGTACGTAAGAAGATATTCCCAAAATTGCTTTTCGAACTCGTTATGGTCATTATGAATTTATGGTTATGCCTTTTGGGTTGACTAATGCCCCTGCTGTTTTCATGGATTTGATGAATAGGGTATGCAAGCCTTATCTCGATCATTTTGTAATAGTTTTCATTGATGATATCCTTATCTACTCCAAGACCAAATCTGACCATGAGCGTCATCTTCGACTCATTCTAAAACTCTTGAGAACTGAAAAGCTTTATGGTAAGTTCTCGAAATGTGAGTTTTGGTTAAATGAAGTGCAATTTCTTGGCCATGTCGTTAACGACAAAGGGATTCATGTTGACCCTGCAAAGATCAAAGCGGTACAAGAGTGGCAAGCACCACGTACACCTACTGAAGTTAGGTCATTTCTTGGTCTCGCTGGTTATTATCGCCGTTTCATCGTGAATTTTTCTTGTATCGCCGTTCCACTCACATCGTTAACTCACAAGGGCAAACCCTTTATTTGGGGACCCAAGCAAGAAGAGGCTTTTCAAACTTTGAAGCAAAAACTTTGTGATGCACCTATCCTTACACTTCCTGATGGTTGCGAAGATTTTGTGGTATATTGCGATGCGTCAGGGCAAGGTTTAGGTTGTGTTCGAATGCAAAGAGGAAAGGTGATAGCCTATGCCTCAAGGCAACTCAAAATTCATGAAAAGAACTATACCACTCACGACCTAGAACTTGGAGCTGTCGTGTTCGCCCTTAAGATATGGAGACATTACCTCTATGGTACCAAATGTGAAATCTACACTGATCACAAGAGTCTTCAGCATATCTTCAATCAAAAGGAATTGAACATGAGGCAACATCGATGGGTCGAACTCCTAAATGATTATGATTGTGAAATTCGATATCATCCTGGCAAGACTAATGTTGTGGCTGACGCCCTCAGTCGAAAGGAGTATGCAAACTCAATCCGTCTTTTGTGTTCCCAAATTGTGACCGATCTTCAAAACCGAATTAGAGCAACTCAACAGTTTCCGTCACGGAAAATGATGTACGAGATGAACTGTCTTGTGGAGCTGAAACCAAACTAGAATCCAAATCGGATGGTATTCTCTACTACTTGAATCGTATTTGGGTACCTGATCGTGATGATCTCCAAGTTTTTCTCATGAATGAGGCGCACAAAACTCGGTACTCTATACATCCATGAGCCTATAAAATGTATCAAGATCTATGATACTCTTACTGGTGGCCTGGCATGAAGAAAGATATCGCTAAATTCGTTTCCAAATGCCTCACGTGTTCCAAAGTGAAAGCTGAACATCAAAGACCTTCAGGACTCCTTGTCCAACCAGAAATACATGTATGGAAGTGGGAAAATATAACCATGGATTTCATTACCGGTTACCTTGCACCTCTAGTGGGTATGACAATGACACCATTTAGGTTATCATTGATCGTCTCACTAAATCAGCTCATTTCATTCCAATCCGCGAAGATTTCAAGAACGAGAAATTAGCTCGTATCTATATCAGTAAAATTGTAAGCCGTCATGGTGTGCCCCTAAGTATCATTTCAGATCGAGACGGCCGTTTTGCTTCACGAACATGGCAAGCCTTACAATCCGCTATGGGTACACGTCAAGATCTCAGCACTGCCTTTCACCCTCAAACTGATGGTCAATCGGAGCGCACCATACAAACCCTTGAGGATATGTTGCGAGCGTGTGTCATAGACTTCAAGGGTAATTGGGACACTCACATGCCGTTAGTGGAATTTTCGTACAACAATAGTTATCATTCAAGCATCGGGTATGGCTCCTTTTGAAGCCTTATAGGTCGTAAATGCCGATCTCCTGTATGTTGGCATGAAATTGGTGAAGCGCAAATCACTGGACCTGAGTTGATTCAAGAAACGACTGACAAAATTCTTCAAATTCGAAATAATCTTCTAGCCGCTCAAATTCGTCAAAAGAGTTACGCGGATAAGCGACGAAAAGCCATTGAAGTTTCGTGTCGGTGATCAAGTACTTTTGAAAGTGTCACCGTGGAAGGGAGTGGTTCGTTTCGGTCAAAAGGGAAAGCTAGCACCACGCTATGTGGGACCATTCAAGATACTCGAAAGAGTAGGTCCTCTAGCGTAAAAGCGTGACCTACCAGAAGAACTCAACAGAATTCATCCCATGTTTCACGTATCAAACTTGAAAAAGTGCCTCGCCGATGAGAAGCTCCATATTCCCTTAGAAGATGTTCAAATTGATGAATCAATGCACTTCGTTGAAAGACCAGTGGAGGTCATGGATTTCGGTGAAAAGCGTTTGAGGCGAAGTCGTATTCCAATAGTCAGGGTTCGTTGGGAGTTAAAGCGAGAACCTGAGTTTACCTGGGAATGCAAAGACTCAGTGCGAGAAAAATACCCGCATCTCTTTCCAGTTGCAGCTACTACTTAAATTTCGGGATGAATTTTAAAAGTAGGGATACTGTAACAATTGTGTAAAACGGGTTTCAAAAACCCACACCAATTATTAATCAAGTGTTGTTTAAATGTTCGTAGGGTAATTATTAGTGTTGTTCATTTTAAGTTGTCACAATTAACAAATATATTAAAATTTAATCTATAAATAAAACAATAATTAAGTTAAATAAATCTTTAAAAAATAAATCAGCAATTAAAATAAAAAAATAGGAGGAAACCAGAATCGAACCCGGGTCTCCCACACGCGCACACACACCAAACACCACTACACTACACATATCTTAGTGTTTTTTCTCTGTAGTAAATAAGTCTTATAGTCGAGTTATCGAATAAACCTGCAACTCAATGAAAGCTTCATCTTCGGATCAACTGTCAAGACCAAATCGCAATGTGTAACGTTCATTTCCAATCTTAAACGGATATAACGATGTCTAATGTCAGTTATAACCGAAAATTTTAAATCATATTCATCATGAACCTTCAAATCATAAACGAAAACATTAAAGGTGATTGATCACATTATTGCTAATAAATACCATATGCAAACCACTCCCAAGCTCTCACATACTCCCAATTGCTATTCGAAAGAAACTGCTCAATCAAGAATCTAGTTCTGGTCGCCGGAACTTTCGTTTCTGCTCGCCGGAATTGCCGTCGGAACACCTCAGTCGCCGGTAAACCTTTAATATTGTTATTGGAATTTGTTTTATTTCTGCTTTGATTCAACGTATAGCAATATCATCGTTTTTTTGGAGTGGGATCGTTAAACAGAATCTGGGCTTTCCAGATGAAGAAGATGAAGTTAAACACCTTACATGTATAATTAAATATGGGTTTTTAAGTGGGTTAGACACATAGTCCAGTGGTGGACTATGTGCAATTTTAAAGCACAGGTCTTGGGTACGATTCGATTAAGTATCCGGTTCCAACTCCAAGAAAACAATTTAAAAAAAAGGTTTCACGAACACTCTCAGTTAGTAGTTAAGTTTAATAGAAATCATAAATTAAATGGGTTAGACACCCAGCCCAACTGGTTGGGCTAGGTGCCAAACAAGTTGAGGGCGCGGGTTCGATCCCCGCTATGCACAACTGGTCAAGTGATTTTGAAAATCTTTTTAATTAAATAAAATTATGTTAACCCTAAAGAATGTATAAGAATAATAAAAACCTAGAATCTAACGGGTTAGACACGTAGCTCAGTTGGAAGAGCTGCGTGCACATAAACGAGAGGTCACAAGTTCGAGCCTCAACACACGCATCCGAATTCCGCCCGAACCGGTCAGGTCTGACAGACCTGACAATATATTTTTTTATATTTATTTTATTCCATTTTAATTATTTATATCAATTAATATTGTTATTTCAGTTATAAATCAATTAAAAATATCTAAACATACAATGTTAAAGGTTTTAAAATCTCAATAAAAACACCTCAAATAAACTAAAATTTTAGCAAAAAGTATTACATCGAGACATTAATTGGTTTATAATTATCGATTTATCACGTTATTATTTTAGGTTAGTATCCATTTATCGATCAACTACTCAATTCGTGCGCACCGACCATCATCCAAGAAAAACGCACCCACTGTGTGTGAATCCTTACAAACTCCCATTTTAATCATATTTTGGGATGTATCATGTGTCGTACATGATTTGTTTAATTATTTAGACACTTGTGCTAAAATCATTATGTGATCAAATGTGTATTTTTTGTGTTGGTGTGGTTATGTGTGGATATATTTTATCATTTCAGTGAAACCATTCATTTAAGGCCCATCAGTTCCTCGTGGGATACGAGTTGAGCATCAGGTGCATCATTAGATCGGCTCCGTTTGATTGAGCCTTGATCTCAAGTTTCATCATTTATCATGTCATGTGCTCATCTTGAATCTTATGTGGTTTGTGATTATATATATATATATATATATATATATATATATATATATATATATATATATATATTAATATATATGCATATGCTCACTAATGATTCATGCACAACTTTTATTTAAATATCAAATATATAAATGCTACAAATGATTTATTATGATTCACTCGCCAACTTTTGTTGACCCAAACCTTTGTTTTATGCATGATACAGGCGAACAGACTGAGGAGAGGAACACATAGGAAAGGCCTTAGAAGATTAATAAACTATATATAGTGTAGAACAATGTTTGATGGTGCTTGAATGTTTCTTTGTTTTTTTTTTTATATTTGAAGTCAATTTCGAATTAATAAATATGAAACCTTTTAGTAAATGTCATGAGCTTTAGTGATAACCCAATTATGCCCCGACTTTTATACCCGGATACGGTACTATTAACCCCCAATATTTTATGTTATTCAAGCATACGAATTAAGCTCGGAATATCAATATTCTGAAAGCATTTGTCCATTACGAGGCATGAACAAAGTGATTTTGTACCATATCCCAAGTTTTCATAATAAAAGTAGTTAAAAAGTATTTAACTGTACTAACTATATTCATAGTGTATTTAGTTCTTGATGTATAACCAAATTCATAGTTTATTAACTTATGGTGCAATTTTCGGAGGGCTCTATCGTCCAGAATGAATGGAAATATATATATCTATTAGAATTGTTATGGGTCATTATAAGTCCGTTTAAGCATACCAGTGAGGAGTCTCATGTAAAATGGTTTATTTGACCATACATTCTGATTTGGATGAGTTTTGAAAAGAGTTGGAACCGTTACGAGTCGTTTATATGGTTTATGCCATTTTAACAAGTCGTGCGCGTAAGTATGGGACGGACAGTCAAATGGGTTCATGACAAGTCCGGCATGTCAAAATAAATTTTATAATGTTGTACAAATTGCTTTAGAGTCAAATAATATGTTACATATGCTTAGTCCATTCTTGGATAATTATGTAAAAACACAGTTTGACTTTTTTATAAATGCATGTTTGACTTGTCATTTAACCAATTCATACATGATCATGTAATATGAGTGCAGTGTATTATACCCTATATTATGATGATCACGTGAGTGAATTTAATTTGAAAATGACTTAACCAAAGTCGCCAAATTCGAAAGTCAACGGAAAAGTCAAATTTTTTACATTTCTAGACTTTCAGACTAAATTAAACTACTAATTGAAGTCTAATGGAAAGGCTAAGGAAGGAGACTTAGCTGAGAGGAGGCTTCTTAAAACACCTGGAGATGGAGCATGAAAGCAGAAGATAAGAAAGTTCAGACTTAACTTTCAAGTATTTTGAAATGTGTGAATGAAGAGTTTATGAGGCTTTTTAAAACACCTAGAGATGGTGCTATTTATAGATATTAAGAGTTTATGAGGATGAGACAAATGTCCCTTAAGGTTTAAGGGCAGTATTAGTGTCACAAGATGTGTCATAACCGGAAGCAAATGTGGCAAGGAAGGAGAAAGGTGTCAAAAATGCAGCATGGTGCTGCTGCCAGCGATTTGCAGCTGTCTGGAACCCCTTACGGACCGCAAGGGTTTTCCCGTACTGTCCGCAAGGACTGTTGGCGCGCTGGACATATAAACACCCCTTGCGGATCGCAAGGGGTGTTCATACGGTCCGCAAGGGACCGCCATTGACCAAAAAATGCGTTTTAGGCAATTTCAGCCCCTCAACTTATATTAATGCCCTTCTTTATTAATTATAAACCTTCTCCTTCAACATTGTGAATTATGTGGAAGGTTTTAGGACACGTGTCATGTTAGTATTCGATCGGGAAATATCGGGCAACTACATCCTTACCCCCTTAAAAAAATCTGGTCATCGAGATTTTATTTAAATATCTGGAGGTATTTTTGTCTCATATTTGATTCTACTTCCCCAAGTGTACTTAGGGCCACGATGGGAATCCCATTTGACTTTCACGATAGGGATATGTTTTTACGGAGCCTCTTAACTTGTCAATCCTCGATTGAGAAGGGTTTTTCAATAAAGTGAAGCTTCTCATCGATTTGTATATCATGATGAGGCATTGCTAATGATTGATCGACCAAGCATTCTTTCAAATTTGAAATGTGGAATACATATTGGGCTTAACTTACCTTTCTTTGCGAAACTCATAACACCTTTCCAAGGTGACGCTTTTAGCATTTTATCACCAATTTGGAATTTAAGAGATTTCCTCCTCTTGTCAACATAGCTCTTTTTTCTATCTCGGGCAACTTGAGTCTATCACGTATTTGAATAATCTTATCCGTGGTCTCAAGAACAATCTCAGGCCCAGAAAATTGATTTCTCCTACTTCTACCCAAGATACGAGAGTCCTACACTTTCTCTTGTATAAAGCCTCAAATTGAGCGACTTTTATACTAGTGTTGTAGCTATTAATATAGTAGAATTCAATTAATGGTGGGTCATCCCAACTACCACCTAAATCCATGACACATACCCTAAGCATGTCTTCTAATGTCTGAATCATACGCTCACTTTGACCATCTGCCTGAGGATGGTAAGCTGTACTAAAATTTAATCGTGTGCCCTAGGCTCGCTAGAAACTTTTCAAGAAATGAGAACTGTAACGACCATCTTTGTTGATACTATTGACACAAGTACTCCATGAAAAGATAGAATATTGTTAACGTACAACTTAGTTAATTTATCAGAAATGAAATTCCTTAATTAGCAAAAAGTGAGCTGACTTAGTCAATCTGTGGATTATGACCCAAATCATGTCAGTGCCACGACTTGTTCTAGTTAGCTTAGTCATAGATCCATTATTACCATTTCTCATTTCCATTTGGGTATTTCCAATTGTTGTAGCAGTCCTGAGGGTTTCTGATGCTTAGCTATAACTTGCGAACACGTTAGACACTTTGCCACGTAGGTGGCTATGAATTTCTTCATACCCATCCACCAATAATTCTTTTTTAAATCTTGGTACCTCTTATCACCATCGGGGTGCATATAATACTTAGAACTATGGGATTCCTCAAGAATCATATCTCTAAATCCTCATAAAACACGTACCAAAATATTTTCCTTAAATCTTAAAATTCAATCTTTTACAGGTGTTAACTGATCCACAATACCACCTAAACCTTTGTTTGGAGCATTCTCCTCCAATATAGCTTGCTTCTGAGTATTTAAGATTTGTTTAGTTAAGCTAACCCTTAGCTCAAGTATTTTGGCATGAATCCAAATTGATTTAACTCTTTCCTTTCGGCTAAGGGTGTCTGCAACAACGTTAGCCTTGCCTGGATGATAACAGATTTCACATTCATAACCGTTAAGAGTCTCAATCCATCAGCGATTGCCGCATATTCAAATCTTTTTGATTGAATATGTGTTGTAAGCTTTTATGATTAGTGTATATAATACACTTGATACGTAAAGATAATGCCTCCACAATTTAAGGGCAAACACAACCGCACCTAACTCCAAATAGTAAGTTGTGTAATTCTTTTCATGTACCTTTAGTTCGCATGATGCGTAGGCGATCACCTTGCATCTTTTCTTCAAAACGCAGCCTAAACCTGTATGCGAAACATCATGTATACACAAAAAATCCTCTACTCCTTCGGGTAAGTAGAGAACAGGCGTGTTACTTAATTTTTGTTTTAGTATTTCTAAGAATTTTTCTGCTTAGGCCCCCATTCAAATTTGACATTCTTATGGGTAAGCAGTCAAAGGGGTGGCTATTATATAAAAGTTCTGAATAAATCTCTGGTAATAACTGGCCAGTCCTAGGAAACTACAGATTTCAGTTGGTGACTTAGGTACTTCCCAGTGGTGATTAGTTCAATCTTGGCGCGATCCACTTGGATACCATGCTTGCTTGTTACTGGTCCTAAGAAATGTACTTCTCTAAGCTAGAGCTCACACTTAGAGAATTTAGCATAATGCTTCTCCTGTCTTAACAATTCTAGAATAACCTTAGGGTGTTCTTTATGATCTTCTCTACTCCAATAGTAGATAAGAATGTAATCAATGAAGACACTGACAAACTTATCCAGTTACAGTTTGTAAACTCTATTCATGAGGTCCATGAATGCTGCTGTAACCCCGTGAAAATTTCGAGCCTTTAATTTTCATACTAAATATCCGTTAACACAAACATTTAATATTAACTTAGTGTCATTAGCATAACAAATCTATGTATCACATACCTTGAAACCATCCTAAAATTAATTGAGGGATTAGAATTGCCAATACATTGAAACTCAAAGTCAAGGGACTAATAATACCAAAAAGCTTAAGTTACCATGTTATGCCACCTAGCAAGACACTAATCACTTCCTAAAACATTCATGGACACTTGTCCTAACAATCTTCAAGCTCTAACACATCATAGGACACTAATTATCTCCTAAGACACCCATGAACACTTGTCTTGCCCATGATTTGCCACCTATCTTCTCCTTTGCCACACTTCTTCTAGTGTTGACACCTCAATTGACACTAATCACATTCTTAAGCCTTCATGGACACTTGTCTTAATCTTCTTAACATCCCTTTACTATAAATAACATTCTTTGATCATAATTTTCTTCACACCAACTCAAAACACAAACAAAGACTTGTGTGAGTTCTCTAGTTCCTAATTTGCAAGCTTCTCTTGGTCTTTTGAAGGAATCCTTTGAAGTTATCCTAAGTAGTAGTAAGCTCTCTTTCTTTAGCTCTTTCAATAAATAAATAGTTTTATAGCTTATTTCCGTTCAAACCCGTATTTTTATGCATAATAAAATTACCAACAAAAATACATAAGTGTTTTGTTGGGTAAGGCTATGGCTAGTATCCTAAATGCCTTAGCAACAAGCTCCAACTTTTATAAATCTTGCTCGGAGTTATTAGTGGTCTTCTTAGGAACCATAACATCTGGTCTTTCAGTACTCGAAACAGAGGGAACATGAGGGCCATATACCATCGATCTCCAGTAACCAGTGTTATGTTGTGACAAGTGGTGACCCATTCTTCGTTGCCATATCTTGAATTTATGACAAACGAGCATCAAGGCTTGTTTATCGATCCAGTTTTGTGAGGATCATGAGTGATTAACATGTCTCTAAGTTCTATTAAAAATTTTATTCAGAAAATAGAGTGTCAGAAACAACTTGTTAATCTGATTGGTCTAATTCTTCTCAATGTCCTTTGATCACTCAATCAATTATCAATTTAAGCTAGATTATCTTCTGAATCAAGGGTGAAGTCAATTTAGTGAACCATGCTCTACAATTTTTGGATCAAGGTGTGTGTGCTTTTCTTATAGAAAGGTTAATCAAATTAAGAATTCAATTAAACAGTAATAAACAAACACATCAAACTATCACAGTTGAATTTGGGAGTGATTGCAAATTCATATAGAATTCAAATAATGTAAGAGAATCTTACAAGTAGAGAATACTCTCCCTCACCAAGTAAACACATTCACTTAGTTTTTATGCTCTAGGCTCTAAGTGTTAACGAATTACAAAGAACAATCAAAACTATATATAGGAGGTGTGAATTGCTAAAAGCAACCTTTAACAGGTTCGTTAAATGATGTAACTGCCAGCAGTTGTGAAAACTGCTAGATAGTTACACTGTTACATTGAACTGCTACTCTTTTGCAAATTTAGTGGGAACAACTAGATTTCACTAAACTACTAGTTGGAAACTAGGATTTCTGAAAATTCTGAACTTTTGTCTTTGACTTGTTGAGTTAGTCGTTCTAGTCTTTCAGTCTTTGACTTTGGTTGACCTTGACTGTTGACTTGTTGACTAGCACTTTGATCATTAATACTTATTCTTCAAAAATTAATTCTTCAAGGGCAGTAGTTTGATGTAGCAGTAGTTGGAGCAGTTTTTTTGAGAAGCTTTCAAGGGTAGACAAACTGTTGGACTTGTAGATTGTATTTCAACTTATTTAGGCAAGGTAGATGTATCCTTTGGGTTTGAACATATTATATATATATATATATATAATATTATTACTTCCCCATGGTTTGTCAAATTATTAAGTTCAGAACAAATTTCAAATTTTGTACCATTTTCGTCCCTGACATTCTTGAGACATGCTAGTTCTTTCCAAAAACTAAGGTTAAATCAAATAATTGGACAAACTACATGGACGAAAATGGTAGTTAACTCATGCTTGTTGGACAAAACTCACATGTTTCAAGAATGTCAGGGACAGAAATATTAACATTTGAAATTTGGTCTGAACTTGCATAATTAATCAACCTACAGGCTTGAAAATGGCAGTTAATGTATATATGGTAGGAGTTGGTTACAAAGTCTAAAACTCCTTAAAAGTGTAAAAAGTCTTAAACACCATAATGTCAACCATAGAACACAATGAAACCCCATAAATAATAGAGTGAAGATTACTAAAACACCATATTTGTGGTTTGTTTTGTTTTGTATGATAAGGCTTCCATTTCCGAACGACTAACATTAGTATGTTTTATGTTGATTATCATGTTGTGTTTTATATCCATAGTTCTAGGTGGTGTGTTTGAAGTTTTATGGACTGTTAGGGTTTGAATATGGTGTTATGTGACATGTATTAGAAACTTGTACATAAGGTTTTGTGATGATTTGATGAGTTTGTTGAAAGTTGATTTAGAACAGGTTCTAAATATAATACTATGATGGAAAAAATATGTTATGATGATACAAAAGCATGTTATAAGTTTGATAATCTTGCATGTTGTACATGATGTTTGTAAAGTAGTAAAATGGGTGAAAAATGCATAATTTATGTGGCTTATGTAATACGATTATGATCAACATTTTATATTGACATAAGTTGTGTTAAAATATTAAGTCTTGATGATTTGGGATAGTTATGGTGAAGTTCGGTACAAGCCTATGGTTAAAAATGGTAAAAATCGGCTTTTTGAAGCGATTTTGTAAAACTAATTTTGAACATGTTATTAAATGATATTTTCATGACAATTATGGATATTTAAACTTATGTTAAGTACCCATGGTGTCTGGCTAGCCGTACATGGTTTTTCGGTTAACAAAATGTTAAAAATACGCGTATTTCAATATACATGAAATCAATTGTTTAAATGTGATATTGCATGATTCAATGTGTTAAATGGATATATGAATATTTTATGCAAATATTAAGGACCTACATGATGGTAGGATAGGAGACCAAGCATGCATACTAATGTGATTAAACGATATCTTTGTTACCAAGACGCTTTTTAGTTTTACTTATTTGTCGAGCATGAAATTATGCATAGGTTAACTTGTGAAGTTATTGCATGTATAAATGCTGTAAAATGATAAAGATTTAAGTTAGCAACTTACGTGCAATTTCATGTTTGGCGATGTACTATGTGATACGTGTTTGGGTAAATACGTTATAAAACGCAAATTGTAGATATATTCTACACAAATGGATGTGCTAACGGATATAACATGATGAGAATTATTGAATAAAATCATTCGGGTTTGCAAAATCATATATATATATATATATATATAATGGAGAAGGATAAAACGAAAACCCACTTGAGTTGATAAAACTCAAAAAACCTTTGTAAAAACCCCATGTAACATTTTTATTTTTTTCTAAAAAAATTGGAAATGTAACATACATATTTTTGAATACTTATATAAAAGAAAAACAAAAAAGCGCCTAGTAGTTTATTTTGTAAAAAATGTTAAAAATTTCATGTTACATAATATATATCCCAAAAAATGTAACACAAAAATTTTAACATTTTTTAGAAAAAAAAAGTAGGCGCTTTTTACATTTTTTTATAAAAAGTTCAAGTACATTTATGTTACATTCCCTGGTTTTTTAGAAAAAAAAATGTTACTTAGGATTTTCTTGAGTTTTCTCAACTCAAGTGGGTTTCATTTTATGTTTCACCTATAATTGTGTGTGTGTGTGTTATATATATATGTATATATAAAATACCAACATAACAAAAAATAAAGACGTTTTGAGAAACCATAAAGTCATGTGAAAAATCATAAGTTTGGAGAAACTTAGGGATTTGTAAAGTATTTGATCAATAAATCGTTCGAATTTGAATAAGACGTGTCGATCAATTCCTTGTGTAAATGATTCTTATAGTTTAAGCGCTCTCAAATGTGAGTTTCACTTCCCCACTTTTTACTGTTTTCTATAAACGTTTTGGGTAAAAAACACGCCTTAAAAAGATTTGTTATATTTTCGTGGAAATTGTGGTTTGAAATGATTTATTTAAGTTTTTGTAGAAAACATGGTTCTGCAAAGGATGATTTATATTTTCGTGGAAAACATGGTTTGAAAAGGATGATTTATATTTTCGTCGAAAACATGGTTTTGAAAAGTGCGATTTATGTTTTCGTGGAAAACATGATTTTGAAATTGATGATTTATGTTTTTTGGAAAAAATGGTTTTTGAAAAGGGCAATTTACATTTCGTTGAGAAAAATGGATGAATGAGATTTACAGCATTTGGGGTAAAACGACTGTATAGATATAAAATGTTTAAATATGAGTTGTGACGGTATACACCCTAAGTGGCCATTGAGAGGCACTTTTTGCCAAACTAGTCGTTTATTCATTAACACAAGTGTGCGTAGAAATGTTGATAGATCTATTGGGTTGACAGCTCCGTCGTGACCAGTCGCCCCTATTAAGTCAAAAGGACGAATTTATATTTTGTGATTGTCTAGCATTGATTATACCTCTATAAGTTAATATATACAGCTCAAAGGCTTTGCAACCCTCTGAATCCAAATTATTGGCTATAAAATTTAATATGACTAAACTGAAAATATTTTATACGAGAAAGCTTTTCCTAAAAGAAATTGTGGAGTAATTTGCTTTTAGTTTTTATATACGTGAAATCACCAACCAATGTGTTGGCACTTGTTAACGTGTTTTTCAGATACATGAGTTCAACTTCGGGATTTTGGCATTTTGCGTGTTTAGTGGATGCTATTAATAAAACTATATTTTTTGGACAACTTTTAATCAAACGAGTAATCTGAAATTTCCAAAGTTGATCAAAATTCGTGGGTAAAGAAGTCAAAGACGAGAGAAAAATTGAGAAAGTTGAAGAAGAAAAACAATGCACAAAATGTTTAGAGCCGTGCAAGTCATGTTCTAATAAAGACGAAAAGTATAAAGAGCTGAAACACTACACTGATAACCTAGCAAGCGATTTCAAAGATACAAAAGAAGCTTAGGATAAACTGAGCAAAATTATCAACGAATACCGTGATGCAAGTAGAGAAGATAATGCTACGCTTTCTATGCTCAAGGCAACGGTCATGGATAAACAAATGGCTATAAATATTCACATTGACATGATTTCGAAACTGAAGCAAGAACTGGAAGCTAGGAGAATAGATACGAAAAGAGTTGATAAGAAGTTGACCAGTTATTCAATAGCATCTTACATCTTAGATCAGATTCTTCCCAAACCTACTCGAAAAGATGTAAATGGGGAAGATGTGTATGGTTATAAAAACAGGTCTGGGTTATAATCGAGTTCCACCCCCGATGTGGAATAGTTATTCAAAGAAGAAACCAGATGGGGTGGAAAAGGCACGGAACAAAAAGATCAGTTGCCTCATAACATTGATGTGACCTATTCAAAGTCTGATGTTGATAATGAGTCAAAAATGGTTAAAAACGAAGTTAAGAATGTCTTGGGAACAGAAAAAGATAAAAATTTTGAAAACACTCAACTGAAGTATGACAAAGAAAGTTCGAGTTCACAACCTGAAAGTGACGAAAGTTTTCATGATGCTTATCTTAAAAAATCAAAACATAGTTCAAATGATGATCTAAATATTTTAATGTACAAAATATGTGGATCTGATCAACTATATTCTGACACTGAAGTTTTGATTCAGAATGTGAATTTGAATAGAGTCAAAAAAGTTTTCAAACTTGCTGAAATCGAAATGCCTAATTGAAAATTCTTCAAGTGATCGAAGTTCTACAAACTTTAAACGAAATAAATCGTATTATTCTAAACTGAGAAATTTCTACCCTAACCATCAACAAGATAAGCATTACAGGGGAAGAAATGGTTCGTGATTTAATAAGAAAAATTATAGTAAGTTGAAAGAAATAAGTTTGTAAAGAAAATGACTTTTTGTGCCTGCAAGTTTAGAAAGTATAAAAGAAAGTCAATTTTCAAAACAATCTAATGAAGATTTTTTCACTCAACAACAATGAAATAGGTTGAGGGATCCTGTGTTGTAATAGACAGTAAGACGTGATTTAGATGTAATCAGACTAGACACATTGCTAGAGAATGTTCACAAAAGAAATCAAAACCTGTTTCTGATATTAATAAAAATTCCGAAGATTTAAAACAAAAATCACGATGTTTGTTCCAACTCAGGTTTGGAAACAAAACAAAGCATCTGTCCATAAAGTGAAACCAATTTATATCAAAGTTTCAAAATATGAAACTAGTCAATCTTCAAGTATTCCTGAACAAAAGATTCTACATTTTATTTCAAGAAAGCAATGTCAAAAAATCAAACATGGGTTATAAAAGAAAAAGATTTTTCCAAAAATTTTGTTTCAATTAAGAGTCAGAGGAAAAAGTTGAACAGAAAAATGAGAAAGGAAATGATCAAAAAGTTGATTACAACGCACCCAAAACTGGAAAGACTTGGGTGTCACGACTTAAATAATTGTTTTTGTGATTGTCAGGGGATTCCGAGCTAAAAGTAAATCACGAATAATGAGGTCCCTTGGTAGATGACGAGGAAATTGGCCAGCTTAATAAGAAAAATTGTTTAAGAAAATGGTCATGACGGGTTTAAGAAAAAGACAAAAAGAGTTTTCATGTTAAGAAGAGAAAATGATAGTAAATCAGTAGGCTATCACAGTATGCTAAAGAAGTGTACTGTCAAAATGTTTAAACGGATCTCACTGATGATGTGCCAGTAGACTTCGCACATTCAGTGAATTGTTTTCGAGATACAAACATAAAGGAAAACTTATTAATTAGTGGGTTAACATCTCTCGGATATATGGTCTTAGTACACCAAAATTTCGTTTGAGAGATTACTGGAATTCTGAGTTACTAGGTCTTTATAGATAATTGATATCTGGGGTATTATACAAGTTTTTCTGATTTTGCGTAATCAATGGCCTAGAACTTGTAGAAAACTTTTGTTTTTAAACCCTAAAACTGCATTAAACTGAAAGTATGGAAAGATCTGACAATTGCATTCAAAAGATTCCAAAATATGGAACACCACTTTTAAGTCGAGCTTTCATCTCTCTGTCTGTTCGGTGGTACTAACCTGGGCTCTCAAGGTGTTGCACAACCCAGATACAGATATCAGTTATATATATTCACCTGTAAGATGAAATCAAAGGAATCTTGATACAGGAGTATATTCTGAGGTGGGAAACGCTATTAAGTCAAGTTCTAAGACATTTCATTATCGTATCTTGAAATAGTTGAGAAATGTGTAGAAGTTTAAGTGGACCCGTATACTGACAATCTAAGTGAAACTATTTACAACTTAAAGTTTAATCAAGATCAACGGTACTAGTGATAAGTCTCAAAAACTGATATGATCCTCTAACACAAACACACAAAAATGTATGTAAATATGTTTGTACATAGATATTTCATTTCCGAAAAACCAAAAAAATTTCAGTGTGTTTTAGCAAAAACTTTAAAAATCAAAAAGATTTATTTTTAGCTTAGTTTTTCGACTGCCAATGATGGAAAACTGATATTCAAAGTCCAAAGTTGCTGAATGTTGAATGAAACCTGGAGAACAATGGGTTAGGAACTTATCTGAAATGAAAATGTTTGAAATAATCAAAAAATTCATTAATTTGAAACTTAAAATTGACAAATAACATCAGTTTGTTCACAAAGTGATCAACCAAAGTCATTAACTTTAACTTGGTAGAAAAATTAGGTAACTAGAGTCATTAACTTGGACTTGGTTAACTGAGAGGATTAAAACTGATAAAGTGTTTAAAATTTGAAATTGTAAAAGTTTGAAGCTGAAATGTTTATTTGAATGTTACGAAGATTGTACAGGAAGCTCAAAGATAGGGGGCAATATGTCATGATAAAGAAAGATAAAAGAAGCTCAAAGAGAAGTGGAGACTACTGATATTCAATTCTACAAATCAAGTTCAAAGAAAAGGAGGAGATTGTTGATGTCAACTGTTGTGCTGAAAAGTCAAAGATATTAAAGTTATGAGGAATTATAAAGACTGATTGAGACTACGACATCCAGGCTGCGGCAACATCCAAGGGGGAGACTATTGATGCATATGTATGTTGCCTACATCATTGAGTCGTATCGAGTCTGTAATAGGAATACATGTTAGATCATATTGAAATGTATGTATAGGTATCTACGTACGAAGGTAAGTCACTCCGTACAAAGGTAGTCATCTTCATATGGAGGTAACCATGTTTAGTTCGTACGAAGCTAATCATGCTTAGTTCGTATGAGGATAGATGTAGTATAAATAGGAGTGCAAACTTAGTGTTAGATAGAACATTTTTGATGAATGATAAGGCGAAGCCCTGTCGGATTTGTTTCAGGCTGTAAACGTTTGAATATTAATAAAACATTGAAGTTGAAAAGTAATCTTGAACTATTTTCACTAATCTAAAATGAATTCCTCACATTTCGGATTAGGATAAACTAATTAGGACTAAGCTTATGAATGAAAACAAATCCTCACAAAACTGTACTTTTACTCTATAAATAAAAAGAAGACTATACATTCATAGCCAGCTTTACGCACATACATCCATGGATTTCTAATTTTCTCCAAAAACATATTATAGACACCTCCCCCTCTATCCTTCTCCTCTTTGAATTTATTAGAATCCCCTTCCTTTCATAGCAGCAAACTTCACATTGAAAAGTCTTAACACATGTTGCCTCTATTTTGCCACAAGGTACTTAACTTTATATAGGAGACTTATTTGACAAGAATAAAGAACCTATCTATAGACTATGATAATTAATCAATCCATTATATAATAACCTGTTAGACACTATTTTTTTCTTAAAAACACACAAATAGAACTTAATTTAGAAAAGAACCCGAACATTGTTTTTTTCCATTTCTTCCATTGGCACCATAAACACGACTATATTCTTTCTTTATGTTAACAACAACTTAGTTCTTAAAATGCTAACCTACAAATGTAAAGTGACTTCATTAGAAACAAAAGAAAAAAAACCATAGATAACATATTGAATAATTTGAGAATTTTTGCATGATGAAATCCAATATAGTTTGGGTTGTGTCTATGAAGAGCAATATTTGAAAATTAGATTAGACCAGTTAGTGTAACCAACATTTAGGCACGGGGCCAGTGTGATTTGGGTTTCGGCAGGCCGGTTTAGACAGGCTTGGTGGTTGAACCGGTGACCTACGTCATTGGTTGCATCGAGTTTAGGTAAAAAAAATTTTGTAAGTGATGAGATTTGATCTTATGAACTCTTGTATGTTTGGAAAATGGTTTACCAACTATTTTAGAAAGAAATTGTGTCTATGCAGGGTAATGTTGTGAAAACTAGATAGACCGATCCAATTGAGATTCGTGCTTAGAGCCAGACCGATTTCGGCATGATGATCTTTAGCCAGCTCCTCTCGAAAGATATTAATCTCTAATTTTACATACATTTAATATCATTTCAGATACTTTAATATCCTCTCCACAATACAAAAAAGTTTTGCTTTTTTGTTTTTATAAGAAACCAATAAATTTTCATTTACTTTTTTAAATATAAGTAACATAGCAAAATAGTTGTATTAAAGTTTAATTTTATATAGTATTTAAATTTTATGCAACGTTTGAATAAATTTTTAAAGAGTTAAATGTCATATTAAACCCTGTGGTTTGGGCCATTTTGACAATTTAGTTCAAATGTTTCATTTTTCACCTGTGGGTCTAAAAAAGTTTCACTGTTGTCATTTTAGTCCACTGGGTTAACTTCATCCATTTTTTCTGTTAACGAGAAGGATAATTCGGTCATTTTATATGTAATTCTTTAAACTAGAAGGGCAATTCGATCATATAAAATGACCGAATTGCCTTTCTCGTTAACATAAATAATGGATGAATTTAACCTAGTGGACTAAAATGGGAACGGTGAAACATTTTTGGACACACAAGCAAAAAATAAACATTTGGACTAAACTGTCAAAATGGCCCTAACCATAGGGACTAAAATAGCATTAAACTCATTTTTAAATTACTTATGAGAACATTTAGTTCTTGATTACAGTCGATTAGTAAAAGAGTAAGGCATCTGATTCACTATCCGATACAGTTGAAAACACTAATGGAGAGGACATTATATCATGTGTTGTTGTCTAATAGAGTTAGCTTCTTCACCAAAAACTAGGTTCTAAATGTTTTGACTTAACACTTAGTCAAAACTAATATTTGTGGGACACATTCTAAAATTTGTAGTAATGACTATAAATGTATGTTAAAATGATATTTTAACAACTAACGATGGGTGATAGATGTACAAAAAAAAACAGTGGGCTCACACAAAACAGTTTTAAATGGGTCTTTACCAACAACGGAACTACACACGAGAGGCAAGTATACTGATCGATATATAGCATAGCTAATGGCAAGAACCTGGATCAATATATTTACACTATAGGCGCCCTCGATACTAACCACTATCGACTCCTAGCCAAGCCCATATGGATCATGGATTTTGAACTAGTAACTAAGAGAAATTAGTGAAAGGCAAATAAAGAAAGCAAAATAAGTAGGTAAGAAGAACCAAGAAATAATTACTCATATAGGAAATTAGATATCGACTACTTAGACATGGAATCCTATTGGTAGAGTCATCTGCTTTTGAAAATTGGATAATGGCTACCAGATCTAAAGGCACGTCTGACTCGGGAATCACAAAGGCATCTTGGATCTCCTCTCAGTTTCACTAGAACAACAAAGTGATCCTAAGGGTTGTGCAAAGCTCACAAGGATAAAGTAATATCACATCTCGGTCTCACCGCACTATGGAATGTCTAAGTCTCTAAAAACTAGTTTCTCTTTTGGTCTCACTAAATCACCTAAACACATAAAGGGGGAATTTAATTCATTTAGCAAGGACTCGGGATGCAAGAATCAAAAGCTAAATGAGAAGGAACTCACTCTCGTTCAATTACCTAAAGAATCAAGACAAACCAACAACCTATCACCTATCGATTTAAAGAAAAGCATAAGTACCAGGATAAATTTTAACATTCAAACCTATTCCTAAGTCAACAAAACTCTAACTTAACTCAACACAACCACAAGCATAAAGCAAGTGATTAAAACATGGGATTTAAGCCCAAAACACATAGTAGTCAAACCGAGTCACATGTGGAACGAGATAAGCATGTCAAACATCATTATTTCCTTAAATTGTTACACAAACCATTAATAATCAGAAAATTAACATAGACATTAGCCAACTGATTTCTAAATCCCAAAAACGAGTTAACTTTATACAATCATTAACAAAGTCTAGGAAATCAATAAGAAAACCAACCAATCTTGGCATCCAAATACAAGTAATAAACTGATATAAAGAGGTTCAACATGATACCAAGTCTAAAACTGAACCTAGAGCTACAAAAGTGAAAAACCAAGATAATAAATGAACCAAAAACGCTCAGGTCTTCAATCTGGTAGCTCCTGATCCATAAACCCAGCTCTAAGCCATCCAAAATCCATTCCAGCAAGACTTGGAGGCAAAAGCTTCCCGAGCAATATGTGCCAACAACTCTTCCGTTCAACAGGACACTTGCGGACCGCTTAGGCAGCTTGGCAGTCCGTGCTCATTTGGTTTACTAAAGCGATGCAGGTTCTTTGGGGTGAGCGCAGATCGCTGCCAAGTTTAGGCAACCCGGTTTCAATGGTGATGACATCAGGAGGAATGGCACCTAAACCATGTATTTTAGTGCAAGACCTTTTGGTGTGCGTTGACCGCCTACGGTCCACGCGATGCATTTGCATTTTTTTTCTTTAGATATGGAGGCTAGGACTACAAGCGGATCGTGTCCTGCTCAGGCAGTCCCCTATCTTCAAAGGCATCAACTTAAAACTTCAAGCTTTTATACTATCTTCGATTAGACCTTGATTTCTTTCCCGAGTTTTAAAACTTCCCCTTCAATCAACACAACTTGACCAGTGATTATCTAAGTATTAGAATTATAAGAATTTGCAATGAAAAAACAACCAAAACATGAGGATAAATAAGGAAAATAAATGTGTAAATTTAATCATATCAACCAACCCACACACCCTCTAAACCGACTTCTATATCTACAACAATGCCATCATTATAGTAGAGCCCTCAACCACATGAAAAGAAACACCTTTATTACACACCTTGGTACCACTAAGCTACAAGCCCTTTGATGTATGTTTAAATTTTGAAATACAAAATATAAAACGCATTATAATATTCTTTGAAATCTACCATAAGGTTCAAGTTATTCTTTTCAAAGGACAAAGTGCTTGCTAAATATTAAGTCATAACTAATAATAAATATTATCGTGTTATGAATATACATCGAGATAGATGGTAAATGGGCAACAAGTTGCGCCGCTACCCCTTTTTGAATAGCAAAACTAAGTTTTCAAAAACTACATCCATAGATCTCGGGGTCATAACATTACTACGCATGACCCTTTGAACTCGACTAAGAAAGTCCACAGCCTCTGGAACTAGAAAACCAAAAGTATCAAAAACAAATGAGATAAACACGTGTTTGTTGTCAAGGCACACTTTCTCGTGTTTGGTCACTTTACCCGAAGCAGCCTGACCCACCGTGAAAGCACTACTCCCTAGCCCACAAGCGGGAAAACCCCTGTTAAATCCATGCATGCATGTTTTCCTCCTACTCATCCAAAGACCAGAATGTCGGCTGGTCGAAGGGTAGATCTCCCTTCCAACGGGTCAGTTAAGAAATTAACGGGTGCCTCTTTCTTAGCAGAAATACCAGCACGCCTGAATATGTCAAAAGGACATCCCTAACCAAATCATGATGATATTTGAACCACGGGAGCTCTCTACAATGAACTGCATGCTCCCCAAAAGATCCAAGCACGCCTTAAGACAAGTAGGGCATACCTCATCAACAGGAAATAAAGGAATCATGAGGCGATACTTGAGGATAGTACGGTACTCTACTAGCGACATATGCTGGCCTAGCCCATCTATAGGTATAGCAAGAAGAAAATCTTGTGCATGTGGTGCTCGTAGACACTAAAAGTGGCTTTTTGTCTAACGGTTAAATCAAACTGTACTTCGATGTCATGGACAACTTTACTAAAAAGAGAACTCGCCAATGCATGTTGGATTTAAGGAGGCGGTGTCCTTATTAGTGAAACCGCTGAAGTCAAAGCTTGAAATCGTATCACGAAGACAAGCCAAACTACAAACATAATCAGAATCCATACCACATATTTCAATGTCTCTTAAGATGTGGTCCTAAGCACCCACGATTGGTCCCTCGAGGACACAAAAGCATAGGATGAAGCCTCTACAGCCGAGTACAGCCCCAAACCTAATAGGTAAGAAGCAAGTCGCCACTGGAAGTCTCCAAAGAAAGGACATCCACAAACCACCAATTCCTCAATAGCCTCATGCAAACCTTTGTCAAAGAACAACACTGCATTTTCCATGTGTACAGGTTGGCATGGCCTCAAGCCAAAGAAAAGTTTGGCAATGCCCATAGAGGATCGAAGCAAGAGTAGTTCACTCTGTGGATCATAAAATCTACAGCCTTAGCAGCTCTTTTCTTTGCCCACCCACTAATAAAGCTTGCGTCTCTACTAACGCCCCCCCCCCCCCCCCCAAGAAGGTTCACCCCCACTAATGGCCTCCCGATGTCAGTTGGAAATAACCCTTCATGAAACTTGCTACCATCACCAAAGGGCAAAAATAGCTCAGTTTTCTTAATATTAAGTTCAAGGCCCAATGTTGGACCCGTCACCTTAATGATGTCCAACACTCTAGCCACCTCTTCTGAATCTCCAATGATAGTCCCATCGTCAAGATACCAAGCATGAAGAAAAAGCTTGCATTTGTCTCTAATCTGATGCACAAGGGGGTGCAAAACAAGAACGAAAAGAAGTGGTCCCAATGGGTCCCCTTGCCGAACTCCCGTGGTAGACCAAATGTGCCCATCTCTAAGATACAATCTTGTTGGTTGCCCGTATAGAAATTTTACCCACAAAGAAATAGAAGGGCACCTCATCCTTTAAGGCTGATCTATCCACCTGGTTAAAAGCATTAGAAAAATCTATATTAAGCATTGCAAGAGACCCATGAGTGTGACGTTTATTTAAAACCTTGTTGACGCTGTGTAAAATGGTCTCTGCGCCACCCGACACGCCGAGCCCAAACTGAAAATCATTAAGGTACTTGGTCATTTCTTTACCAACACCCTTTATGGCAACCTTGGAAACAAACGCCTCCATATAGTACCCACTGCAATAGGTCTAATCCCATTGTTTGGTTTTAAGAGCGGTGTAAGGTGAGCAGACGCAACAAACTCTGCCAAACTCGATGGCCATTTCCCCCTAACAATAAGTTAACTACCGAAGTGATTGCGAATAAGAGATCAGTGGCAATAGCATACCCATATCCTCATGACGCATCCAAAATGTGTTGTGCCCTCAAGCCATTCCTCTCACATGAGGTCCTTTTAGGAAACGATTTAATGCAACCAAGGACACTATCCAGCTCAGCTACAAGGGGAGGCTTAGAATATATAGTACCTGGCATAGATGGAGGTTCTCTGTATCGGTGTTTAGCCTCTAAAGCCTGCATGGTATTAAGTTCATTTAAAAATAAAAATAATAAAGTATTGAATTTATTTTTAATTAAATTTGTTTTTATTATCATTTTATGTACGTAATACAAATTGGGTCTAAACCATCAAAAGATATGCTATTTATTTTCAAGAAGATGTATGCAATCCATGGCCACCACCGCCTAGTTAAAATAAAAAAAAAAAAAAAAAGTCTAGGAGGAATCGTTTTAAGTTTTAACAAATGGGGAAGTAACTATGGGACGAGCAAGACAAAGCCAATTATATGTTGTCAGCAAAGTACTTGTTAAAACAAACTTTGGTCACTCTCTCATTATTAAGCTCAATTACAAGAAACTTTCTTAATGGTTAACAACTTATCAAAAGCTTAGAATCCTTTTTTTGGACTCCTTACAACAAAACTATTTTTAAAGAGAAAATCATGACTGGAGGAATAAGACGGGTAGCACGGTTTGCCTGGCATCGACCATATTTTGCCTGTAATATAATATGTGCTCTCATTTCTTGGTTATTTTAGTAATCCTCCTTCCAACTATTTTACTAACATCCTGATAACTTAAAAAAATAATACATATTTCTTTAGGTGATCTTTACCTCTAAATCCAATCATTATAAAACGAAGAAAATAAAGATCAACAGAGGCTCAACAAGATGAGTTGGTGTAAGCCAAAAATACTAAACTACACTCGTAACAAGCAAACGCATTTGTTAGTATAGAACATTGTAAAGGTAAGATACTGAATACAATCTATGAACACAATTGTCAATACTAGGTTATCAATTAATATGTAAACTATATATTGAAAAATTAAATTAAAGTTTAAAGAAACATAATTAAAACTGGAAAACGAATTGGAAAAGAGTCGGAGAGGATCACAGTTAAAAAAGTAACCATTCAGAACTCAATCATCAAAAAGTAAAGGAAGTTTTGATTGATTATGCTTATTGTCTCAAAAGTCAATTTGAAAACAATGTGTGAAGTGATAAGATAGATTAGAACTGAGTATGGTTAAACCCGCTGAGGTAGAAAGTGAAGCTATAAACACACCCAAAAACCTAGTTCAATAAAGCAGGATTCTTTTGTTTAAGGGTTTCTAGGCTGGGTTCAAAACTGATCAACAAACATTGCGGCTTATGACATAATCAAGATTAACCATGAAGAAAACTCTAAGTAGTTTCAAGATCCTTATATTCAAATCCTTCTCTTAGGTGACTCACATATTTACCGATTATGTTACCATGTTGTCTATTACTAGTTAAGGTTTCAAGCCCAAGATTAACGGGCATCTATATATAACCTAGAGATTATAGAATTCAAATTTAGCATGCATAACTTTATTGAAAGACTGATTCAACCACACAACCCAACATCACAATAAATACTAACATGCAATTGTGCACATCATAAGATAAACCATAACAAAGTTTATTGAAATGACACTAGATAGACAAATCAAACATTCAAATATCAAACCATTCTAAGATCCTCAATCCTCAAGCCTTCTAACTTGTTTGATCTTCTTCTCCTCTAAAACAACCTTTTTTCTCCCTTTGAGTTGTCCATACTCACCCGAATGGGCTGGAATTAGGGTTTTTAATGACATTGGCGGTGTGAAGGGTACGAGCCCTACCTCCTTAACTGTGAACGGGGTTGTACCTGTATCGTTTTTCTTGTTTTTCCTTGTCTTTTTAATTGTTGATGTTCCACACATCTAGATCTTCTTCTTTTCCATCAAAATTTATAAATCTAAGATTATTTTTCATTACTTATATATTCAAATCAAATTTGCATTATAAACGGTAACAAATACGTGAAATTGCATCCAAAATACTTGTGATACTTGGAACACATCTAAACCTTACCTTATGTGTGTGTAGGGGAAGTATAGACTGAAAACTCACTTGAGTTGCGACAACTACGAAAATCCTTTATAAAACTTATGTAGCAAACCGTTTTTTTAAATTAGGGCATATATTATACATAATTTCAAACGTTTTGAGCCAAAGAAATCCAAAAAGTGCCGAGTAATTTTTTTAATAGTTTTTATATGTAACAGATGTAACACCTGTTACATATAAAAATTATAATTTAAAAAAAACTCCTCGGCAGGCTTTTTGGGAACCATGAAAAAGCGAGGAACCGGGGAACCACTAGTTTTACACGTAACAAACATTTTATTCTCTTTAATATTAGTATAAACATGCAATTGTGCACATCATAAGATAAACCATAACAAAGTTTATTGAAATGACACTAGATAGACAAATCAAACATTCAAATATCAAACCATTCTAAGATCCTCAATCCTCAAGCCTTCTAACTTGTTTGATCTTCTTCTCCTCTAAAACAACCTTTTTTCTCCCTTTGAGTTGTCCATACTCACCCGAATGGGCTGGAATTAGGGTTTTTAATGACATTGGCGGTGTGAAGGGTACGAGCCCTACCTCCTTAAGTGTGAACGGGGTTGTACCTGTATCGTTTTTCTTGTTTTTCCTTGTCTTTTTAATTGTTGATGTTCCACACATCTAGATCTTCTTCTTTTCCATCAAAATTTATAAATCTAAGATTATTTTTCATTTCTTATATATTCAAATCAAATTTGCATTATAAACGGTAACAAATACGTGAAATTGCATCCAAAATACTTGTGATACTTAGAACACATCTAAACCTTACCTTATGTGTGTGTAGGGGAAGTATAGACTGAAAACTCACTTGAGTTGCGACAACTACGAAAATCCTTTATAAAACTTATGTAGCAAACCGTTTTTTTAAATTAGGGCATATATTATACATAATTTCAAACGTTTTGAGCCAAAGAAATCCAAAAAGTGCCGAGTAATTTTTTTAATAGTTTTTATATGTAACAGATGTAACACCTGTTACATATAAAAATTATAATTTAAAAAAAACTCCTCGGCAGGCTTTTTGGGAACCATGAAAAAGTGAGGAACCGGGGAACCACTAGTTTTACACGTAACGAACATTTTATTCTCTTTAATATTAGTATAGTATTAACATCCATATCTTTAATTTAAAAATAATTAACATCTTACGTGATTACATGTGTTTGTGTTCCCTATCGAATCGCAGGCACCCTTTAGCTGAAAGCATGCTTAATCGGTTGAAAAACTAAAACCAAACCAGATTCTAATTCGGTTGATCATGAATGAAATCGGTTTTGTTCGATTTTCGATTCCACCCAAAAATATCGTCAAATTGAACAACCCAAACTGATGAAACCGATTAACCTACAAAACTGAATTGATGAACACTACTAATTGGTTCTCAGAGTTCTTGCATTATTTATGGTTGTGAATTGAACTCTTACTACCTATATATACATTGATCTAGTTACGTAATTAGTCAATTTTCTGTTTTAAATGTATGAAGTGGATATATAACTACGAAAATATACAGCTATCTAGTGATGTAATTACGAGACATATATGATGCATATAGTAAAGTTTTGTTATGCGTGTAATTACGAACCATTATATATATGTCATATGCGCACAGTTACCCCTATTAATCTTAAATAACTCTAATTTCATACACGTAGGCACCCAATTCATCTTTTCTATTGAGTGCTTATCAACAATTAATTAGATTATATTCGTGGATATTATATACACATGTTATGTAGTTATAAGTATGTGTTACGTAATTACACAGAGACTTTGTATACTTTGCATGTTATCAAGATTTTTTACATTAACCAGCTATTTAATATATTTTTGTTGATTTTATTTTTTTAGCTCAGCTGTTAGTTCACATATGACCTGAACATTGGTTCCCTGTTGCTATCACTCGAGAAACCTTTTAACACCTAAATACCATTAAACCTTGTATTTGCAAAGATTTAAGCCCATGTTATTTTTTGTGAAGGGTAAGCATTATATCACGAGACCACTAGTTATGGATGTGTGGCTATTTTTAATTAACTGTGCCTGCTTTACCGATTTAATTCTTTTTTAATGGCTAACTAAATCACCAGATAAACATACTAGAATGCCCTCAATCGATCAAATGCATCTGTCCTCCATAACAGTCAGAGTTGGATACATACCCGAGCCACCAAGCCACCAGTTCCATGGAAAACCCGCCCACCCGAAGGCCCGCTGCGGTAGAACCCGGTTCGGCTCAGTTTCAAACTGTCGACCTTCCGGAGGCTTAGTTCTAATTTAATTGCCACGACCAATCTCTTTAAAAGTGATGTTAGTGGGAGTAATATTTGAAATCTCAAGAAGAAAAGTCAATTGACTAACCTTTAGACCAGCTTGTCATGACTTACCGATTATTTCTAGCTCACCCTCTGGTACACCGATATTAATTAGGCCATGAGAATTAGTTTTGTTAAGCCCTCATCTCGTCTTTTTATTTTCAGCCCAAGTAACATGTCTTGAGGCCCAATTAAGCTTTTCACCGATATAAATATTTCAGCCCACATACTTGACGTTCAAGCTTCATGGACTTTTAGCACATGAATTTTATCCCCACAATTTAATTAGAGTAAAATGCAATTTTACCTTCAGGGGTTTTATCTCGCTGATCCTTTTACTCCTTAGCACCAAAATCTTGTTGCTCTACCTCCGGGCAAATGCCAATTCCCTCATACTTACCCTCTGCTGTAAAATGACTTAACAGTTTTGTTAGTTGTCATGCAAAATGACCATTTTACCCTTTCAATCTTGCCCCCTTGTTCTTTCAATCTTACTACTACCATTTTAGTGTAGCCATTGAAATTTAACTTGATTGTAGTTGAAACTAATAATTCATAAGAGTGACATGAAGTTTTGACTCGTTAACCATGTTTATTTGACTAAGCTTCGTGTTTCCTTAACCTACATAATAATTAAAACAAGTAGTAATATCGCTACATTTAATAGCTAAATAATATGGAATAAAGTTTTTACAAATTGTACTGATCAAATGGCTATGTAAGACTGTAACGGTGCAAAGTCGTTGGAACCCAAACGTTAAGAAACAAAGAGCATGTGATTTTCTCGGTAGCGGTTGTTGATCAGGGCGGTTGAAATTTTTCAGAGACCTTCACAGAACTCTATAATTTTAGCATTTTTGTTTGATTTCTTTCTTTGATTCCTTCAAATACATAATGCAATATTGCAATTTGAACTCCCACACCAACGGAAAAACAAAAGGGGTGCACATAAAAAGTAATAACTCGCATTATGGTCCTTTGTTAAATCTATAACACTAAGATAAATATTAAAAGTATTGTTGGTAAAACTACAACACACTTATTGAGGAAGATGATGTTGTGTTGGGCCTTTGAACCCAATTTGATCCACTTCTCTGGCTCAAACAAGTCCATTAGGGCTTGATCCAGTTGACTCATCTTACCCCCACAGGACACTAGTGGAGGACACTTTATTATAGCTAACCTCTTCAATCCCATGATTTTTTTCTAACATCAACATCGTTACACAGTAATCGTGTCAAATGTGGACTTAGACCATAATCATGAAACATATAAGCATGATAAAAATAAACACAGTTTAACAATAAGATTGCTTTTAGTTTTAAAAGAAACATGCATCACTTTGATCCCCAAGAACTCGAGTACTAACCATTAATGGTTAACTCTTTTATATAGAAATATTGAATACAAAGATTAGCAATAGCTATGTGAGATTTGATCATAACAACAGAGTGATTAAACCTAAATACCCAAATCCAAGTCCTGAAACAGGTGTATAAAATTTCTTAATAGATGCTTTACTTAGAGCATTCACAATAAATTTTTTTATATTTGTGTAAATGAGTTAATTATGTTATAAGGAATTGTTGTTAGTAATTTTGAGTGATTGTGAGTGAAGAAGAGAGAAAATGTTATTATTCATCTGTAAATATACGGGAACAATGTACATTTCTTATAAATTTTTTAATATATTTAAAAGTGGTTGTGAATAGAGTAGAGATAAAATGTAATGATAAAGTTATAAAAAAATATTATTTAATTGATCAGAAGAAAGAAAAAAATAATGATTTTTAGTATAATTATATGGATAGGTAAAAATAATTGATTTTGAAAGCTCTTATTATAACTTCTTTTTCACATCCCGGTAAAGGTCAACATAAATCAGCCATCTTTTTAAAGCTCCATAGGGGCGGATCTACCCATAATTGTGGGTGAGCGGGCCGGCGCACTACTTGAAAAAAAAAATCAGTGTTAAAATTTACGCAAAATCCTGATTGCGCTTCTTGGAAATTTTCAACCACACCCCTTGGAATTTTTAAGCGCTCTTTTTATAAAAAAGAATCTTACAAATTTATTAAAAATAAAAAGGATTTGTAAACACTAATTTTTATTAAAATATAACCTAGTTTATATAATTATCCTTTAACCACTTTCAGTTAACAATTTAACCCAATCACTTTCACTTAATAATCTAACCCAATTTAAAGAATCTACTATAACCCAAGCCTAGTTAACACAACCCAATCAAATTTTGAGTAAAATAAAATAACCCAACCCAACCGCCCCTCCCAATTCCTTTCTCCCGCTTTCACATTCTGTTTCACCCAACGTCCAGCGAGTAAGCGACGCAAAAAACAGTCAACAACAATATCGACGACAACCGATTTCTCGCCAAAAAAAAACTTGATTCTGCCCACCAAACCACCTGGAATCCGAAATTTAACGAGTTACCTTCGTATATTTATGTTTTTGTTGTTGTTTTATGTGGTTTTTTTAGGAGAAATAGAGTTATAGAGATGTTAGAAGGGTTTGAAATTTATGTGTTTTGATGTTTTTTTTTGTTGTTCTAGACTTTAATAGGGTGATTTTGTTGTTTTGACAATTAAAACTAGGGCTTGAAAATTAAAATTGAAAATTATGGACAATAGTTGAACATGATTTTTTATTTTGTTTAGGGTTATTAGATTTTATCACCCCAACTATTAGCAATTGGCCACAACCACCCTAACTAACACTTTGACGCCCGACAACACCAACTTAATATTTAATGTGTTTTGGCACCACACTGTTAACTGAGCATTAATTCCGTTAGGTTTATTTGCCTATGTGTCAACTCCTTTCCTATGTGGCACAAGATCCCTTTAAAACCTATTATATTATAGTAAAGAACAAACCATAATCTTCATCCTACACCTTACTTTCTTAAGCAACCACCAACACCGACACCTTACTTTCACCGACTCCACCACCACCGACACCTTACTTTCACCGGTTACCACCAGCATCATTTTCTTCCTGTTGGCTATCACAACACTATTTTAACATATTCAAAAATTCAATTTTATTTATTTATTTATATAATTTCTTTTTTGCATAAACCAATTTGGTAGTTTCTATACTTATTTATCTACACAAACCTTCAATCCAAATCCTTATCATTAACAATCACCTACAGATTCCATGTTCCAACGATTCACTTTCAAACAACAAATTCAATGATTCACTTTGAAACTATCCCATTAAAAACAAGAAAATTTAATACCTCATTGGTAAGGAACGAAATTATAATTTTCTCTTAGAAAAACAAAGTAGTGATCACCGTTTTCGTGGCTAATCCATTCTCATTAGCTCAATTAGCAACCAGCATTCTGATTGGAACACATCTACCACTTCGATTTCATTCTTCCATGGCTCATGGATTCAACAGATTCAACGGAACTCGTGTATGGTGTGTCGGTATGAACTCCCGACGGATTCACCAGATTCAACGGCTGAAAGAGAGAGGGGCGATTCTGGGTTGCGAGATATGGTTAGATGGTGTGGTGGGGGAGAGAGATTTGATCGCCGGAGGCGTGGTGACGGTGGTAAATCTGCTGAGGATCTTTTTGGTAAATCTATTGAGGAACTATCATGCGGTTTATCGGCGATAATGGGGGAGAGAGATTCGGTTATCGGAAGTGTGGTGACGGTAGTAGATGGTGGTGATGGGTTGTTGGTGGTGGATCTGTCATGCTGTTTATCGGAGATGATGGTTGTGGTGCTTTCGGAGATGGTGGTGGTTGGTGGAGGTAGAGGTGACGGTGGCAGGCAGTTCGTGGAGTTCATGGCAGAGAGGGTGGGGGGTTGGGGTTCTAAAGGGACATACCAGCTTTTTAAAGGACCTTGTGCCACATAATTATATCCATATAGGAAAGGGTGCCACGTAATTATATTCACGTAGGAAAGGAGTTGACACTTGGGCGAAAAACCTAAGTGAATAGTGTGGTGCTAAAACACACTAAATGTTAAGTTGGGGGAGTCGGACATCAAAGTGTTAGTTGGGTTGTTAGCAGTCAATGATCAATAGTTTCGGGTGATAAAATCCTATGATCCTTTTTGTTTAAGTGTTTAGTGTTGTTTATGAACTCATGAGGTATCCTTTCTTTATTAATTGTTTTTTGTTGTTTTATGTCGTGATTAGGAAAAAATATAGATTTATAAGGGTTTGATCTTTTTATGTTTTGATGCTTTTTTGGTTGTTTTAGACTTGTAGTTAATAATTTTGTTGTTTTATTTAAAGTTTTGTTTGTTTAAACGATTACTTTTTTTGAATGACAAATTTGTAATGCGAACGGATCACTAGAATATAATCGTGACACCAGTGGAACCACCCGATCATATCCATCTCCACTAGACATAATGCCTATACACCAATCAAGCAAGAAACCTAATAAATATCAGAAAACCCCCTTTGTGAGAATTGAACTCAGGACCTATTGGTCTTAAAGACTTATTCCAAACCCAATAAATATTGGCCACTAGACTATAAAGCTATGAGCTATTTAAATGATTACCAATCAACATTTAAAATTAGCGCTTGAATGTTTAAAAAATAAAATTAAAAATGACGAACTATGGTATTGATTGAACATTATTGTTTATTTTGTTCAAGTGTTTAGTATTGTGTTGTGAACTTATGGAACAATTTATATGTGATAGGAACATGTGTACGGAATTTATGGCTTGATTTCTCAAGAGGAAAGGGGTTGAACCACTTTTTTTCATCGGATTCTTCTAATTAAAGACCAAGATATCTTTAAGATAAATTTTTTTGTTGTTTTATTTAATGATTAGAAGAAATAGAATTAGTGAAAGTTTGAACTTTAATGGTTTTTTATTGTTTCTTTACTTACTTATGATGGTTTTCATGTTGTTTACTTCTTTTACTTAAAACTTTGTTTGTTACCGTGATAAGAAGTTAGGAACTAAGGTTTTATTGTTTGAAAATTGAAACTGACCCAACCTGACCTGATCTGATCCCATCCGTTATGAAAGTTTGTTTGTTTATGTTTATTTGTTTTACATGACCTGACCTGACCCGATCCGACTCGTTATGAACCAAATTTTTTTCTATATAAAAGGTCCAAAATCTTTAAAAATTTCCTTACCCAAATCTCAAATACCTTAATTGACATGAAATAAACAATTCTATCATGCGCGTATAGTACTTAATAAGTTCTCAATGCAAACATGCCTATTAACCCTTTTTAAACACATGTATACTAAATATATAAGTTTACACTAGAACATTCACAAAGTTCATAATATTCAAGCAAGCAATTTCGTATTGTGTAACATAATTAATTAGGAGTAATTAAAATCAAGCCACCTCTATTATGCACAATTACGTAATCACTTACCATGTTGTATAAACAATAAACACTTGAACTGCATGCTTATTTCAAAAGACTTTCCAGTTTAGTATCACGTGTTTAATAAGTTTATTGTCGCCAAACCAATTAAATCGAACCACTTTCACAAATATAACTACATAATAAGAAGAATGAAAGATGTGTTCATTAAATTATTCTATATGTTTATGTATAACAGATTACAAATGATCCATGCAGTCAATAGTTCAAACAAGGTTAAAAGTAAAGACGTCCAGTCCAACACATCAGCTTCGCTTTCATTTTAAAGAATCACGCGTGGATTAGGGTACACTATTTGGATAGCATGGGGAATTCGGATTTGTGGGTGGTCCAACAGTAACAATTTCGGCTCTTTTTCCAGTTTTCTTGATGCGTTTTACCACACTCACTGGATCAACGTCTCCGGCGACAACTAACATCTGTTTTTCAAGATCAACTGATACTTGTTCTATGCCTGATAGTTTTGTCACAGACTTTAGAACCTCTGTCCTGCACTTTTGGCAATGCATATTCACTTTCACCGCTATTTTGATCTGATGCATGAAAGTAATCTTTTATCCGTTATTCGCCAAAAAAGAAGCCACTACAAACTATAAGTATATGTTGAAATTTGTTATATATGCTAACTACCATGAAACTAAAAACATGCATTGTTATCATATACATACAGTTTTACACAACTTTTTTCCATTTACAATATAAAAGCATATATGATGCTTGTAATGCTCGCTTTGTTTATGGGCATAAGAATACTTAAGGTTGCATACTTTCAACAAAATCACCGATCTTAGAATTTCTGCCACTCAATTAGCATGCTCAACTATCGAGTTATCATCTTATCCAAAAGGGAATGAAAATGCCATCATGCCTTGATGGTATTTAACCAATATAACTTCTAGTGGAAGACCGATTTGGGATTTGACTAACATGTCACATGCAATGTCCATGTTTTGCAAGCAACTTTTTTTTTTCTGGTTTTGTTAGCTAAGAAGGATATTCTAATACCAGATATCAAGTTAAAAGGTAAAAGTAATACGTGACAAATACAAATACAAACAACACAGAGGACACCGCTAAAGACAACTGGAACGATGCCTTAAAACACAATGCAAGTCGCGTATTACCTTAGCCATTTCAACGCCGCTGACAAGCTAGCTAGTCTAGTAAAATGAACACACGGGATATTGCGACTATATCTGTGTACGCAAGTATATATACATTTCAATGCATGGGATAGAATATTCAAAATGCATATAGGCACACGCATAGAATGTGTCAAGTTAACATTCAATGAGAAACTTTCAAACTCAAAAGGACCTAGATTCTTCTGTAACAAAGAAGGAGATAAGAAATTGTTATTTTGAGACTCTCGTTGGGTATACTTTAATGCAACTGGTTACATTAAGTGGCAACCATGATAATTAGCCAATTATAAAACAAAGTTAATAATATCCAAATGTTTATATATATCAAAACGAGTTAACTTAAAATTAATAATAAAATGTTTATATATATCAAAACGAGCTAACTTAAAATTAATAATAATATCCAAATGTTTATATCAAAAGTCTAGTTTAAAGAGTTAACTTAAAAAACGAAGTCAACTGGTTATATCGTTTTCTTTGAAACAGTAAGTCATGGTTATTGGTTGGAGACCATCATCGTATATGAAGCCAACTTGTCAAAAGGCATCAAACGATGACAATATCAGTTTATTGATCGTGTGTTTAGAAGTTAATAATAATATCCAAATGTTTATATCAAATCTTCCTTCAATATGTCATCGTGTTGGTTACTTAGTTTACCTCAGGCAAGAGTTTATTTATTTTGATCATAAAATATCCTCGTAAAAATATTATTTATAAACGCCACGTCAAATGTTCATTAATTAGCAAAAGTTTGTCATTTCTCTTTTTCTCTATAGGATGTGTGCAGTTAAATATTGAAGTTACTGTATATGCATCGGTTAATACTCACACACAATTTTATTGACAAATTCAAATCCAAAAAGTAACATGCATGATAACACAATGCTACACATATTATTGTCATCGACGTAAAAGCGCCAACAAGAGCCATATTAATAAAGGAAATCATAGAAACCAAAAAAATATAGAAAAAGAAAAACTTAGAACCCGTTGATAATCCGTCACTGATTTCGATGACGAAAAAGAACTGCCAGCGGACATCTGGCGTGGGTAAGTTTAAATCCAGTCATCTTTCATGGGAAGTCATTGCCACCAAATATTACGTCAGTGATCCATCACTAAATTGACGATCATAGTTTGGATAAGATTCTCACCCAAACTTTTTAGTTGTTTGTTGGTGGGGGCTAATCGTGATGGATTGTTGGTTATTGATTCCATGTATAATATTTTCTATATATAACCATAAAATCCAACATCAACCACTTTATATTCATCAACCATAAAAAAATAGTTCTTTCCTTTTTTTATCTTTTTATTGATACTTAAAACTACAATTGCTTTCTGACGAAGGTCACCCAATGGACTCCCTCGCCCTGGACCTATTTCTTTGTATCAAATGTATTAGGTCTGGCCCAGTCTGACGCTCCATGTCACCAAACCCAGATTTGGTCAAAGATGGAGATCTCCCTATCGCCTCTGGTACTGTTCCAATGAGAAGGATAAAAGACATGACATCTTAGTCACATTTAATGGTTTGAGTGGCGTCGTTGAGGAAGGCGAGCGTGGGTGACTCATTCGATTGAAAGGAGAGTATGCATTTGATGAGATGGAAATCATTACCCCTCGGAAAGGAACATCCTCCTGTTTTTGACCGGACATTCTTGTTGTCCAAGGAAGTGTCGGGTGGTCCATAACAGTGGACAACCTGTCTCGAGAATTCGGCTCCCTTGGTATAAGCAAGAATGAAGATTAAGATAAGTTAAGCACTCCCAACCATTAGCACAAAGAACACTGAGAATTAACTTTCAAATGCATTGATTTTGAACATTAAATCCTATGATCCACATCAAAATTCCCACCAATTAAATACAACTTGAATATCATTTAAAACACAAAACTAAAAAATCTTCACTACACCGTTATAACAAAGAAAAAGAAATGTTAAAAAATATGTTTAAAAAGGTATTAACATGTTCGTTAAAAAAACTATTTAGGGCAGGAAAGTAATTTGGTTAAAGTAAAAGAAAAGAATACAATAATTAAAGAGTAAATTGACATTTTAGTCACTGAGTTTTGTCCTATATTGACACTTTAGTCCAAATAGTTTTTTTCTCCTATGGGTCTATAAGTTTTCCATTTTCTTGTCATTTTTATCCAAACCATTAATTTCGTCAAGAAATGTCAGTTAACTCAGGGTTATTTTTGTTAGATTACAAATATGTTTTTGTTTTTTCCATTTTCATCCAATTTTTTTACATTTATCTTTTTTTAATCATTTATATTACAAACTATACTATAATTAGAAATTATAAATATATATAAACTGTTTAATAAAAAAAACCCTTTAACCCCACTACCATCACCACCACCCCACCACCCTGCCCACCGCCTCCCTTCCGCCCTTAAACCCCCATTAACCTCCACGTGGACCACCACTGATCACCTCCATTACCTTTTACAACACTAGAGACAGAATCAATGAACAGAGAAGATGGACTGCCTTTTTAAAAGACCTAGCTACTGCTGACCTTAGCGGCTAGGGTTCCGATCGGATTATCTAGTGAGCTTCTTCAACATTAAGACATATGATACTTGCGGTTTTGTAACGTTTTGAGGAAGACGATGGTTAGGGGGTTAGGGTTTATGGTGATGAAGAGGATGGCTCGGGTTTCCGAGGAGAAGGCGATGCCTAGGTTTCAGAGATGTTATTGGAGATGGAGACGATGGTGACAATGGTATTTAGATCTGAAACGTGGTGGGGAGCTCGCTAGTGGTGGCTTGTGTGTAGTGGGGTGGCAGTGGTGAAGGTATGCGACATGAGGTGGTGGTGATTGTGGTGGTGGAGGTAGAGGGACAGGTGATGGTGGTGGTGGTTGTTTTAGAGAGAGAGAGAGAGAGAGAAGGGTATTTGTGATAATTAGATTTTAATTCTGATACTGATCTTCTATGTACAAAACTAAAATTGAGTTGAAAATATAAAATAAAAGGAAAATGTGTAAAAAGTCTATAATGCCCCTGACTTAACATTAAAAATAGACTAGGTTAATAAATGAACTAAAATGAAAAAAAAATAGAAAACACAAGGAACAAAGTAGAAAAAAAACTATTTGAACTAAACTAGCAATTTGAGACAAATCTCAAATATTAAAAATGACAATTTACTAATAATTAATCTATATGGGTTGTAGAAAAAGTTTACATAAAAAAAATAGACTAAAAGACAAAAAAAAAACACTATTTATCTTCTTATAATAACTATATAAGACTATAAAAACAATTTGGTAAAAGTAAAACAAAAATAATACAATAACTAAACTAGATAAGTTGCAAATGAAAAAGTTTATAATAAATAACGAAAGAGACTAAAAGACAAAAAACACTATTTTTCTTATAATAACTATTTAAGATTAGAAAAGTAATTTGATTAAAGCAAAAATATAATCATTAATTAAAATACATGAGTTGCAAACCAGAAAGTTTACATTAAATGACGAAATAAACTAAAATATAAAAAAACGTTATTCATTTTCTTATAATTTATATATAGATAACTAGATCTTTTATAATCAGTAACTGAACTAACGGACTTCTATTTATAAAATCAATAAATAATTTAATCCTAAAATTATTAGATTATTTAATTCATTATAACCCAATATTATAAACAACAAATAGAAATAGAACAACAGTACAATTTCCACTTTTATTTATTACGTGTGGAATCCGGTTTGTAAACAGATCAGTTTTCTAGAATCCGTTTTTGAACAGATGTTACATATAAGCTAAAGAAAAGCGTTGGGACAGGCATGTGGCAAAACAAAAGCGATGCCTAAACCTTCTTTTAACATGTAGCCATATACATGGTCACAATATAAGCAATAAAGCTAGCAACATGCTTTAGACGTACACAACAACTATATCATAACAACTATATCATCGTTCTAACTTTCGGGTTATACGTTGGGCTAATTTGGTTGTACATCATCCATGTTTCAGCTGGTACCATTGGTAAGCACGTTCCTAAAATCCGTCTTCACTCCTGTACCATAAGTGGGTGGGGCAGTGCTTTCTAGCGGTGTCGCGATCTACCATCCTCTCACCTTCATCATTGCCACTTCCATCACCCAGCCTCGTTACCACCCTCCAGACCAAGCTACAACTACTAACACTATGCAACTTAGCACCACTTAATAGGGTGAAAATGACTGAATTAATCAAACCGCAATTGCATTAACTAAATTGAACTAACTAATCATTAACATATAGCTTGGTTAAGCTATAACCGACTAATTACTAAAAATTGTGGTTTGGTTTTGATTATGGTATGTGGCATAACCAAATTAATAGAACCAAACCGACTATACGTGAATGCTATTATAGCATGAAACCTTTATCTATATTAATAATCTTATCCTTGTTATATCTAGGATCATTTTCTTGTTTTTCTTTATTGGATGAGTTTGTTTTAAACCTTTAGATACATATATATATATATATATCCTTGTTCTTCACTGCTGGATATTGTTAGGAAAAGTGCTAGTTGCTAGCTAATCAAACCTAGTTTTTTTAATCATAAAACTTGCTTTAAAAACACACAAAGAACTAGCAAGATGCTAGTAGAACCATATACATCGACATATTCAATCACAAATTATATTTGTTCCACCCATAATCCATCCCCCATAATCTATATTCTCTAGTTTGGCTCTGCATCTCAACCATAACAATGTATTTTCTATTATGTCATTCAACAATCTCCCAATTGTACAATCCCCACCTGTGAATACTTTCTCGTGACCACAATAACCATAAAGCAGTCATTATCACACAACTCTGCGCATTTTTCTCTTACTCGCAACTGATACATCACCAATATTGGCCATAAGTTCACCGACTGTTGTTACGGAATTTACAGCAGGAATGTTAGGCCAAACACTAACCTCGTTCCACATTTGTCTTGCCTTCGGACACGAAATAAGGAATCGTTAATAATTTCATGATCTGCTTCGCACCACGGACCACCTGACTCGTTGCTAAGCACTCCCATTTTAAACAGTTCATGGCCGACAGGAAGTCTTCCGGCCAATGCCCTCCAAACAAACGTGTTTACATTCGGTATTACCCAGCTATAACGCTTCGCATTTGTATCTTTCGGTTTTTAGTAAGATCGCTTCGTGTTTCTATTTTTGGAAAGTCAAAACCTTGTAATCGTATTTCTATTTCCAATTCATTGTAATCTAAGGCTTTGATTGTAATTAAGATTAATCAATTATGCTAAATTCGTAAACTTTATTCGTGTTTAAACTTATGATCATACGATACTTTATCTCTTCATAAATCTATCCTAAACAACTTATAAATGTTTGTTAAATGTTATAAATCTTAATATCAAATTCAAACAAGACAACTAGAGGCTTAATGCAAATTATTCAAGCTTCGTTATCACGTAAATCTTGTCGCATTATGTTTAAAAGATACTTGTTACTAAGTTGTTTTTTTAGGGTTTTCAAACAACCTTACACTTGACCAAAGACCATTATAAGACCCATACTTGTTTTATATATCATGTGCAACATTTAAAACCCTAGATGCATCAACTAAATAATTGAAAGATAAAAACAAATAAAAAATAAAAACAAGGCAGCCCCTTGAGGCCGCAACTAATGGGGGGTTCCCTCCTATTTTTTTGATTCAAATCTTCACCTAATTGCATTTAATGGAACCCTAATCTTAACCCTAATCCTTCCCCTATTTAAACAAGCGTTCCTCCACACATTTCTCACTTTTGCAAGCCTCCACACACCTCAAACAAGCCCCCAATCTTCAGAATTCTCTGCTGAAACTCAGCAGCTTGCAAGTGAGTTTCGACTCACTTTTCTTTTTCTTTTTACCTTGTTTTTCCTTCTAACACTTTTGGATAACCTCTAGGAAGGTTCTCACAAGTTTGCTTGGGCAAACTAAGGTGAAACCACACCATTTTGAGGTCCAAAAGTGTACAAACTTTCTACTCAAATTTTTATCTTTCAAACTTCAAGTTTTTCAATGTTTTCACTTTGTTTTCTTCCTCAACATTCTTTGCTAAGACCTATGGATGTTACCATAGGTTTTCCATGGAAAACCAAGGTGGAATCACACCAATTTTGGGCCAAACTTTCTGTTTTGGAAGATAACTCATAAAACTTTTTCGAACTTGTTCTTAACATAACAAATCTATGCTAATTATACCACTAACCAAGCTTATGGTTAGTGTGTTAAGCTAGACTTGTTCACACACAATCAAGAGACATAACATGTCTCTAAACTTGTGGTTTTTACTAGGGTTTAAAACCCACAAGTGTTGAGCCATCCAAGCTTACAGGCTTGTGTTGGTGTAAGTGTGATTACATGAAGGCCTTGGCCATTCAACTATCCAATCCACCCCACACTTGATGATTTCCATAATCCTTGACCATCCGTATTGTCCTTGTGTCAATCTTGTATAATGGTTAATCTTATGAAAGAGGTTTAGGATGGTTATCCTCCTACCTCCATGCATGACTTATATGACTTACATGATATCTATGAAATACATGAACTATATGATAAATTAGTAATAATATAACTATATGTAAATACTTAATATAACCGAACTTTTGACCATGACCAACTTGTTAATTGTCCTAAAAGTAGGTTATTTTATCTTAGACATAACAATCGTTACGATTCTATTGGGTATGACCCATAAAAAGACAAACACCCTTCAGGGCTTATTAGTGTAAAAAACGAGCGTTAATGTCTAGATAAATACTTTCGTTTATACATACTTTCTTTGCATGTTTTAAATTCCTAAACTCACTGAACTCCCCTGTGAATCTAATACTCACACACCTACGTTACCTTGTGTAGGATAAACTTGGTGTTCCTTCCCCTAAATCAACCTAACTCTCTCACGGATACTTTGCAAAAGCGTGAGTACACTCGACCCCTTATTATTTGGTGCAACATGTTAATTTACTAAAACTACACTAAATCACACTTTATTCTATGTTTTCACACAAACAATCCATCAACATGCTTTAGTCTTATGCTACTTGAATTGTTACTTGTTATATTCTTATGTGATCTAAATGTCATTAACTTTGATCGAGCCTCCCTTAACATGTATAGCGCTATAGGAATAACGCACCGCCCGTATACTTGTGTTCATTGTTAAGTTTTAATCTATTTTGCGGTACACTAGAGGATTGACTTGTTGATTCACATGCTTTGTTTACATTTATCGTGTATGCTAGCTAATCATTTGGATTTGTTTAAACGGATTTTGTACTTGTGCTATGATATTAAACTTATATACTCGCCAATACTTTGTTATTGAACTATACTTTTTAACATGTTGCAGGTTGACGAAGTTGTATGATGGAACTTAGTAGGAATGGCATAAAAACACGCGTAGAATACTAAGTTAATCAGTTTGTTATTGTTAAATTTATTTTGTTGTTGTTACTCGTATTTGAAATTTTGATGTAACTTGACAATTTTGATGCTATGAAATGAAATGGGTTATTAAATTAAATATTGTCGCAAATAGTGTTATCATGTCTCGGGCAATCTAGTTTGTTTCACTCCGATGTTTCCGCCATCGGTTGGGGTGTGACAGATTGGTATCATAGCCATAACTATAGGGAATTAGGTAGAATTGCCATGTTCGACCTAGTCTATAGTTTAAGTGACCAACTTGACCATTCTTGATTCATGAATAAAATGTTAATTCTTCCTATTTGCTTCTTCCTATTTCTTTTGTCTTAAATATATATATATATATATATATATATATATATATATATATATATATATATATATATATATATATATCTGTTTTTCCTAAGACACTTACACAATTTACGCACTTGAAGACACTCAAACTACACACGAGACGATCTCACCAAAATAGGGGTGAACCCGCACTTTGGTGATCACTCTCAATCCGCGAAATTGATTTTTGCACGAAATTACACCAACAAGTTAGGTGTGAAATCCACATCTTGATGGGAATTTCCGTTTCATACTCTAGTGGACCCTTACCAACGAGTCGGAATACGCTCCTCGTTTGGTAAGTACCAACCACGCTTAGGTACAATGTTGTCAAGTTAGGGGTGAAACCCGCACCTTGTCAACTAGTCCATTCCTCGATTTTCAATCTCGCCAAAGTTTCGATTTTTCGATCGGTTAGAGATGTGTAGTAACTGGAAGGGTAAAGTGCCGTTAATCGCTTCTCGACGAGAGCACCTTACCTATAGGCCAAAACACGTTTCTCTAATTTGAAAGGATCTCGATTCACTTTGGAATAGTCAACGTTTCTCAACCCGAAACACTCAAATATTTTATTGAGCCTATCTTTTGTGTTATCCCAATTTCTATGTGTTTTAATACTTGCTATCTCGTTCATTTCGAACCTGATGCACGATTCGTACGCCTTTCGTAACCAAAAACAATAAATAATTCTCGTGAACCAACTAAATTTATACTTCTTTACGCAAATCATACGTGTTTATGCTTTTGAATGCCAACATGCTTATGCTATCTTTGTGAAATTACACGTGTAAGATGATGCTTATGTGCTCCAAACAAATACTTTTCTTTATAACAACACTTTACAATCAAGGCCTAAATCTACCTTTTATTGTCAAACCCTTTAGATGTCTTTCTCTCAAAGCGTTATGGGAAGAAGGAAGACCAAGTTGAAGTCCCAATCCGACTCCATGTCAAAGAAGGACTGCATGAATTCATGGCTGAGCACATGGCTAAGGTCATCCCCGAAATAGTCAGCAAGGTCCAGCCCCCACCTAGCGCCGAATCACCTCACACCTCCGTTGACTCCAAAGCCGAACCACCCAAAACCACCTTCACCCATAAGCAATTTTGTTCTTGCAATCCCTTCCTTCACTGGCGAAGGGGACACCACTAAACTGCTACAATGGGCCGACGCCATTGAACTCACCTTCATCCAAAGTGGTTGTCCCGACCACTTGCGCACCATGAACGCCACGAGAGTGTTCCGATCAAGAGCCCTTGATTGGTGGACTTCCGAGCATAGCGCTCGTGGCAACGAAGTCGCGACGCCCTCCCTTGGGCCGAGCTCAAGAAATTAATGAAAAGTGAATTTTGCCCCCCTCACGAACTCCAACGACTTGAGACTGAGTTTTGGAACCTCAAGCAAGTGGGGAATGACAACGCTGGCCTCACGGCCCGTCTTAAGCAACTGAGAGCGATTTGCACAAGTCAAGTCGACACTACTAAGAAAGCAGTCGTTAAATACATACGTTGTCTTCCTCCTAACCTCGCTGACCTGGTCGATACCACCTCCCCCAACACCCTCGAGGAAGCTTTTCGGCTGGCTGCGCGCTTGAACAACCGCCAAGTCCTTCGTGAAGCTGCCAAGGCTCCACCAAGGAAAGCCCACCAAGCAACCACTAAAGCCACTACCGAACCTGCCTCACCCAAACCCCCAAGAAGCAACACCAAGGGCAAGAAGCGGAAGGCTTCGAGCCCGAATTGCGAGGTAGTCACTCCGCCAAACCCCCCAGCCAGCCTTGCCCGCACCCGAACCCATTAAGAAAACGTACACCGGACCCCATCCTAAGTGCAATACATGTCCCTTCTATCACCCGGTTACTGCCCGTGCCGCCTATGCACGATCTACAATAGGTATGGGCACTTAACCCAACAGTGCCGGAATGATATGCAAGCCCCCGCCAACCAAGCCCGAGCCATAATCGCACCTCAAAACCCTACCGCCAACCCAAACTGACCCCTTGCACCTACCACTCGTGCCTGTTTCAGATGCGGAGACCCAAATCACTTCGCCAACAACTGCTCGCAGCGCAACAACAACAACAACCAGCAGCAGCATGCTCGCGGCCGAGCTTTTCTCATCACAGTTGCGCAAGCTCAAAACTCAAATGATGTCATATCGGGTACGTTCCTTGTTAACAATGTTTATGCTACGTGTTTATTTGATACCGGTGCGGATAAAATTTTGTATCAGTTGAATTCGAACCTTTGCTAATGTGTAGTCGTTCCAAGTTGCCTAAATCATTCGAAGTCGAAGTCGCTGATGGAAAATCCGTCACCGTCGATTCTGTCCTTTCTAATTGTTCTTTAAACCTCAATGATCATACGTTTTCTATTGACCTCATACCCATGCCAATGGGTAGTTTCGATATCAAAGTAGGCATGGATTGGCTAGGGCGAGTCCGTGTTGAAGTTGTTTGTTCGGAAAAATGCATTCGCCTTACCCTTCCCAATAATGACTCCTTGCACGTCTATGGATAGAAACCTTCCAAAGATCTCAAGCTTATGTCGTGTATTAAAGCTAACAAGTACTTGCGTAAGGAATACTTTGCCTTTCTTACCCACATTGTGGAAAAGAAGGAAAAGGGTCCAAGCGTGAGTGAACTTCCCGTTGTGCGCGAATTCCCTGACGTCTTTCCCGAGGATCTTCCTGGTCCTCCTCCTGCTCGTTCTATTGATTTTCGCATCGACCTCATCCCTGGTGCAACTCCGGTCGCAAAATCCCCCTATCTTCTAGCACCATCGGAGATCCAAGAGCTGTCTAGCCAACTTCAAGAGCTTCTTGATAAGGGCTTCATATGTCCTAGCACATCTCCTTGGGGCGTTCCCGTTCTGTTCATCAAAATGAAGACGGATCCTTTCGCATGTGCATCGACTATCGAGAGCTCAACAAGCTTACAGTCAAGAACCGATACCCTCTTCGTCGTATCGACGACCTTTTTATCAGCTCCAAGGCGCGACTTGTTTCTCTAAAATCGACCTTTACTCTGGTTATCATCAACTTCGAGTCCTCGAAGAAGATATACCCAAAACTGCGTTTCGCACACGTTATGGGCACTATGAGTTCGTGGTCATGCCATTTGTTTTGACTAACGCACCCGCCGTGTTTATGGATTTGATGAATCGCGTGTGTAACCCTTATCTTGACTGATTCGTGATCGTCTTTATTGACGATATCCTTATCTATTCCAAGACGCGAGAAGAGCATGAGCGACACTTGCGTCTTATCCTTCATCTGTTGCGAACTCAACGTCTCTACGCCAAGTTCTCCAAGTGTGAATTTTGATTAAAAGAGGTTCAATTTCTTGGTCATGTTGTCAACGAACTTGGTATTCACGTTGACCCCGCGTAAATGGAGGCAGTGAAAATTGGATTGCCCCTAACACTCCGTACGAAATTCGTTCGTTTCTCGGCTTAGCCGGTTATTACCGTCGCTTCATTTCCAACTTTTCAAAAATTTCCATGCCTCTCACTTCCTTGACTCAAAAGGATAAACCTTTTGTTTGGGGTTCCAAACAAGAGGAGTCTTTTCAAACGCTCTACGGCATGCTTTGCAATGCTCCTATCCTAACCCTTCCCGATGGTAACGACGATTCTGTCGTGTATTGCGATGTCCCAAGACAAGGTCTTGGTTGCGTTCTTATGCAACTAGACAAGGTTATCGCTTACGCGTCCCGTCAACTGAAAATTCATGACAAAAATTATACTACGCACGACCTTGAACTTGGTGCAGTTGTTTTTGCATTAAAGATATTGCGGCACTACCTTTATGGTACAAAGTGTACGATCTTCACCGACCATAAGAGCCTTCAGCACATTTTTAATCAAAAAGAACTCAACATGCGTCAGCGTTATTGGGTAGAATTATTAAACGACTACGACTGCGATATCCGCTACCACCCTGGTAAAGCAAATGTCGTGGCTGACGCACTTAGTCGGAAAACTCATGTTAAGAGTGTACATTGCTACCAAACTTTGGGTAAGCTTCAAGAGATGATTCGTGAGGCACAATACTCGACCGTTAATGAGGGTAACCTCGATAATGAGTTGAAGTGTGGTGCTGAAAACCAACTCGTGACCAAACCCGATGGCATCATGTGCTATCTCGACCGTATTTGGATTCTTAACCGTGATAATCTTCGTGATCTCTTGATGAGTGAAGCTCATAAATCTCGATATTCTATTCACCCTGGCGCCGATAAGATGTGTCACGACCTCCGAGCATTATATTGGTGGCCTGGAATGAAGAAAGATATCGCTTGCTACGTTTCGAAGTGCCTTACTTGCTCCAAGGTAAAGGCCAAGCATCAAACACCCTCTGGCTTACTCGAACAACCAGAAATCCCTATTTGGAAATGGAGAGTATTGCTATGGATTTCATAACCAAACTCCCTCGTACATCGTCTGGTCACGATAGTATTTGGGTAATCATCGACTGTCTGACCAAGTCTGCTCATTTCCTACCCATACGTGAAGACTACCGAGTTGAGAAATTAGCTCGTATCTACACGGATGAAATCATCTGTCGTCACGGTGTCCCTGTTGACATTATCTCCGACCGTGATGGTCGCTTCACTTCTCGCCTTTGGCAAACCTTTCAAAAGGCCCTTGGTACCCAACTCAATCTTAGTACTACTTTTCATCCCAGTCTGACGGTCAAACCGAGCATACTATCCAAACTCTGGAGGACATGCTTCGTTCTTGCGTAATTGATTTTGGAGGCAACTGGGACATGCACTTGCCTTTGGTCGAATGCTCTTACAATAACAGTTACTATGCGAGTATTCAAATGGCACCTTTCAGGCATTGTATGGATGCAAGTGCCGATCGACTATTTGTTGGCACGAGATCGGGAAGCTCAAATAACCGGTCCCGAGCTCATACAATAGACGACGGACAAGATTTTGCAGATTCGGGACAACTTGCTGAAAGCTAGAAGCCGACAAAAGAGCTACGTAGAAAAAGATGCAAGCCTTTGGAATTCAACGTTGGTGACTTTGTACTCCTCAAGGTATCCCCTTGGAAGGGTGTGGTTCGTTTCGGGAAAAAGGGAAAGCTCGCTCCTCACTACATTGGTCCTTTCAAGATTCTCGAAAGGATTGGCAAGGTAGCCTACCGATTGGACTACCACTCAACAACGTTCATCCTACCTTCCACGTCTCAAACTTAAAAAGATGTCTCGCTGAAGAAGGACTCCAAGTTCCACTCGAAGATCTTCAAATCAATGAGACCTTGCACTTCGTGGAAGAACCAGTCGAAATCATGGATCGAGGTACTAAGCAACTACGACACTGTCGAATTCCTATCATGAAGGTTCGATGGGAAGGGAAACGTAGCGCTGCGTTTACTTGGGAACTTGAAAGCGACATGAAGTCTAAGCATCCGCATTGTTCGTTGCATCTTCCTAAATTTCGGGACGAAATTCCCTAAAGGAGGGGAGACGGTAACGCTTCGCATTTGTATCTTTCCGTTTTTATTAAGATCGCTTCGTGTTTCAATTTTTGGAAAGTCCAAACCTTGTAATGGTATTTCTATTTCCAATTCATTGTAATCTAAGGCTTTGATTGTAATCAAGATTAATCAATTATGCTAAATTCGCAATATTTATTCATGTTTAAACTTATGATCATACGATACTTTATCTCTTCATAAATCTATCCGAAACAACTTGTAAATGTTTGTTAAATATTATAAATCTTAATATCAAATTCAAAAAAGACAACTAGAGGCTTAATTCAAATTATTCAAGCTTCCGTTATCACGTAAATCTTGTCGCATTATGTTTAAAAGATACTTGTTACTAAGTTGTTTTTTTAGGGTTTTCAAACAACCTTACACTTGACCAAAGACCATTATAAGACCCATACTTGTTTTATATATCATGTGCAACATTTAAAACCCTAGATGCATCAACTAAATAATTGAAAGATAAAAAATAAAAATAAAAACAAGGCAGCCCCTTGCAGCCGCAACTAATGGGGGGTTCCCTCCTCTTTTTTTATTCAAATCTTCACCTAATTGCATTTAATGGAACCTAATCTTAACCCTAATCCTTTCCCTATTTAACAAGTGTTCCTCCACCCATTTCGCATTTTTGCAAGCATCCACACACCTCAAACAAGTCCCCAAACTTTAGAATTCTCTGCTGAAACTTAGCAGTTTGCAAGTGCGTTTCGACTCACTTTTCTTTTTCTTTTTACCTTTTTTTCCTTCTAATACTCTTGGATAACCTCTAGGAAGGTTCTTACAAGTTTTCTTGGGCAAACTAAGGTGAAACCACACCATTTTGAGGTCCAAAAGTGTACAAACTTTCTACTCAAATTTTTATCTTTCAAACTTCAAGTTTTTCAATGTTTTCACTTTGTTTTCTTCCTCAACATTGTTTGCTAAGCCCTATGGATGTTACCATAGGTTTTCCATGGAAAACCAAGGTGGAATCACACCATTTTTGGGGCCAAACTTTCTGTTTTGGAAGATACTTATAAAACGTTTTCGAACTTGTTCTTAACATAACAAATCTATGCTACTTATACCACTAACCAAGCTTATGGTTAGTGTGTTAAGCTAGACTTGTTCACACACAATCAAGAGACATAACATGTCTCTAAACTTGTGGTTTTTACTAGGGTTTCAAACCCACAAGTGTTGACCCATCCAAGCTTACAAGCTTGTGTTGGTGTAGGTGTGATTACATGAAGGCCTTGGCCATTCAACTATCCAATCCACCCCACACTTGATGATTTCCATAATCCTTGACCATCCGTATTGTCCTTGTGTCAATCTTGTGTAATGGTTAATCTTATGAAAGAGGTTTAGGATGGTTATCCTCCTACCTCCATGCATGACTTATATGACTTACATGATATCTATGAAATACATGAACTATATGATAAATTAGTAATAATATAACTATATGTAAATACTTAATATAATCGAACCTTTGACCATGACCAACTGGTTAATTGTCCTAAAAGTAGGTTATTTTATCTTAACTTAACAATCGTTACGATTCTATTGGGCATGACCCATAAAAACACAAACACCCTTGGGGCTTATTAGTGTAAAAAACGAGCGTTAATGTCTAGATAAATACTTTCGTTTATACATACTTTCTTTGCATGTTTTAAAATTCCTAAACTCATTAAACTCCCCTGTCAATCTAATACTCACACACCTACGTTGCCTTGTGTAGGATAAACTTGGTGTACCTTCCCCTAAATAACCTAAATCTCTCACGGATAATACTTTGCAAAAGCGTGAGTACACTGACCCCTTTTATACTTTCCACTATTTGGGTGCAACATGTTAATTTACTAAAACTACACTAAATCACACTTTATTCTATGTTTTCACAAAAATTCCATCAACATGCTTTAGTCTTATGCTGCTTGAATTGTTACTTGGTATATTCTTATGTGATCTAAATGTCATTAACTTTGATCGAGCCTCCCTTAACATGTATAGAGCTATAGAAATAACGCACCGCCCGTGTACTTGTGGTCATTGTTAAGTTTTAATCTATTTTGCGGTACACTAGAGGATTGACTTGTAGATTCACATGCCTTGTTTACATTTATCTTGTATGCTAGCTAATCATGTGGATTTGTTTAAACGATTTTGTACTTATGCTATGATATTAAACTTGTGTACTCGCCAATACTTTGTTATTGAACTATACTTTTTAACATGTTGCAGGTTGACAAAGTTGTATGATGGAACTTAGTAGGAATGGCATAGAAACACGGTCGTAATACTAAGTTAATAATTTTGTTATTGTTAAATTTATTTCATGGTTGTTACTCGTATTTGAAATTTTGATGTAACTTGATAATTTTGATGCTATGAAATGAATGGGTTATTAAATTAAATATTATCGCAAATATTGTTATGATGTCTCGGGCAATCTAGTTCGTCTCACTCTGATGTTTCCGCCATCGGTTGGGGGTACCCAGCTACACCAATGCCCCTTTGTGAACAGGGATCTTACTCCCAAAATGAGCAACCGACTTAATCTCGCTCAACTAGCAGAGGCGGAATTCATTGCTAGAGGGGTAGACTAAATGAACAAGATAGTACTTACTGTTTAACTGCTTCTGTTGATTAACTAACATTCAAGTACAGACGCGAGTAAACAAACTAGCAGGGCTTCGCCGCACCAACTTAGCAATCACTACTCAGCTCTAACACAACACTTCTCTATTTATAGGTCGACATGACTCGCACTGAAGTGCGTGTTGAACAGTGATTTACTTCATACGAGTGTGTGCTTCGTACGAGTGACTGAGAGTTACTCGTACAGCCACCTAGCTCATTCGTACGAAGCAACTACAAAACATATTAAAAATAATAGTTAACATATAAACATTGACATGAAAGCCCTATATACATTGATAGACTAGGAAATAGACATTATGCACCAACAAACTCCCCTTGGATATTGCCGCAGTCTGGATAGTCTTCAAAAAATCTTAATAGATTTGACTCTAACGTCCAAAGAATCTCTTCGGTGGCTTGCGACGCTCCTTAAAAGCGATTGGCGTTTGATCTGTCAGAAGAGGTCGTTGATCTACAAAACCGAAAGCTCCTTAGCGATGCTATTCTAGCACGCTACCGCTATCCAGCTTCATTGTTTTCTCTCTTACTCGTTCTCTTTCTCTTCTAGCTTCCTCCATGAAGTATTCCAAGTCGATCCAGATGTATGTCGTTTGCAAAGCAGACATTGACTAACTTCTGGAACGGAAGAGCTTGCTCCTTATCTTTTTCTTCAAAACTTATCTTACTGTAAAATAGACATTCAATATCCTTTCTCGAACAATTTACTAGCCACATCGGGTCTAGTACTCGAATGCCACGCCATAGACCGTATATACGTTATGCGCTATGACGGCTTCGGAAATTCCTCATTAATCTTCCAAGAATCATCATCAGGATGCACACATATAACAGCTTCACCTGTACTCGAATTGTAGTGCCACCATTTGAAGATCTTGTAAAAATCTTGTTCCATCTTGATGAGAGGCATATTTTTCATCACACGTGGCCTCTTAAAATCAATGTAACATCATTCTCCTTCGTCACTGGATCAACTTTTACAATAGACGAGGAAAGTGAGGTTTCCAAATGAATAAAACCATGCATAGCCTCTAGCTTAATCAACTTCCATACCGCTGGTCTTAAATTTCATTTTCAGATTAATCATCTTTGTCTGAACTAACTCCTTAATATCCCAGTACGGCAAGGTTTTGACGTCGCGTAGATATCGGAAATATTGAATCCCAAACTCCCCTTTACCACGTAGACGTTTAGCTCCTCGATCCATCCCCAGCTTATTATATCCCTTAAGAAATATCAGCATCTCGAGTAAAGAATGCTAGGGGTCTTTTGAATTTACGCTCAGCTGGAACATTGCGAAACCACTTTTTCTCTATTTGCTATCTTAGCACTCGACATTTTTTGAGGAATTGTTCCATCTTTAGCAGCTTCAGAAACTTTTCTTTTCAACATATTTGAACTTTTGCTGCAAATAAACTGCAAAAGTTGGGGAATCATCTGTACTCTGTTCAGCAAGATTTACATCGTCATCAGACTCATCTTCCACGACAACTCTATCATAAACGTTCGCATCTTCAACATCTTCAAAAACATATCGTTCGCATAATTTCCTATACTCGTCAATTCTCTTCTCGAATCAACCAAAATTTCTTCATTCAATCCCAACATATCTGCTATTTCTTCCTTTGTATAACTGTGCACAAATTCTTCCTTCTTCTATGTCATGCTCAGGATATAACACTTTGGGCTTTGGCACGACAGGAACAGATAATATTTCTATCTCTGTGAAAATTCCTGCCTGCTGAGCATCACAGATTCATCAGCTTGATCATTCTTTCCTTCATCAGTAGTCTGATTAATATAGTCATCAAGGTACTTTGAAACATCTACATCTTCATTAACATTTGACTCTATTACACGAATTCCAGTACCTCCTATATTATCATCATGATCATCATCACTACCATAACTACTTGAATCAATATCATCTATATCAGCATCCTCTAACTCTGCATCCTCTTCAGCATCATCATCAATCTCTTTTGGCTCTTGATACACAACAATATCTGTACATGTAACTGGCACAGATTCAGCTTCTAGCTCAGTTTGAACAGTGATAGGATCCTCTACAACTTTAGCCTTTCCTTTCCCTTGAGCATCAGATTGTTGCTTTGCAAGTCTTTCTCTTTCCGCAACACGCTCACGAGCTTCAGATCGTCAATCTCGTCAATCTCTGTGGCAATATTCACACCCTAGTTTCTTCACTAAAATCTTTTCAAACAAATTCATACGTCTATCACTTGGCTCTTAGTCTTTCTTCTTCATATTCAGCCATACGTAACCTCAACCTTTCGTTTTCAGACATAATGCTTGCCAACATAGCTTCCAATTGTTTTTTATCTTCAGATAATCTCCGATCTGTTCAAGCATTTCTTGCTTCTCAGCGGTCAACACATTGATTCGTTCCTGAAGTTCGACAATCTTCACTGTGTTTAGCAATACCTGCTTCTGCAGCTCGTCAACCCGCGGATCATTAAATGTAAATTCATCACCTCCTGGAATATCAACAAAATCAAAATCAAATTTGAATTGGGACTAGGATGTTTGCGGCAGTTGTTGCGGAGTCTGCTTTTGTTGTTGAGGCATTCGTTGTGCTGAGGTTGTTGTTGTGTTTTGCTGAGGCGTTTGCTGTTGTTGTGCTTGTTGTTGAGGTTGTTGCTGTGGTGGTGTTTATTGTTGTGGTTGCGGTGGAGACTGTGGAGCTTGTCGTGGTGGTGCTGATGGTGTTTGCTGTGACGGTTCAAGCACGATTTCTTTGACAGTAGCCTCAAAAGTAGTTTCTTTGGATCTAATCGTTGGAGATTCAGAACTACGAGTAGCAGACCACTTTAGCCTCCTTTGCTTTTTTGAACGGTGTGCAAATATAGCTTCAGAATCAGATTCAGATGGAACATATGTTGTATCATCTTCTCCTATAGCTTTACGTTTACACTTTTCAGCTTTTCGCTTTAGCTCAGCCTGACGCTTTTTCTCAATCTTTTGCGCCCTCTTTTTCTCTCCAGCTCTGCGTTCATCAGAATTAGTACTTGACGAAGAAACATCCTAAGCTACTTTCTCAGCTCCAAAAGCTTGTCTTTCAATATCGGCAGCTATATCCTCAATATTCTCCTCAGTATCTGGCTCATCACGAAGACCAGAACTTTCAGCAGTCGTTGTCTCTTTCTTTTTCCGAACTTTTGGTGAAAGTAGATGTTGAAGCTTTTCGCTTCACACCTTTCTGTCCATCCTTCACAAACCATGGACTTCTCTTTGCAACAAACATAGATTAAGCATCAAGTTCTTCATCCTCATCCCCACTTTCATCTTTCCTCCAACGGCCTGGTGCTGGCGAAATATAATTCTTATCTATAATAGCATCGAACATAGGCTTAGAGTTAGGACAAGACTTCAGTGCAAGTTCATCTTCCTCAAAGTAGAAACATCCATGTGCTCAAGCTTCATAATATCATCTTTTCTTTTCTTCAAGTGTGGATGTAAATAATCAAGCATCATTTGCACAAACCATGGATATTGCAAAAACTTTCTCTTTGAATATTCCGAATCATCTGCGTAAAGATAACTTTAGAAAAGTTATAAGGCAGTTCAACACCAACGCAGTGATCATACACATTTGATAATCCACAAGATCATCATATCCTCCTTTACTTTGACTAAGACCGTGAGTAATAACGTGAGCTAGATATCTAAATGGTGCGCTCAAATTGGCTTTCTTGAAAGATACAACATTCACAAACCCAACATAACCCATGCGGAAAAAACAACCTTTCACCATATACTTGAAAAGTCGTTCGGATCATTCTCATTATCTTTGAATTCTAACACCGCACGAATTAAATCTTCAGTTATCTTGACAGGAATATCAACGTCGTTTATCTTTACTGCTGATACAATGGCATTATCTTCAATACTGAACTCAGCTCCGTTCCAGAAATATTCAACGTGTGATCTGTATACTGTATGTCTATCAGTCAACGCCTTGGTATATGTGTAGAAAATCAAGTAAGTGTGAGAAAATCAAGTATATATCTGTAAACAGCGATCTCTGGAATCGATCCATCAGTTAAGAACAGATGTTGTGAAATGGCGAATATGAAGATTTCTTGGCCTGTTCAAAGAAATAACAAACATCCGTTAGAAAATTTTAAACTTTTCAGAATTAGCACATACATTCATGTGTGAGAAAATCAAGTATATATCTGTAAACAGCGATCTCTGGAATCGATCCATCAGTTAAGCAGCAGATGTTGTGAAATGGCGAATATGAAGATTTCTTGGCCTGTTCAAAGAAATAACAAACATCCGCTAGAAAATTTTAAACTTTTCAGAATAAGCACATACATTCGTATGAACCACATTCTTGTACGAATCAGAACACTTAGAAAAATTTCACAAGTTTGAAACAACTTTCATTCGTACGAGTCACTACTTCAGGTACGGATGACAGTGAAACTTAGAAAAATTTGTTGTTCCAATCTTGTTTCGTATGAGTAAATTCCTTCGTACGAATCATTCATACTTAGAACAATTTTAAAAGTTAAACATTTAAAAATTTTGCTTCGTACGAGCCAATCCTTCGTTCCAAAATAACCAAGTTTAATCCAAACTTAAAACTTGAAGATTTTAACTAATTGATAGTCGATTTTCGGGTTATTGTGCCGATATTAATGATTATGTGGTCAATTTTAAGTTTTACCAGTCCAATCTCCCTAAATCTAAGTTTTATGTCCGATTTGTTCAAATTTGGTATTATAACGACTTGGTTTCAGCGAAATTACCTTTCCCATTGCAAGAGGTGTGCAAATCAACCTCCCCAATGCGATTAGGAATAAAAAATAGATCAAGAAATAAAGTTTCAGTAGGTTTTCGCACAAAAACTCTCTAACTCGCACAACAGTTCTCATAGGAAAATAAACTTATTTCGTAGAAGTGAAAGGGTTTTTATACTAGTCTGTTTGCTTCGTACAAACTGGTTGGTTCGTGCGAAGTAAGCACACTTCTTCGTACGAAGTAGTGATCTTCGTACGAAGCACTACTGAAAAACTTGTACTTTTTGATTTTATTTTTGTAATTTTCATTTTATCCAATTTTATCTGTTTTAAAACTCACTCGGTTAACCAAGTCCAAGTTAATGACCCTGGTTACACGATTTTGTCTACCAAGTCCAAGTTAATGACCTTGGTTGACCATTTTTTACAAAAGTATATTTATTTTAACATGTAAAGTTTCAAATTAATGAACTTTATTGACGTTCAGGTAAAATGTCGATAATGATTAGCTCCCAACCCATGGTTTCAGTTCACACTCAGCAGGATGTTGCAATGATTTCAACCATCAGTGTCTTCATCATCACTAGACTTAAAACACATCTAGTAAGCTAAGGAAACGGAAAACCTTTTTGGGTTTTAAAAAATTTATCGAAAACAATATACATATTTTTGTGAGTTCTGTGTTAAGAAAATCATATCAAATACGTAACAAATCATCAGTACCGTTGATCTTGGTATACTCATTAAGCTTTTAACCAGGTTAACTTAGATTGCCAATATTCTTGTCCTCTTAAACCTCTTCTCGTTTCTCAAATGTTTTAAGATATGTTAGGTACTATTATGAACATGTAATAACTGTGTTTTCCATCTCAGAATATACTCCCGTATCAAGATTCCCAGAATGTCATTTTATAGGTGAATATATCTAATTGATATCTGTAAATGGGTAAGTGAGAGACATTAAGAGCTCGGGTTAGTATTTCCATACAGACAAAGAGATGAAGGCTCGTCTTAGGTGGTGTTCCATACATGGAATCTTTTATACTGCAGATGTCACAAAGTTTATGACACTATCATTTTTTATGCAGCTTGGGCGAATAAAGCGTAAAGTATTATACAAGTTCTAGGTCATTGCTTCCGCAAAATCAGAAGAACTCAGATAATACCCTAGAAATCAATCAAATATAAAGACCTAGTATCGCAGAATCTGGCATTCTCTTAAAAGAAATTTCGGAGTACTAAGTCCATATATCCGAGAGATGTTAACCCACAAGTTATTCAGTTTGATTTTTATGTTTATATCTCGAAAACAATATATTGAACGAGTAAAGTCTACTGGCACATCCTCAGTAAGACCTGTTTAACAACTTGTTTTAACATTCCAATTCTTTAGCATACTCGGACTGTCTTTTTGATATAGTATGATATCTCTTTTTCACAATAACTCTTTTTGAATTTTTTAATGTTTTTATACTTTCCCCAAACATTCTCCCCCTAAAATCAAAAACATATTTTTGGATTTTTTAGAATTTTTAAGAAAGAATGTACAGAAAAACGTCTAACCGATGACAAATTCACATTAGGTCGTCATCATCCTCAAACTCAACGTCATGTATATCCCCTGAGATCAGATTTTTAAACCATTTAGCTTTAAAAGATTTTTAAACTTTGTTTTATCAAAAGCTTTGGTGTAAAAATCTGCTTTTTGGTCATCAGTGTGGATTTTCCCAATTCTAACCAACTTTTTCTAGTAACAATCACGGATAAAGTGGTGTTGAATCACGATATGTTTAGTTCGTGAGTGTTGGCAAGTTTTTAGTGATATCGATCGCGGCCTGATTATCTACATATATTGGCGTATCAAGAAATTGCAGTCCGAAGTCTCTCATCTGTTGTTGAAACCAGAGTATCTGGGCACAACAACTAGATGCTGAAACGTATTCAGCCTCACAAGTAGAGAGAGCGACCGTGGTCTGTTTCTTGCACTGCCACGTTACCAAACGGGTTCCAAAGAACTGGCAGCCGACCGTTGTAGATTTAATATTCAGTTTGGAGCAGCCGAAATCAGAATCCGAGTATCCTGCAAGATTAAAATCATCATTTCTAGGGTACCACAAGCCGGTGCTTGGAAAACCCTTCAGATATCTCATTATGTGTTTGTCGGCAAGCAGGTGTGACTCTCTTGGATTAGACTGATAACGGGCGCACAGGCACGTTGGATACATGATATCTAGTCGAGAAGCAGTAAGATACATCAAGGATCTGATCATGGAGCGGTATAGAGTTTCGTCAACTATAAGATCTGGAAAAATGCCGTGATTTGGAGCTAACGGGGTAGATGTTGTTTTAGTTCCTGTCATATTGAATTTCTCCAATATGTCATGAACATATTTCGTCTAATGAATAAAGATTCCATCAGGCAACTGATCCACCTTAAGTCCTAGAAAGAACTTCATCTCCCCTGTCGCACTCATTTCAAATTTGCGCTTCATGACTTCTTCGAAGTCTTTACACAACTTATCATTTGTCGATCCAAAGATAATATCATCCACATATTTTTGTACGATGATTAAATGCCCATCTACTTCCTTTGTGAAGAGGGTAGAATCTACTGTTCCTTTGATAAAGCCGTTGTCTAGAAGATGACTTGACAATGTTTCATACCAAGCTCTCGGGGCTTGATGTAGACCATATAAGGCTTTGTTCAGAAGGTAGACTTTGTCTTTGTGCACTGGATCGACGAACCCCGGTGGTTGTCCGACATACACCTCCTCTTTCACTTTTCCGTATAAGAAAGCAGATTTAACAACTAACTGGTACACCTTGAAACCTTTCCAAGAAGAAAAGGCCAAGAATATGTGAATAGCTTCAAGACGAGCAACTGGGGCGTAGAGTTCAGTATAGTCTATCCCTTCCTGCTGGTGAAAACCTTGAACCACAAGTCGAGCTTTGTTGCGTACCACAACTCCTCGATTATCTCTTTTGCACTTGAAGACCCATCTAGTATTAATCTTTTTGTGATGATCTGGCAGGTCACCCAGCTTTCCTCCTTTAACGCGTCTTTCCAGATTCCCGACTCAACCTGAGAAAGAAAACAACTATTAGAAAGCCTTGTTTGGAGTGGTACAATACTAGTATAGAAACAACTTAGATCTTTATTGATTTAATTGCGAGTTTGCACTCCGGTTTGTAAGCTGCCTATGATGTTCTCTGATGGATGATATGAAAGTGTTCTTGGCATCACTTCGGTTGGAACATCTACTTGTGGTTGCATATTCGTTAGAACTTCATCAACGACCAGTACATATGTAGAAGCTTCATTCCTAGCATTAGACTGAGCAGTCTGTTGATTCAAGAAACTTTCTATCTATTCAGATCCTTCATCGGAACTGGATCCTCCATCATCAAAAGTTGGTTCCCGATCAGAATCAGCATCAGCATTCGGTTGGGCAGACGATTCGGCAGGATTGACATTTGGTACAGGTACAGGAACTTGATCAGAAGAGCTTTGACCGACATCAGATGTATTTGTAACATTCGTGTAAAACGGATTCCAAAACCCGTCTCGTTTGAGAATTTTGTATGTAATAAAATTCGTTACGTGTCCATTAATTAAAGTTATTTAATATATTTTTTAGTAAATAAATTACTTCATTATTATTTCTCATTAATAACTAATTTATTTAATTAAGGTACTAAACATTGAGAAAAAAATATAATACATAAATAAATAAATTTCTTTGATGCAAATAACAAAAAACAGTAGTCGGGGTTCGAACCCGGATACTCTCACAAGATCACACACTAGAAACACCATTGCACTACACGCACATTGGTGCTGGAAATGAAAACATTAAATTGTTATTCTAAATGACCGCTTATACCTGCAAGATCAGGCTTATACCTGCTAGATCAGAACACCAAAGAAGGTAACCGCCCATGTTTCAAAAATCTCTCATAACCGTTTTCGCGATTTAACAATCATAACCAACAATCATCATCAATAAATCGGGTCGTTTTGCATAATCTCCGTTTTCAACCGAAATCTAATCGTGGATCTTAAAAGTTGAAATTGAAACTGAAATCCGGGTAGATCATTGTCGATCTATAAATACTTTGTGCACCCTTACAAACCCGCTCACACTCTCAAAGCTTTCACTCTCATCTCTCTGCTCATCGGAATACGACGCCGGAACCCATCGTCGGAGTGCCACATCGACGGTAAACCACTCAATTGTTCTGTAATTAATTTTTTTACCTGTCTAACCCGCATTCTGTATATCAATCTCAACTCGTTATTTAGCCACGATCAAGTTTAGTTCTGGGTTTAACCAGAACAGTGAAGAAGATGGACTTTAAGAAGAGGATTAGTATTATAAAAATTATGTTATACTCGGGTTAAACACCCAGCCTAGTTGGATGGGCTGGGTGCAAACCACCCAGGGGCGCGGGTTCGAGTCGGAGACTCCATACCGGTTGGATCTTTTAAAACCTTTTTAAACTAATTAATTTCTGGTTGAACTCAACAGGTCTATAAGAATAATTAAAAAATCAAATACTTCCGGGTTAGACACGTAGCTCAGTTGGAAGAGCTGCGTGCATGCAACCGAGAGGTCTCAAGTTCGAATCATGCACACGCCGTCTTATCCCACCCGCGAACCGGTCCTGTCAGGTCTGACAGACCTGACAATTTTTTTTATATTATTTTTATTACATTTAAATTATTTATGTCAATTATACATTATTATTTTAAGAATAAATCGATTAAAAATACTTGAAAATACAATGTTAAAGGTTTTAAACTATAAATAAAAACACCACAAATAAACTAAAATATATATATAGCCAAGACATTAATTAGTTTAAATTTACCGAATTATCGTATTATCATTTTAGGTTAGTATTTCGTTCGTCGTTCAGAATCCTCAATTCGTGCGCATCTTTCACCAATCAAGCAAACGCACCCACTGTGAGTGAATCCTTACAAATTCCGCGTTTTATTCATGTTTTGGGTGTATCATGTGTCGTTTCATATATTTCGTTTATTCAAACACTTGTGCTATTACCATTATATGATTTAACGTGTGATATAAATGTTATCTGTTGTATTTCATGTTTACATTCTTGTCAAGTTGCGTGCAAAGCATTCATTAGGCCCATCAGTTCCTCGTGGGAGACGAGTTGAGCATCAGGTGCCTCATTAGATCGGCTCCGTTTGATTGAGCCTTGATCTCATTGTTCATCATTTGATGTGTGTGTGTGCATTAATTGATATTATGTGTTTTGTGATTAAATTTACATATACGTATACTTATATGTGGTTATGCATATTTTTATAACCAATATAACAAATTCGTTCAAATGTTTTATAAGATTCACTCGCCAACTTTTGTTGACCTAAAACTCTATTTTTACACATGAAACAGGTGGGCAGGTTGAAGCAGGGAACACATAGGAATTTGCCTTAGAAGAAAAATAAAGAGTTCATGAATGTTCTGTTTAGAACATGTTGTGCTTGTATGTTTGATGTAAGTTCTCTTTTAAATTGGAAATAATAAATATGAAACTTTATAATAAATGTTATGAGCTTTGATGAAAACCCAATCATGCCCCGACTACCGTTTCCGCTGCGGGTCAGGGTGTGACAGTATTGACCGGTAGTGATGTAGAGATCACGAATGGTCTAGCAACTTGTTCTTGATTAGATAACTGATGATGTTGAAAGAGCATAACAAGTTCTTCTTCTGATGGCACATCTGGTAGATCAAATGAATCCCACAAACCATCGTAGTTAAACAACCATGGATCCCCAGGTTTTTGCGTAGGCGGGGTATATCTTTGATAATCTACATGTTGCGCAAGATTAACCTGGTTTAGACTTGGCAAGAAAACACATTTCTAAGGAGTAGCGTAACTGACGAAATATCCTTCCATGGATTTGGCACCAAATTTACCAGTTGGGTCCAAAACGGTACACGATGATCCAAAATGTTCCAAAAATGCTAAGTTGGGCTTTCGTTGATTCAGTAACTCGAAACAAGTCTTTTTGTGAGGCTTAACTATTAACACACGATTCAGGGTATAACACGCTGACGCTACTACTTCGCTCCAGAAACTGATCGGTAATTTTGAATCAGCTAACATTATTCTTGCAGTCTCTATCAGTGTGCGATTCTTACGTTCACCTATTCCTTTTGTTGCGGAGTATAGGGGGCGGTGAATTCGTGAAGAATCCCTTTTCATTGCAGAATTCTTGCATCTTCTTGTTCATGAACTCTGTTCCATTGTCACTGCGGATTATCTTGATAGGCAAATGATATAGGTTTTCTAGTTTTCTGAAGAGGTTCATAAGAGTTTTTAAACATTTCATCCTTACTCTCTAGAAAGAAAACCCATGAGAATCTAGAATAATCATCTGTAACGACCAGGCAATATAGATGTCCAGAAATACATTTGACATTGACTGGTCCAAAGAGATCCATGTGTAGCCTCTCTAGTGGTAGCTTTATCGAATTCGACAGCTTTCTCGGGTGTGATTTCTTATGCTGCTTCCCCTTTTTGCAGCTCAGACAATCATTAGATAAATGAAAACTTTTCAAATTAACACCCTCCACTAGGTCGTTATGCACAAGAAAATTCATCTTGCAAAGATGAAGGTGCCCCATCTTCGGAAGCCATAATATCGATTCTTTCTCGGTATCTTTAGAAACAAAGCATTGAACTTTCTTTGATGTGGTAGAAGCAATGCTCATATCAAGAACATATAAATCATTTTCTCTCGGAGCACGCAGTAGAATCCATTCCTCCGGAATTTGAAACCGGCTTTAAAGATCAGGCATTCTTTGTCGTTGAAATGCGTCGTGAACTTCTTGTCACAAATTTGCGAAATGCTAAGTAGATTGTTCTCAAGCTCAGCAATGTAGTTCACTTTGTCAAATGAAACGACCCTGTTTGTGAGAATTCCCTCTCTGACGATCCTGCCACCTTGCGTTCCAGCAAAACCTACATACCCTCCACGGATAGCTTTAACGTCGTTGAGCAACGCAAGCATCCCTGTCATGTGTCAAGAAGCTCCACTATCCATAATCCATTTTGACAGAATCGAATGCTGGAGCCCCTGCACACATGATAAAAGAGACTATTTAAACAAAGAAACCCAAGCCTGTTTGGTCTTGGGTGGGTTTGGAATATCAAATTTTTGACCCACTTTGTTTTTATCATTCTTTTTAAGCTCAATTTTGTTTGGAATAGAAGGTTTAGGTTCAACCTTGGATGATTTGACTTTGACAGCTATAGCAACCCATTTTTGCGTTTGAGGTTTAGCCTTTTTAACATAAAATTTTGAATCCACTTGACGATTTTTGTTTGATGTTTCACCAATTTTAAAATTAGATTGACGTTGGATAATTGGTTTAACATTTTGGTGAGATTCGTTATTTCTTTTAGGGATTTGTTTTGGCACAAACATGGGTGCTTTCTGCTTTTCATCCTTGGTGAATTTTTTCGGATGAGAAACAGGTTTTGGACTTTCTTGTGAGCAATATCGTGCGATATGCCCAACTTTCTTACATTTAAAGCATGTTCTGCTGTCCTTATGAAAAGAGGTATCCAAAACTTGTTTCTAATTCTGTTTTTCTTTAAGAAAATCATCGTTTAATTGTGTCCCGTTGTCACACCCTGACCCGCAGCGGAAATGGTAGTCGGGCATGATTGGGTTTTCATCAAAGCGCATGACATTTACTATAAAGTTTCATATTTATTATTTCCAATTTAAAAGGATAAATTGCCACAACCACGTATACATACAAGCACAATATGTATTACATACAACAATCATGACTTCTTTGTTTTTCTTCTAAGGCAATTTCCTATGTGTTCCTTACTTCAACCTGTCCACCTGTATCATGTGTAAAAATAGGGTTTTTGGTCAACAAAAGTTGGCGACTGAATCTCATTTAAACCTTTGAAAGAATTAGTTATATTGGTTATTTAAATAAAAATGTGCATAAACCAAATATGAGTAAACAAATATGTAAATCTAACCACAAACCACATATTATCAATCAATGCACACACAAACATGACAAATGATGAACAATGAGATCAAGGCTCAATCAAACAGAGCCGATCTAATGAGGCACCTGATGCTCAACTCGTCTCCAACGAGGAACTGATGGGCCTAATGAATTAATTGCACGCAACTGACAAAAATATAAACACACAATACAACAAATAACATTTACATCAAACGTTAGATCATATAATGGTAGTAGCACAAGTGTTTGAATAAACGAAATATATGAAACGACACATGATACACCCCAAAATATGAATAAAAAGGGGAATTTGTAAGGATTCATTCACAGTGGGTGCGTTTCCTTGAATGAAGACGAATGCGCACGAGTTTGGGATTTAACCACGAGAGAAAACTGAACTAAAATAATAACGCAATAATTTGATAAATAAAGAAAAGTTAATATTTTAATTTAATGCTTTTTATTAGATTTTTTGGTTATCTTTTGGTATTTATTGTGATTTTTAAACCTACGAAATCGCGTCCTGATATGTTTTAAATTTGATTTTTAATTAAAATATATATGCAAAAATAATATAAAATAAAATTATAAAAAAACCTTGTCAGACCTGACAAGGGGTCTGACCGGTTCATGATATATTTGGCAGCGAGTTGGTGGGATTCGAACTCGTGACCTCCCGTACGTGTGCACGCATCTCTTCCAACTGAGCTACGTGTCTAACCCGTAAGGAATTTGATTTTAATTAATTTTATATACTTATTAGAGTATTTCATAAATTGATTAATTTAAAAAGATTTTAAAATGAACGAACCGGCTGCTTTAACTTGACTCGAACTCTCGACCAGTACATCGTGATGCACCCAACCCTACCAACTGGGTTGGGTGTCTAACCCGTTCATAACAGAATTTATAATGTATATAATATCTTACTGTGAAGCGATATAATTTGGTTTAGAAAAAATGGATTTTATTTTAGTGGATCGGTGATGCTCGAGGATCGAACCCGGTATTGTTTGTGTGTAACGCACACAGTCCACCACTGGACTGTGTTGTCACACCCCGACCGGCAGCGGAATAAGAGTCGGGGCATAATTGGGTTATCACCAAAGCTCATGATATTTACTAATATGTTTCATATTTATTAAAGTCAAAATTACATTTCCCAAATATCCAAACATGTTCATACAATACAAAGAAAATAAACCAAACAAACCAATCCCAAACTCTAAATCATTTTATTCCTCTAGTCCAATCCTAAGTGTTTCTTGCTGCAGCTGGTTCCCCTGTATCACGTGTAAAAATGGGGGGTTTTGGGTCAACATAAGTTGGCGAGTGAACCTTGTTAGATAAACATTTATTATTGATTTACTTGTTAGTTTATTAATGAAAAATTGTGCATAATCATAAATGAGCAAATGTAAATAATCAAGTAGTAGCAATTGCAATCACCTATATAACATACAATAACACATGATAGCATACGTTAACATACCAACATCATACGATAAATAACATGAATGAAACTGTGCGATCAAGGCTCAATCAAACGGAGCCGATCGTATTGCATGTACTGAAAATGATAAATGTCTGTGCGATCAAGGCTCAATCAAACGGAGCCGATCGTAATGTGGGCACGCCAGGTTCACGCTCATAATGTAATGGGGAACATGCTCAACGCTCATAATGTAATGGGGAGCGGCGGCCTATGAAATTGCATGTACTGAAATAATAAATTGAATCTAACAATAACCACACAACAGTTGTAACAAGCTGAATACACAAGTTCATGATATGATGTATGCACAATGGTTTAAATATAATATATATCAAGACACATGATACACCCCAAAACGTGATTAAAACGGGGAATTTGTAATGATTCACTCACATTGGGTGCGTTTGATTGGAGATGATGAGATGCGCACGAGTCGGGAGAGTTGAACAACGAGAATTACTAACCTAAATAATAACGGAAAAAAATATAATAAATGAGTGGATTTTATTAAGGATTTTAATGGAATTTTTAGATATATTTTTGTGAGTTTAAGGCTATTTTCTATCTTTAAAAATATTATTTTTAAGTATTTTTAATTGATTTTTAAATTAAATTAAATAAATAAAAATATAAAAAAAATTGTTTATTTTAGCGTTGACTTGTTGACCTGTTGACTGGTTCGGTCAGTGTGCATGTATGCGCTGGGTGAGACTCGAACCCGAGACCTCCCGTACGCGTGCACGCAGCTCTACCAACTGAGCTACGTGTCTAACCCGAAATAATCTTGTTTTTAATTATATTTATATGCTAATTCGATTTATTCAAAATTCATTTGTTTTTAAAAAAGATTTTAAATCATCGAACCGGTGCCGTTAACCAGACTCGAACGCGTGACGTGCGACTTAGTGTTGCACACAGTCCACCGCTGGACTATGTGTCTAACCTGTTAATATTTCGGTTTTTATTATACTTAACAACTAACGGAGTTAACCCGGTTCGGTTAGAAAAATAAAACATTTTTATAATAGAGAGGGTAAGGTTGGGATAGGATTCGAACTCGTGTCGTATGTGTGATTGTTGCACACAGTCCACCGCTGGACTGTGTGTCTAACCCGTTCATTAAACTGATTTTTATTAGTCTTATAATATACCCCATCTTCGTCTTCTTCGTTAGACTTTACCCAGAAAAAAATATTCCGACTGTTTTGACCGATTCATGTCATTTTCGATTTTCAAACATTATAAGTAATTTAAAGGTAAAGAATGGAGAGAGTTTGGGGAAAAGGATGTACCGATCAGTGTTGTTCACAGAATTCCGGCAGAGGTCCGTCGGTTCTGAAAGTGAACTCCGGCTGTTAAAATCAATTAACAGTTTTGTTCGATATTTATGAAGTTGAGGCACTTAAACAAAGTTTAACAGAAGTTTGAAAGGTCATACCAGTTCTCGGTGTGTTTCCGGAAGTTTCAGAAATTTTCCGGCGAAGGTAGGAATTTCGACAAACGTTGACTAGAATTGATTCTGATGGTGGAGTTGTGTTAGTGACCGATTAATCACATGATCGAAACAGAAAGAGTCGAAAGAATTACCGTGTGGATGTGAGTCTCGGTTTTCCGGTGAACTTGCAGAATTTTCCGGCGAGTTGATTTAAGCTTTCTGATGGACTGTAAAGTGTGCGGAAATGTAATTGAAGGTCTTGCAGAGTATTTTGAGTCGCAGGAGAGGTCTAAGATTGAAGTAATCCGAGAATTGAAAGTTTTCGGTTATTAAACCGATTCACTTCCGAATTCAAGTTTCATTCACGGTAGAATTGATTGGATTTATCAGTTTATCGGTTATACTCATTGAATCGCGAGTATCCAGATCGTCTTTGAGTGTTTGATAACCGATTTCAGTTACAATTGGCGTAACCGATTGATTTACATTTGTCTATAAGATCTATTTGTTTCCTAAAGATGACAGAAAACAAACAAGTGGCGGAGTGGTGATGTGTGTGTGTGTTAAGTCTTTGGATCTCACTTTCCGGCTGACCCGGGTTAGAGCCCCGGCAGCAACATTTTATTTTTATTTGTTTTGTTTTCACTTTTTATCAAATATAATTTTTATAGTTTAGTTTGTTTATTAATTATGTATCATTAAAAATCAAAATAACCAAAATATACAAAGTGACATTTATAACTTGATATTCGATTACAAAACGGAGCGGGTTTTGGAAACCCGTTTTTGACAAATGTTACAGTATCCCCTACTTTTAGGAATTTCGTCCCGAAATTTAAGTAGTTGATGTAGTAGGAAAAAGATACGCGTATTTTTCACGCATTGAGTCTTCACGTTCCCAAGTAAACTCAGGTCCCCGTTTCGACTCCCAGCGTACCCTAACAATTGGAATGCGACTCCGTCGTAGACGTTTCTCCCCGAAGTCCATGATTTCTACTGGTCTTTCAATAAAATGCATAGATTCATCAATCTGAATATCTTCCAGATGAATGTGGAGGTTTTCATCAGCGAGGTACTTCTTCAAGTTCGACACGTGGAATGTGGGATGAATCCTGTTGAGTTCTTCTGGTAGATCAAGCTTGTATGCTACAGGTCCTACTCTTTCGAGTATCTTGAAAGGTCCTACGTAGCGTGGTGCTAGCTTGCCTTTTTGACCAAAACGAACTACTCCCTTCCACGGTGATACTTTTAGAAGTACATGATCACCAATGTTAAACTCTAAAGGCTTCCGCCGTTTATCTGTATAACTCTTTTGACGACTTTGAGCCGCTAGAAGATTGTTTCGGATTTGATGGATCTTGTCTGTGGTTTCTTTGATCAATTCTGGACCAGTGATTTGAGCTTCCCTAATTTCGTGCCAACATACTGGAGATCGGCACTTACGACCATATAAGGCTTCAAAAGGTGCCATGCCGATGCTTGAATGATAGCTGTTGTTGTACGAAAATTCTACTAATGGTAGATGAGCGTCCCAATTTCCCTTGAAGTCTATAACACATGCTCGAAGCATATCTTCAAGAGTTTGAATGGTGCGTTCAGATTGACCATCAGTTTGAGGATGATAGGCGGTACTGAGATCTAATCGCGTACCCATAGCGGCTTGTACTGCTTGCCATGTTCGTGAAGTGAAACGACCATCACGATCAGAAATAATGCTTAACGGTACCCCATGTCGGCTTACGATTTCGCTGATATAAATACGAGCAAGCTTTTCGTTCTTGAAATCTTCGCGGATAGGAATAAAGTGAACTGATTTTGTAAGTCGGTCAATTATTACCCATATAGTGTCATACCCACCAGAAGTGCGAGGTAACCCGGTAATGAAATCCATGGTTATATTTTCCCACTTCCATACAGGTATTTCAGGTTGGACCAGAAGTCCTGAGGGTCTTTGGTGTTCAGCTTTCACCTTGGAACATGTAAGGCACTTGGAAACAAAAACAGCAATATCCTTTTTCATTCCAGGCCACCAATAGGTATATCGTAGGTCTTGATACATCTTATCGGCTCCTGGGTGTATAGAGTATCGCGTTTTGTGAGCTTCCTTCATAGTAATTTCACGAAGATTGTTGTGGTTAGGAATCCAGATACGATCTAGGTAGTACAGAATACCGTCAGATTTAGTTTCAATTTTAAGTTCAGCTCCACAGGACATCTCCTTTCGTACATCATCTTCCGTTACTGAAACATGTTGGGCTTCTTGAATTTGATCTTTAATGTCAGTTATGATTTGCGAACATAGAAGACGAATGGAGTTCGCATAACCCTTTCGACTAAGTGCATCGGCCACCACATTTGCTTTGCCAGGGTGGTACCGAATTTCACAGTCGTAATCATTTAGAAGTTCGACCCATCTTCGTTGCCTCATGTTTAACTCCTTTTGATTGAAGATATGTTGAAGACTCTTGTGGTCAGTGTATATTTCACACTTAGTACCATAAAGATAATGTCTCCATATCTTAAGAGCGAACACAACGGCTCCAAGTTCTAGGTCATGGGTGGTGTAGTTCTTCTCGTGCGTCTTGAGTTGTCTCGAGGCATAAGCTATAACTTTTCCTCTTTGCATTAGAACACAGCCTAATCCTTGCCCTGACGCGTCGCAATAGACCACAAAATCATCACAACCTTCAGGAAGAGTGAGGATTGGTGCATCACAAAGTTTTTGTTTAAGAGTTTGGAAGGCTTCTTCTTGCTTGGGTCCCCATATGAAAGGTTTTCCCTTATGAGTTAAAGCCGTGAGTGGTACAGCAATGCGAGAGAAGTTTGAGATGAATCGACGATAATAACCAGCCAAACCAAGAAAAGATCTTACTTCAGTTGGTGTACGTGGAACTTGCCATTCTTGTACCGCTTTGATCTTTGAGGGGTTGACATGTATTCCCTTGTCATTGACTACATGTCCGAGGAATTGCACCTTTTTAACCAGAATT